>CM053168.1:36734983-36764976 GCA_012977825.3 Pteromalus puparum
TACGCGTTATCAATCAGTGAAATTTCATTTTTTTAAACACGAATGAGTAGGATTTTAACTATCTAAAATATAATGTAGTTGTACATTAAAAAACTTAATGTATTAATTAATTAATGCATTAAATTAATTGCATGTCTGTCATGCAGAAATTTTTAACAGGACCACCAATACATTTCAAATCACCCTACCCAAAAGAGTGAAAATATCACTCTTTCCAGAAGTAACAAATCACTCGAAGCCGTATGACTCAATTTTGGCGGGAAGCTTCGAGTGATTTTTGACTGGTTTAGAGTGATTTTTCACTCGAAGAGATTTAGAGAGTAAATTATACCTAGTGACTATAAAGTTCGTATCTTTTATTAAGAACATAACGCATGGAACTTTAGATGCTAATAAATGGTATTCTATGGTATTTACATTAGGTACTTCCATTACACTATGCGCACATACATGTGGATCAGAACCTATTAGAGAAATCTGTATATATTCAAATAAAACCTTATCATCGATTACAAATACATTTGTTATTCTACCGAATTCGGGACCATCTTCATTCATGTTGACAATAATAATTGTATCTTTTTTGTAAACTATATCATTTATAACTATATTACTAATATGTATTTTAGTTTTGGACCTTGTCAAAAAAATATTTTATAGAGTTTTCCCGTAAGTTATATATTCTTTTTCATATTTTAAACAATCCATTCGCATTAAACTAAGTTCATACCTTGTTGCAACACTTTTCAAAATATTTCGATTGGAGGAAGAATTCAATAAAATACTTTTGATGATTCTATGTTTTGATTCGTATCGTAATGATGAATATTTTATAACAGGACCATTTTTTAATAATAATTTGTATAATTAATAAAATTGTTTATCCTTGATAATGTGTTATTTAATCAATTCTATTTGAATATAATATAAAAAACGCAAAGATAAATTCAAAGCGCATCATCGAGAACGCTCTACGCGACGCAGCATGTTTGGCCGCAGCCGCTGCATGACAAACGATGGTGCGTGCACGCTTATACGCCGTGCAAATCAGCACCGAGATCCAACGTGCTCGGTTGCACCGCGCGTCGGGGTGCGCGCACGAGAAAAGACGATGCGCGCACGCCATCTGACGAGTCAGCAGCGCACGCATCGCTGCCCGCGCAGTTGCACCGTCCCTCAGCGTGCCTACTTCTTTCCGTGTATATAGAAACATTGCTGAACTACTCTCCTGCAGCTAAACAATCTTTATTAACGTCTAGTCTGTGGTATGATGATACAGCAGGTGCTTTCGATGCAGCACCGGATGCAAAATCACCGTCTCCAGTTAACGAAGGATACAATAATCGTAAATACTTTACGCAAGGCGGTAAATATTTCGACTGCATTGGACACCTCCATTGTGACATTTTTAATCAAGATAAAATGTTAATTAACCGGGTGGAGATGATGGTACGCTTAGTGAGAAGCAAAGATGCTTTTTGCCTAATGGATTCTTCCAATGAAGATAAATTTAAGTTACCCATAAAAGAGATATCGCTTATTGTTCGCCGTGTTAAAATCAATCCCGGCGTTTTACTTGCGCACGCTAACGCACTATCTAAGACAACTGCAAAATACCCGATTACTCGAGTAGAGGTAAAATCTTTCACTCTTCACGCGGGGATTCTCGGAGATACAATCGACAATGTCATTCTTGGTAAACTTCTTAAACGAATAATTATTGGATTTGTAGATAACAGAGCATTTAATGGAAATCGTAAATTTAATCCGTTTAATTTTCAAACATTTTCGATTAATTATCTCTCACTTTATGTCGACGGAGTGCAAATCCCAAGCAGACCATTACAACCGCGCTTCTCAGGAAGTGCAGGTCGGCTAAATATTGAAGCTTTTCACAAGCTTTTCTCTGGAACAGGGGTGCATTTTCTTAACGAGGGTTTTAGAATAGATCGCTACAATTATGCAAAAGGCTATTTTCTCACTGCTTTTGATCTTACACCAGATCTGTCAGCGCATTGTGCAACACACTGGAATCTTGTGCGTTCCGGTAGTTTACGCATAGAAGTGGGTTTCGAAGAGGCCGTAGCCTCCACCATAAATTGTATTGTGTATGCCGAATACGATAACGTTTTAGAAATAGACTCCAGTAGGCAAATCATAACTGATTTTAGTGCTTGATGCGAGAGAAAAATCTCCGTGGAGGGGATATGAGTATAATAAGGCTTGGGACATAAGTTTATGAAAACAGTCCACCTAAAGCGTTGCTACCCGCACCATAGAACCTCCAGTCGTAGCAATAGATTATCGACGTAGTTATTGTCAACGAAAAAAATGGATTTTGTTATTGATATGCATGGGTTTCGTGACGAATATAAAAAATATATACCGAAGGAAGTTTGCGCAATAGCATTGAAAAAATACGTTATTGATCATTGGATAATACGCCCGCATTGTGAATTCAGTGATTTACCTATGGATGTGCGACAAACTAATAACTACTGCTCTATTGAAGTGCATGGATTGCAATGGTTTGATGGAGACATATCTCTACGACAGCTGCGTATGAATTTGTGGAACATGGCGAGGAATGCGCGCAGAATTTATGTACGAGGAGAAGAAAAAGCACTCTACCTAGAACAGATGATGGCACGTCGCGTAATTAATCTTGAAAATTATGCGGCTCCGGGGTTTAATAAACTCCAATCATTATGTCCTACAACATTTACGTGTATCGCTCATGGTATAAAAAAGTACGAAGATCGAAAAGATTTTTGCGCAATGAATAGAGCTAATCAACTGCGCAAATGGTTATGGTCATTGGTTTCTAAGGATCTCCTCGCCAATCCTCACTATATACATACAGAGACATTTTACTCGGCTCTATTAGAACACAGTCGACGGCCAGCGAATGAACATCTACGTACTAACGACGAATGCGGTTGGCGTAAAACGAATCAAGAAAAGGAGGAGGGTTCAACATCGTCGTCCGATTCTTCAGCTTCGTCAAAAAATGGCCCCGCCTCTACCTCCGTTTCGATGGCTACAGTAATAAAAAAAAAGTCCAAATCAACGAGGGATCTGCAACTCATGCTCCTGCCAATGAGAGCAGTAGCGAGTATGACACAATAGATTTCAAATAAAAATGAATACGCGACAGATAATGCAAGCCATAAGTGGCTTAAATGCTAACTTAATTGGCGTTTATGCTGCAGACCACGTGCCAAAATATTAAGCCTCCCTGCTGCCATAGTATCTAACATCGACACATCAAATAAACCAGGATTGCATTAGATCGCTATTTACATCGATAAAAATGGCTATGGAAACTACTTCGACAGTTACGGCGGAGAAACAGTCTCGCGGCATCATCACGATCGACTCAGAAATAATTGCGTCCGATATCGTTGCAATAAGAAACAATTACAAAACATGGATTCGCAAGTGTGTGGAGAATATTGTATTATGTTTCTTTATCATTTGTCTAGCGGTTATAATTTACGTTCGTTTTGTAACATCTTTACGCGAAATACGTAACGTAGTAACGATGTCTTAGCAGCCAAATTTTATAAATTTGTTTTGAAAAAATTACAAGATACCCGTCGACGTCGTAGTCGAGTTAATATGTATCCGAGAGATAGTTCAATCGGTGCTGGTTTTATTTGTAACCAAATATGTATACCTATTATTAAATTTGTCATTTTTATAATTATTTGTAATAAACTTTTGTAATAATTTTTAATCATAAATAAACGAGTTAGTTATTTCTTCAATCATTTCCCTATCTACCCTTTCTCTTATAGTTACATCAGTCCTTTTGCGTCATTTTCTCTCTACGTAAGTCACGGGTGAACGATAGCATTGATTTTTATTACTTCCGGATTATAATGTCACAGATGAGGGATAATATCGGAATTTCGGCTTCTCTTTGTTCTTCATTATTGATGTTTCGCGGCGCGTATTTAATACGGGACATAAAAAGTGACCGCGATTTTTCGCATAATTAATAGCATTGATTTTTATTACTTTCCTAGAAAGAAATTTGAGTCTTCAGTTCGTTAGTACCCTTCGGAGCTACAGCGGGTATTTGTCGGATAAAACAATGAGTATTCTATATTTGGCGGTGTCTTTTGATCTTTTTACGTAATGTGAAAAGTGACCTAGATTCTGTCATGCAATTAATAGACGAGCGATACCGGTCCTTTTTTAATACTTCTTAGAAAGAAATTGGAACCCTCGGCTCACTTGTACCCTACGAATCATTGCAGGCAGAGGGGGGCATATGTGATTGGTTATTTGCCAGTTAAAACAACGACATGGTGTATGAATCACAGTGGAAGATGGTGGGAAGAAAGGTTTATAAGGCATTCTGTAGACCTATAGCAATACAGTTGCCAGTCAGTCACCGCACTATTCGTATCTCCGATTTTTAAAACCGCTAAAATGGAGAGACAAGCAAGCTCATCTCGCGTTACAAAGGGAGTATCAAAGTTACTTCCAAATCTATTGCTACCAACTACATACGCGCTTAATAAATCAAGCTCAAAAAGATTAGTCATTGGCTTAGAAAACAGTGGTAGCAATAGTGTTGAATACAAACCCGTAGTAAAACTTTGTGGTTCGGGGTCAAGATGTGTAAGATTCGATATAAATAGCTGGCAGCTTTTTGACGACCAGTCGGCGACAATAAACGCGTACTTGAAAAACTTGTATACGTTTGGCCAGTTCTACGGAAAAACGACAAAAATAATACTACTTAATCACGACATAATTTTCACTGTGTACTACGGGTCGAGGGCGATATCCATCGAGGAGAGACCAGCTGTGCAACTTAATAACATCGGATTACCGCACGACTCACAATCTATGGATGCGGTGGAGGTCACCAGCACTTCTGAGGGAGGAGAAGGATCATCATCTACTTCAGCTACTAAAAAAAAGAAAATGGTACTGAACTTAACGATCGTTATGCAGTCATCGACATTCGAGGGATTGTCTCGCGCGCTTTCTTCACTTTTTCTTCGTGCGCGCACGGAGGTACACGTGTCCAGAGTCCACGACTAGAAAACCGGAAAGTTTTTTGGAAGAATGGGAAAAACCAGTAAGAGACACCACGAGGAGGAAGATCTCGATGACCTCATGAGGAAAGTGGCTAAGTACAACAAACGGATCGAACGAATCCAAGGAAAAAAGAAGGACAAGGAAACAAAGGAGGATAAGGAAAATTGCAGTCCTAGTGCATCACCATCTCTAGGGGAGATCGTGCCCGAGGAGGAAGACCAGAAAAATGAAGAGAAGGAAGAGTGGTTAAATTTCGTAAGTTATTAATACGAATTCTAACATACCGGGCCTTCCGCGTGAAGGAATCTTTCGCGCTGTTTACGCCCAGCACCGATTCCGAGAAACAAGCGGTGCGTTTCGTGACAAACAAAGACGATATGTTATAGCTCGCGTATAGACTCACACAGGGCAAAGCTAAAATACCTTTCAGACTCGTCTATGCTCATCTATGCTCGTTTTCTCGTGACGTGATAAAGACGTAGCGATCCATCTGTGCTCGTTCTATGGCGAGACAAAGATGTGAAAATCCTTCCGTGCTCACTTGTGTGGTGAGACAAGGAAGTGGACACTCGATCGTGCTTACTTGTGTAGTAAGAAAAGGTCGTACACAACTCTTCATATTTACACACCGCAGGAGCGAAAAATATTATTTTCTTAATAATCGACCGTTCGAATAATATCAAAAAATTTTAATCTTGTTAACAGTTGGGCAAGGATCCTTCTGCAAAGAAGGGATGAAAAAAGAGGACCTTGAACGGATCATGGGGAATTATGCATGTACAATTGAGTTGGATGCTCCAAAATTAAACCCAGAGATTGCGGCATCAATGAAAGAGTACGCTCTTGCCAGAGAGTAAGTCTCATAGATTCAATCAAAAAATTTTTTTTTGGAAAACGCATAACTCTTTATATATCATTTCGTAGCAAGCACATGAGCGAAGTACAAAAAATAACTGGCACAGCCTTATCTATGATCGGTTCGGTTATTACAAGTTTTTATAAGGCGAACGAGAACGAGGAGGATTTCAGTCTAGAGAGTCTTCTCACTCTCTTATATGATTCAGGAAAGATTTTGTCGGCCATAGTCCACAAACAAATTAACACAAGAAAAGCCTTTATCGAGCCAGGTCTTTCTAAGGAGACGAAGGCCGTTTTGAAAGATTCAAAGACTGATGAATATTTGTATGGAAAAGACTTGCCCGAAAAAATCAAAGAAGCCAAGGCTTCAAACAAAGTAGGCGACGAACTCAAGCTCTCTCAGCCGAATAAACCAGGCCCCTCCACGAACAAGTCGTCAAACTACAGAGCCCCATTTGGGAGACGTCCACAAAACGGACAGATGGGATTTACATCTTTCGCAGGACGTCTGAAACAACGGCCATTCTTCAGAAACAAACAACAATTTATAAATTACAGAGCACAGTGGCCTTTGCAGTCGAGAATATTCAACAATCAAGGGAAGAAAAACTGGTTGACGTAAGTGTCTTGGCGGGTAAGTTAAAATTGTTTCTCAATAATTGGCGTAAGATCACTGATGATAAATTCATCCTAAGTTGTATCTCAGGCTATAAAATCCCTGTAAATGATCGTGTTGTTAAATTTAAATCCCATATCTATGATCAATCAAGCCAGAAAGAAACCCAGACCGTTCAAGAGTGTTTAAATACCCTGTTAAACATGGGAGCGATTAGAGAATGTTCAGAACGTAAAAACCAAATCTTATCACCCTATTTCCTAGTTAAAAAACCTAACGGCTCTTCTAGATTTATTCTAAATCTTAAAGGTTTTAATAAATTTGTTGTGAATCACCATTTTAAAATTGAAGCCATTAAAACAGTCGTACATCTAACATTTCCCAACTATTGTCTAGCTTCAATTGACATAGAAGACGCTTTTTATCTGATATCTAGAATTTGTTTGTTTGCCATTTGGTCTTTGCACGGCCCCTTTTATTTTTACTAAAATAATGAAAGTTGTAGCAAAATATCTAAGAAGCTTAGGGTTTACATCAGTGATCTATCTAGACGACATTCTATGTATAGAAAGTTCGGCTAACAAATGTACCGATAATATCAACAAAACAATAAGTTTATTGGAATGTTTAGGTTTCCATATAAATTATAAAAAATCAAACCTCACACCATCTACATCATGCCAATTTTTAGGCTTCATTTTTGACACACAAAAATATGTTATTTTATTGCCTGACGAAAAACGTAGAGCAATTCATAAACTTTTAATTGAATTCTTAAATATCAAACGTTGTAGCATAAGAAAATATGCTCAATTGATTGGTAAACTAATCTCGGCTTGCCCAGCCATCGAATACGGATGGATGTACACAAAAATTTTGGAAAAAGAAAAAATATTTAATCTAATCATTAACGATAAATTTTATGACAGAATGATGAACATATCGGATAGAGCGAAACAGGAATTAAATTGGTGGAAAGAGAACATATTAGAAAAAATTCACCGTATAAAAGATGGCTCCTTCGCCATGACCATATTCACTGATGTATCTTCAACAGGCTGGGGAGCCTGGAACTATTCCAAAAAGATCTATGGGTTCTGGTCCCCAGATAAACAAAAACAGCACATCAATTATTTAGAACTATACACGATAAAACTAGCCTTAGAATCATTAGCTTCGTACATCAAAGATTCTCAAATCTTATTACGTGTGGATAACACGACAGCCCTATCTTACGTTAATAAGATGGGTGGTGTGAGGTTTGATAAGTATAACAGATTATCGCGAGAAATCTGGAAATGGGCCGAATCCCGAGGTGATACTCTGATAGCTTCATACATTCCGACAAAGCAAAACGTAGTTCCAGACAGTCTATCTAGGATAAAAAACATCGACATTGAATGGGAGTTGAATGATAAATACTATAGAACAGTTGTGGAGCATTTTGGCGAACCGGAAATCGATCTTTTCGCATCGAAAGAAAATAGCAAATGTAAAACCTTTGTTTCTTGGAAACCTGAAAGTGAAGCTTCTTATATTGACGCTTTCAAAATTGTATGGTCAAATCTCTATTTTTATGCGTTTCCCCCCTTCTCACTTATTTTACGTACTCTCGCAAGGGAAATAAGGACTGCGTATTATCGAATACCCGTGGAGCGTAGTAGCGGCTGATATTATGGGACCCACGTAGTTCCCACGTAGCAAAAAGTGTATGCGATACTTGCTAGCAATTCAGGATTTGTTCACAAGGTGGATAAAAGTACAGCCAATACGAAACGCCGAAACGCAACGGGAAGCTCGATTAAAAGCGCTCTTCATGACCTAGTCATAACACGCTGGGGAATTCCGCGGGTGTTTATATCAGACAACGGTACAGAATTCGTCAATAAGACGCTAACGGAATATGCAAAAGAACTCAAAGTAAACCATTCGACCACTCCTCCTTATCACCCGCAGGCGAACCCAGTCGAAAGAGTAAGTCGGGTCCTGAAAACAATGATTCGCGCCTTTATAGACCAAGATCACCGCGATTGGGACATGCGTATGTTAGATTTCCACTTTGCGTTCAACACATCTAAACATTCCACTACCCGGGTAACACCGGCTTTCCTAAACTTTGGACGAGAGCCATTGCCGATTAGATCGCTCCGCTGAGAGCTAGAAAACTTAGACGAATTGGAAAAAAGGAATGTAGAACAGTGGTCTGAAAGGCTATACAGGTTGCAAGCTATTCGAGACTGGGTGGTAAATAATTCAGAGAACGCACATAATAGACAGGCAACCTACTACAATAAAAACTACCGCGAAATTACTTATAAAATAGGCGATAACGTATTAATGCGCCATAGGGTTCTCTCAGATGCCACGAAGAATTTCGCGGCCAAACTGGCCAAGCCCTTTAAAGGACATTGCACGATTAGTAAACTATAATACGAGAAAGTAAACTAGGGCGATAAGGGATATCTTTGATACAATCTGCGATATCGGACTTTGCAGGCTATCTTAATAAAATTGTATCAAGAAGGCTATCTCTAACGCTATGGCGGACGCACAAGTGCCGGACTCGACCGTAAAAGAGAAGGAACGGCTACTTCTGGAAGTGGAATCGGATGAAAATCAAGGAAGTGATGGAGCATCCGTGGAGCTTACGGACTCGGACGTCGAGGTGATTTCCATGCCTCCGTCCCGTTGCTCCAAGTCTTATCGCCGGTGCCAGAGATCCGCTAGCAGCAGTCGAGCCTGGGACAGGCTCTCCTGTACGGAGGGGGGAGTCTCCAGAGGAGGACGACTTCGAGATGGTCGACGTGAGACGAGACACCTCCAGCAGACCCAGGGGAAGTCGACTCTAGAGCCACAACGCCAAGACCAGTCTCACCGAACAGCCATGACGAACGTATGAATGGCGACCTGGACGGACTCGAAACTATCTCCGAAGCCGAATTCTCGTCCGAGGAAGAGGAGGAAAGCGACGGCAGGCCTGACGAAACCAGCTGTAAGAGAAAACGAGCCAAGAGAGAACAGACCAGGCGACGAGACGCAGAAGAGTTCGGAGAGAATCCTTACTACCCGCTCAGGGAACACGAAGAAATCGTACTCGAGATTTTCCAACAGCATCCAGAGTTGGAGGCGGCGTTCCGAAAAGTGGAGGCAAACCTCATCGAAATGGCCAGGAAGCGTCCGTGCATGACGTCCGGTTCAACGATATGCATAGGAAAAATCGAGAAGACTCCTCCAGCCAAGGTCTCGGGCAGCAGCCAAGTATACGAGCTCAGTCCAGCAGTGGACAACGAGACGCAGACCAAAGCAACACCAAGGGCCTCAGTTGTGATCCAGACTGAGCCTTGGGGCCTGCACTCGTTGCCCGCGAGAGTTGCCGGGGTGTTCAGTGTGATCCACTGGCTCACTCCTTTTCCTAAGGAGGGGAGAGTTGTAACATGTTGAAATTCCAACATGTGACAAGCCGTATGGGGAAGGTCAGGGCAGAGCGTCCCAAGGTCGAGTGAATGCCTATGTGAATGGGTATAATGTGCGTTAGATTTAATTATAGCAAACAGCGCCGGAGAGAAGAAGACGTTTGCGTAGGTCAAGCGGAATTCCAGTCATCGTCGAACGAATAAAGACGGCAGACCAGGTTGGCGTGGCCGACGGAGGGTCAACGACTCGACAGGGCGCTCAAGGAACGACCCGCGCATCATAAAGCGTCGCACGTAGATGGCGGAGCCCTGGCGGAGTCTGCCAGCGCTAGCATCTGAAGCAGCTGGAGCAGCGCTGCAGTTCATCCGCAGAGCGTTCGGGACAAAAACTGCTGCGTATCGCGATCGGGATTTATTAGTGCACGCTCGGATCAAGGGCCCTGATGCCAGTGACATTTAATTGTCTCGGGTCCCATAGAACGGAGCACAAACTCTGGGCTATCTGCGTGAGCCTATGGTAAGCGGGAGCGAGCGAGACGACAGTCCCGCGTAGCGGCGACCAATAGGCGAGCGCGCCGCCGCGGCGGCTCGGCAGAGTTGGGCCTCAGCGCCTTATTCTGAGCGCCAAGACCGTCACTCTCCTGCCCTGGCTGAACCCGAACGGACGCATCTGCAGCAGCTCTCCGTGGAAGTTCCCTTAGTGTGCACCCTTTATTTTTGTATGTACTGTCAGCTACTTTATTTTTTTTTTATTTTTATGTATTTAAGCTTTTCAAGAAGTTACAAATTGAAAACTCGAAAGTCGGGAAATTTAGAACCACCTTATTGGTCATATTTACATCGGGTCTCCCTATCGAAGAGGTCACGGTGGTATCAGCTCCTTTCTAGCTGGCATATTTTGCCGCGTTCTCCCACTCATCAGTCGAAGGGCCAAAGCTGTGTGTAAAGAGGCTGTACGTACGGGGTTCAANACGTACTGGGTTCAACATCATATCCGACGTCGCAACACACAACACACCAGTTAAGCAGTCCTTCCGCAATCGTGTGAGAGAATCTAGCGAGATTCTCAAGAGAAAAGCTGAGTAGAAACTGGACAAGTTGATAAAGGGGTCAGGATGTAAAATGTCACGCTTCAGGAATCCGGCTCAGTTGTAATTGTTCGCTGAACCTGTCACAGTGCAGAAGAGGAGAAAAAGAGATGTCGCTGGAAAGAAGAAACGCAAGTCGAGGAGTGGTGGTGGTGTTTTGAAGAAGAGAAGTGCAACAAGAAAGACAAAGAGACAGAAGAAGAAGAAAACATCTCGAAATAAACAGCCTAGTTCTACTAGAAGGAGAAAACGAAGTAGTACGAGTAGAGATATTTTTGACAGCCCTACACACCCAGTCAGAATTTTCCATACAGGACATATTATATTTCAACAGTTTAACATTCCACCGACCCAAACAACAATCGAAGGTTCGCTTTGGGTTCGATATAAGCCTATATCGTCTTTGACCGATGACTCATCGATAGAATTTGTGATACCCGGAAACAGCGATGAATATCTTGATCTGGCTAAGAGAATGCTCAGTCTTCGAGTGAATATAAGAGCTAGTGCAAATGAAGAAGATATACCTGCAGATGGTCGAGCAGCTTATAGAGTTTTAACTGCGTGGGTCGAACCAGTCAATAATTTTATGCATTCACTATACAATCAAGTGGATGTATTTTTCAATCAGAAGCCCGTGTCACCACCTACCAATGCTTATGCCTACAGAGCATACATAGAGACGCTGCTATATGATGGACTTGCTGCCAAAGCCTCCCATCTGTCAATTGTCTTGTGGTGTAACGATGCGGCTGGAAAAATTAACGACACAGAAAATCAGAAAGAGGGTTTTGTGGAAAGGCGAAAGTTACTTGCTGCAAATAAACCCGTTGACCTGGTCGGACGTCTCCACACATATGTGTTTAATTAAGAGAAGCTGCTGCTCAACGGTGTCGAAGTGTGGGTGCGCTTGGTGAGATCTCGCGATAACGTTTGCCTGATGGATCCTGCAGACTCTTATTCCGTATACATTGAGGAGGCCAATCTTCTGGTGAGACGTGTGAAAATCAGTCCTAGTATATTGCTTGCACACGCTCAATCGCTCTCACGAGCACCGGCCAAATATTCATTGACAACGACACAGGTATTGTGTCTTTTAAAATATTGTCTAATGTTTCACCGTGTACACCACTGTGCATAGTGAAGGCATCACTCGCGATAAAATAAGATAAAACTCGATATAAGTCGATAAAACTCGATATGAAAAATTACGATTGAAATTAATATTTACTATTCATATCTTGCTGCTTTTCATGTTCGTGGTGCTGGCTTTCATCTTTCTCCAGCCGGTGCGCATTTGAGCGTACTCGTGCTACGGTATGCGCTTCTTGGCCAAGGCAGCCGCGCCTGAAGACAAGAGTAGTATACCCCTCGCTATGGACGAGATAAACAATACTCCCACCACCTGCCCAGAGGTGATGGTGGGATAAATGTCTGACGCCCCAGCGAGGAGGGACGTGATGCGGTGGTGGGGGAAAACCAGCGCTCTCTCCCGCGTGCGCAGCGGTAGTGCGGGGAGCAAGGCCACGCCTCTTTCCCGTCCCCCTTCCCTCTCCCCAATTTAACTCTCTATTTCTTTATTTTTTTTTTGTTTTTCAATTTTTTATTATATGAATGAAATACAATTATGTACTGTGGGAATGGGTAAGAAAAGGAAATCATAAAATACAAGATAAGTATTAATATTTTGTAATAATAGATTATTTATTTAATATATTTAATGCGATGATTATACAAATTGTGATGATGTACATTGGTAACTTTTTTCTTTCTTTCGAAGAAGAAGATAATATTTACAAAAATAATACAAGAAAACAAACATCAATTATCGCTCATTTCATTTAATATATCGACAATTTCATCGAGATGATAAGTTGGTAAAATATTTCGACAAAATCATTACGGCTGAACATAATTTGGTCTTTCATTTCGCTCGCACGCGTCTGTACAGTGGTTGTGACATTATCGAATCACTTATCATCGATCAGATTAATAATTGCTTTCACAAGACTTATCGTAAAAATACCAAATTTTTTTACTGGTATATTATCTGGATTAACACTCTTAATGTATTTTACAGTCTCTCTAGCAATACAACTCACACTACCCACTACAAACTTAAGATATTCTAGACGCGCATCAATACATTTTACAATATACTCATACAATCGAAGAAATTTAGCTGAAAGTGATCCGATTTTTTTTTTTTTTTTTTTTTAGCATCACGCACAGACACCCACGATTTTAACCTATAAGCGTTATTTAAAGCACATTGATAATTATGATGACACGTTTTTACAGCGTGATGCATACAGTGTACATCGGACGATAATTTATCAAAAGACGGACATTCTCGATCATACTCGAGATTAAAAATTTTACGAGGTATTATTTTGCGCAACAATAACCATTTATCATTACCTCTAACGTATATTTTTCGCACACTTTTTGAAAGTTCTCTTAAACTTTTTTTCACCGACTTGAAAGATACCTCACCGTCAAAGTAGTCGAATCCATGATGATATTGGGTCAGCCAATCATTCTCATTCCGTATATCTTCACTCAAGATGATCGAGCGCTATCGCTGGTGTCAGTATCCAGTGCCTACTAATGTTCCCATCAACAACCACTACGGCAATCTCTTTTGGTACATACTGATGTTTGGCGCCTTTGAAGAACTGAATGTGAATGATCACATCCATGATTGGGTGAAGCGTATATGCTAGCGTTGGATTGCAAAAGTCAAATCAAAAGCAAATAGACAGTAGCCGGGGGGATAGTCTTCACGCGTCACTTGATTACCCTCGTTGAGGAAATATATTTCCGTACCGGAGAACAGCGTGTGATATGCATCCACATATAGATTTCTCGTTGTAAAGTCTGGTTGCAGTGGTTTCAAGGGTACCTGCACCCCGCCCACGTACAAACATAGAAAGTGTTGGATTGTGTGGATCAATAAACAACACCGTGAGGTTAATATTAATAATGAATATATTGTTTAATATAACAGTGGCCATGCCACGAGTCGGCAGTGCGTCCGCTCAGCTTGGAGTCTTACAGGCAATTAAGAGAGAGTATGGAGCACAGTATGGCAATTAAGAGAGAGTATGGAGTACAGCATAGTCTGACTCCACGAAGTATAGTATACAGTATAGTGTGCTCTTAGAGTATATACGCGAGACATGCGCACTATGCTCGCGTTCGCTAGAGCTTGACTCGTTCAACGATTACGACTGTATACATTCACATATTACAACAGAAAGTTTACATTAAAATGTTCAAAATTGAAGGGGTTGAGCATTCGATCACCATTGAAAGCTTTGTTATTGATGAAGCCCACTATGATTCTTTTTGGCAGCTGACCAAATATGATATTGTCTAATGTTTCACCATATACACGACTGTAATGTGAAAAAACCACTGCAATGAATGCCTTCACTATGCACAGTGGTGTACACGGTGAAACATTAGACAATATGTTAAAAGACACAATACAATTTGTGCATTAGATCTTGATAAATCGCGATAAAATAAGATAAAAATCTATATAAGTCGATAAAACTCGATATGAAAAATTACAATTGAAATAGTAAATATCAATTTCAATAATTTTTCATATAGAGTTTATCGACTTATATTGATTTTTATCGTATTTTATCGCGTTTAATCAAGTATTAATGCAAAAAGTGGAATTAAGATTCATTATTCAAGTCGATAAGTACTCTAATCGACTTCTATCAATGTTTTCCAAACAGGTATATATAATTTCATTTTTGCATTACACACACACACACACACACACACACACACACACACAAATATAAGATTCAATATGTCTTATTTTATAAGATGTCGCGCTGTTACTTAGAGCTATCACATGTAAAAATGAATTCGGACGTTCAAGCACTGTTAGATAGCGCTAAGTTATAATAAGACCAAGTGATACCGTGAATCAGAAACTAAAAAGTCGTAGAAAAGTATTGAATTTTATATTATAGTATTCCCTATTGAACATTATAACCTTTTATCAAATTTTAAGAAACAATTTTCTATTTTAAAACCATACTCACGTAATATGTGTATACTTATATTTTGTTTGTCGCCTGCTTATTATAACTTTCAATACTTTCAGGAAAATCCACTGGGTTTGTCACTTTTGCTTGAACAGCAATGATTAACATAGATTGTTAATTTACTATATCAATAGTTATGAGAATCGTCAAGCTTGTTCTTTCTTCCATTAAGTGTACGTAAAAGGAAAGATAGAAATAGCAAGGAATATGGAGGAACAATGAGGAACCTCCTTATTATTATTCCTTCCATTCCTTATTATGATTCCTCCTATTTCTATTTACGTTTCATAGCCCTTATCCCTAGCTGTTTGCATAGCTAGAGATATAGTTTCTCATACTTGTGATATTCGATTAAAAATTTTGAAATTTTGTCTGCTTATTTGTTGAAAATTATTTATTGAAAATCGTTTACAAATATCACAAAATGCCTCCTAATCGGGTAATTGAAAACGATCATTCATCAAACCGAACATTAAAAAATTTCAAATCAGATTCAAAATCTAATCGAGACTCTAATTTTTCACGATAATTCTAACAAAATTGAAATAATTATTTTGAAGCGTAAAATGGATGATAATGGAAAAAAAAACGGAACAACTTTTAAAAATATTAAAATTTCGGATAAAGAATCCAGAAGTAGAGTTAAATTAGCTGAGAATGATAAACAAAATTTAGAAGAAAATAATATTGATTTAACTTCGTTCCGAGACGTTCCGAGGATTTCACACGCCAATCTTTGTATGGAAACAGGTCTTTCTCCGAGTTGGCATTCACGTTGTCGTTCCATTCGTACGGATTGAATGCAGACGGTTCAGGTTTCAGAGTAGACGAGCCTTTGAAGTTCGTGCTAGTGAAGTCTCTCGTTTCAGGTGTACGTGGCGTTAGATGCGTGTTCTGGTTTGTGCGCAATGCTCGAAACCCGCATCCACGTCCAAATGGAGACAGTCTGAGTGGCTCATCGACAATAACATTGTCTATGATCTTGGGCTTGCTGATTGTGAACGAAGCATCCTTGTCCTTAGGCTCCAGATTATAGTCATCAGTGTTTTTTACGTTCTTGTCCTTGAGCTTCAGATCGTCGACAGACTTCATTAGACTGCTCATCTCTCCTTTGCACGTCTTGTTCAAAGTCTCCAAGTTTGTGTTCATCCTTGCGTTCTCCTTCGCAATTGATGACATTCCTTGTGCCAGTTTGTTGCTGAGACTGACCTAGGCTTTCGTGCTTTCTTGCAACAATCAGATGAGGTCGTCCATGTTAGATTTTGTAGCACTTTGCGTGTACGTGGGCGTGGACGTGGCGGCTCCAGACCTCTCTACTCCGCTGCAGCGGCTTATGGGTCCTCTCAACCCTACCACCTGGTCTTTTGCTGCCTTCAGAATGCTCAGCAACCTTGCTGACTCCTCCAGAGGCAGGATATTTTTGTCTGAAAAATACACATAGTCGTTAGTCTGCGGTTGAGAGGATACACTTGCAAAGCTCCCGATGCTTTGTGCACAAGCACCAAGCTACTTTGCAGTCAGTCGAGGCACTATCCAAAAGAAGGCTCCCCAACCAACCTAGTCTCTTCTTGCAGAATGTGTATTCAAAGACATGGCTCCTGCTGTCCGAGACCCGCTGAGCACGAGAACAGGTTTGGCAGATCTGTGTGAGGTTCTAGTTTTTGAGCGTGGGACACTGACTAAGTGTCTGTGCGTACTCCGTAGTAAACCACCTGCCTCCCGGTCAAGGGGTCGTGGGTTCGAGCCCCCATCAGCGCGATCAGTTTTTTCAGATCCGATGGAAATCTTACTCACGACACCGGGTTTGAGAAAGGCGTAGGTGTGATGAGCGTACTCTGGAAACTTTAGAACGCTAAAATTCATCTAGAAACACAACACGATACGTTGTGAGGCCATGAACTTTCGAGTTCGAAAAAGCCACCCATTTATTTATTTATTTTTATTAATTACTGAGTGCGCTCATACGTCAGCAGCCCCACCGACGCAGTGTTCGCAAGCGGTACAGCACGCAGTCAGACTTACACTAGGCGTATAAGTGCTCGTTCACGATTCAAAAATTCCCGCGTTCGTAGAGAGCAGCCACGTGACCTGCGCGTCTGCGCACGGCCCGTCCCCGGCTCCCTTATTGTCCCTGTCGATGCTGCGCAACGACCGTGCTCGTGTTTGGCGCGTGTATGTGTGTGTGTACACACATATACATATACACACACATATATATATATATATATACACATTCGGAGACGTCGACAGAAAGGTGAGCGTTTAGAATGATAATATGTACATGGCTGTTCTGTTGACAGGCTTAATCATGATCAATAGTTAGGCTTTCCGTGGGGCGAGAGCGCAGCTACAACGGCTCTCCCTCTTTCTTATGCACGCGCGAGTATATAGCGCACAGCCAAGCTAAGATGGCATCGCCTTGTATGACATGCGCCTTTGCTTCGCGCGTTTTCGTCGTGACGTAGGTGGCGTATTTTCGCTCTTCTCTCTCTCTCTCTCTCTCTCTCTCTCTCAAAACAACGTATACGGATACAGACACTGAGCAAATCATGTGTGAGGTTCATCTTTGGAGTTAGAAGGGATGAGCATATCAGTCCCTACCTGACGCGTCTAGAATGGCTGCGCACCGATTCCAGAAGCCTATACTTTGAAGCCATTCCTTTATACAAGATTTTACGGATCGGTGAACCTATATATCTGGCTTCATTTTTCAGTAAGCACAAGCCGAGGCCCTCCAGTAGGGGAGTTCCTCAGGAACTGAGCATACCTGCGGTGAGTACTGAAACCGGGGCAAGGGCCTTCCACGTCCAGGGTGCTCGTTTCTGGAACACCCTCCCTTCTGCTCTGCGCAATCTCCCATCACTCGCATCATTTAAAAGGGCACTGCTGGAGATTGATTCGTAGCTGCTCCGAGCACGCTGACGCTGCGTATTTCTCTTGTCTGACTTAGCCTTTAGGCAGTATTTTCTTTTCTTAATGCGCAATTAAGATTGTAACGTGAGACGTAGATAGGTCTATGACCAAACTTAATTCTAAACGTGTAAATATTGGTTCCATTGTGATCTCAAAATGTGATATTATGTATATGTGTATGTGTGTGTACGTGTGAGTTTTTCTTTACGTATGACGAGCAATTGGCCATATTTTAACTATTTGAAAGATTTAAATATTAAGCGTTAAAACTTATACTATTTAAAAAAAAAACTCTGTGATATCGTAAGAAATTGTATTATTTTTTGCTTAGAGCAAATAAAGGCTTATCTATCTATCTATCTATCTCTCTGCCTCCGTTCCGTACAGCCTACGTGCGAGAGAGAAAGAGAGAGAGAGAGAGAGAGAGAGAGAGAGAAGTCAGCCATATTGGCTCGGTTGCCTAGCAACCCCCTTTGTCTGATGCTGAGTTTCGAGAATCTTGGCGCGCGACTTTGCTCTTTTGAAATTTGAGGAAAGTCGTTTCCGTTGTGCTTTGTCGATTCGGATTTCCCGTTCTAGCGCGTTTGAACTTTTGATTTTATGGCTGGTGCAATGCCTCTTAGCGTGTTTTCTCTTTTCGTTTTTGTTAACTTTCGCGATTTTGGCTCTACTTTTACTTCGTGCGCATCACTTTCTCAATCGCGTTTCTTTGAATTTTTCACAAAAAAAAAACGTTTTCTTCGTTGACGCGTCACTACGTCACTTAACAAAATTCTTTGTGTACTTACTCGTGCTTTCCGGGTTTTCTCAACGAAACTGACCCGTTGACATCGCGACTCCTGACGATGGCTCTCGACTCGGACAGCGCAGCGGCGCTTCCTGGAGAAACCCCTGACTTTGCGGACCTGTTGACTGAGAAGCGGCGTCCCGCTTTCCTCGGCTCCTTTGTCGAGTTGCGTTTCGTGCGTGGTCTTAGCGTTCCTGGGAGGTGCGAGCTTTTGATCGAGTGTGATTCTTGGCTTTCTTTTTCACTTTATCACTTACGCACGGCGGTTCGCGCACTGGTTGCGAGCCGGGCTCATAACCTGTTATAAGAATAATCGAAGAAACCGATACGCGTGGGGGGTGAAAGGTAAACACGGAATAGAATACACTTGGATTATCGTAGAACTGAACGTGGCTTTATTAATCCTAAGAAGAATAGAGGTAACGTGACGTGAGCTTAGGCGACGTTCCTTGCTCGGAGAGCTTGCGAACAGTGAGGCGGCGAGCGGAGAGCGCCGGCTCCGCCCAGCGCAGCGGCGGATCACGTGACTGAGATGACTTGACGTCGCGAGGGCGCTGCGGTGTTAGCTTGATGTTGATGGTTATCGCTGTATTTCTAACATCAATATAATATGTGAATTTTGTAGTGCTAAACATTTTGAATTTGAACATAATACTAAAGATAAACATTTTAATAGCTGTTGTCGCAAAGGGAAAATAAAATTATCAGATAATCCATTATATCCTAATAGATTAAAACAATTAATAATGTCAAATACAAATGAGAGTAAACTTTTCAAAAAGAATATAAGGCTATGTAATAACGCTTTAGCATTTGCAAGTTTAGGTGCAAAATTTGATAAATTATTTGGAAAAGAGCCTCAAATAATTAGAATTTGTGGTCAAATATATCATAATATTTATTTGTTGCATCCAAATAAAAATGAAGGTAGAAAATATGGTCAACTTTATATTGTAGATAATGAGATTGCTTCACTGTCTAGAATAGAAAACAGCATTAAATGCAATTTAACTTTGTTTAAAGAATTAGATAATCTAATTAGAGAAATAAATATTTATGCAAAATCTTATAAGATGATGCATGAAATAGAAAAAGAACAATTAAAACGATCAAATGAAATTGATTATATTACTAAAGAAGTATTTTACAAGAAACAATAATCATGATAAACATCGATATAACAAAGCTACGTGTAATGAAGTAGCCGTAGTATTTGTAGGTGAAGATGGTGAATCCTGTTGATCATGATATATGCATCTATTCTAAATTCAAGAAACCCGCTAATATTCCGTACACAAGCAAACATGTTGATCTCATGACTTATCCTCTTATTTTTCCAAACGGTGGGTTTGGGTGGATGCCGAACATGAAATGTACTGACAATAAAAGTAATATATCAACGCTCCAATTCTATAACTACAAATTTAGTGTTAGAAATGATTTTAATCCATTCATAAATTTAGGAAAATTAACACAACAATATATCGTAGATGCTTGGGTAAAAGTTGAAGGATCTAGACTTCATTATTTCAAGCAGAATCAACATATTTTACGAACGGATTAATATAAAGGAGTAATGGATGGATTATTTAAGTAAAAAAATGACAATGAAAATTTAAAATTGGTAAAATGGTTGTTTTGCCATCAACATTTTCAGGAAGTCCACGATCATTAAAACAAAATTTCATTGATTCAATGACAATTGTTCAAAAGCTTGGTAAACCAGATTTGTTTATTACGATGACATGTAATCCTAATTGGAAAGAAATTGTCGAAAATGTATGTTTACATGAAGATGCTATTGATACTATTGACCGGATATTGTAGCTAGAGTTTTTCGTCATAAAATAAAAGAATGTTTAGAGTTAATAGTTAAAAACGATATTTTTGGGAAATGTATTGCATATTATTGAGCATATTTACGCACATTATTGAGTTTCAAAAAAGAGGTTTATCACATATGCACATGTTGCTTTTTTTAAGTTCTGATAATAAAATTAATACTGAAGAACAAGTAGATAAATTAATTAGTGCAGAAATACCTGATGAAAATAAACATCCGAGGTTATGTGCTATAGTACGACAGTTCATGATACATGGACCATGTGGTGATATGAATTTACCATGTATGAATAAAGATAAGAAAAAAATGTTCAAAAAATTTTCCAAAACCATATAATGACAAAACTAATTTTAGCACATCTGGATATCCAACATATCGACAGAATAATGATGGAAAAAAATAAAGTTTAAAGGAAATACGAACAATAAATTATATGCAGATAATAGATCAGTTTTTCCTTATAATCCATTTTTGCTACTTATATTCAACTGTCACATTAATGTAGAAGTATGCTCGACCGTTCAGTGTGTGAAATATTTATTTAAATATTTTTATAAAGGCCATGATTGTGCATTTATTAAAATGAGCAATATTGATGTTACTTCTAGTATTGATAATAACGTTGAAAAGGAAAATGATATCTACAATTATGATGAAATCAAACAATATATTAATACGCGATAAGTCAGCCCACCAGAGTTATTTTATAGATTATTGGAATATCCGATGCATGAATTATCCCACGTTATATATAGATTAGCAGTTCACCTTATGACTGAACAATATGTATTTTTTAAAGAAGGATGTGAAGATCAGTTGTATAACAAAAATTTAAATACAACATTAACTGCATGGTTTATACTTAATCAGATTGACCCAAATGCAAGACAATATTTATACACAGATATTCCATACAATTATGTATTTAATGAAATTAAGAAAGAATGGACAGCAAGAAAAAGATTCAACAAACCAGTTTTTGCAAGGATGTATTCTGTTAATCCAAAAGATCGAGTAAGATTTTATTTAAGATTATTATTATTGCACGTAAAAGAAGCTAAATCTTTTGAAGATATAAGAACAGTTGATAATATTACATATTCGTCTTTCTTGGAAGCAGCAATTGCTTGTATATTTCATAATCCACTTAATGCCAGGGAATTATTTGATTAATATAAAATTCATTTTTATCATCCATCATTAACAAAAGAAATTGGCGTTAGTATTTATAAATAACATTTTAACAAACAGTGGTCATACTTTAAATGATTCTAATTTACCTGATGTTATCGATTTTTCGGACATAGAAGACAATAAGAAAAATGAAGACATGACTGTTACGGAACAGTTAATGGATAGATATGAAGTCACTTAATTATCTAAAAAACAACTTGAAATTTTTAATATTACTAAAGAAAGCATTGCAAATATTGATTAAAGTATAATCATAATAAATGTTTATTTATTGATGGTCCAGGAGAAAGTGGAAAAAGTTTTCTATTGAACTATATCATTTTATATTTAAAGCAATTAAATATTTCAGTTTTACCAGTTGCATGGGCAGGTATAGCGGCAAATTTATTAATAGATGGTAAAACATCTTATTTAGCTTTTAAATTTCTGTACGATGACTTTAGCGTAACTATAGCGCCAGTAGACATCCCGCAACTCTCTCCCTAATTACTGATTCGTAATCAGCGCGCTCATCGCGAGTTTGACGCTGTGAGTGTCGGCGTCACGGAAACGGTTATAAGGGGCGCAGCCCACCGTTCTTCCGGGACGCGCAGAAGATCGAGCCGCGAGGAGACTTCCTCCTCGTTCACTTCGTCGCCAGTCCTGGAGCCGAGCAGTTGGAAATGCCAGAGGAACATCGAGGTCGTACGTACACGTCGTTGAATCGTCAAGTCGCGAGTGCGGTATAGATGAGAGTGTTCGCGAGAGTTGCGCCTGTTCTCGGAGTTATAATGCTGAGTAATGTCCGTGAAATCTGACGACGCGATCGCGGAGTCTAGACGACGAAGAGGTACGACGGGCGAATCGAGTCGCGAGTGTAGGTATTGAAGCCAATATAAATCGAGAGTACCGAGTATCTCGTATCTCGCGGGGTGAAAGAAGAGTAGCGATTTGTATCTGAAAAACCACCTGAATAGCGCCGGCGTTGAGCCATTTTGACCAAAATTTCCTTATCCTATTGTTGCGCTAAAACGGGCCTGCGGGTCCCGATTGTTCCCGCGATTTCAGGAAAACCAATGGAGTAAGACCAGGGTCCACGGCTGTATCGAATAAGCATTGAGTTTTTTAGAGGTTCCTACTAAAGAAGAGCTGTCGGTCGCCATATTGGTCAAGTCGCGTCGGTTCGAGGGACGCCACCGCCATATAGGACTACGAGAAGATGAGTAGCGTGGAGTGGTGTCGAATAAGCAATTGAATCGTTGTTTCGCGGATTAGAGAAGTCGTGTCGGAGGAAATGTTGTTTCTTGAGAAGGGAGAAGTCGCGTTCTGAAGTCGCGATCAAGTCCAGTACTATTGCTATTCGTTGGGAAAAGATTATTAAAGTCGCGGCGTTCAGGCTGCGCATAAAATTTGAGTTGAATTTTCTAATACGTTCGAGTTGAGTCGTAATCGCAGTTACGCGATCAACGAATTCATAATTAATACTGTTTTGGGAAACAATTGTAGTCAAGCCAGCCTTGACGGGGGTAATCAAGGGGTGTGGTAGCGCGGGTGTGGTATGGCAAGTATAAGTTTTATACACTATGCCGTCGGGAGCACCGCGACCCTATTATACTTTGAATTTGCTAGATAACCTATACACGTTTTACGAATCTTTCTATTATATTATTTGATCCGAAATTAATGCTCATGTATGAATATTCTATCTTCAAGATTTCAATTAGATCTTTCGAATTATCGTAGCATTTTGCTGAAAAGATTACTCCTTCAGCAAATTAATTAAGATTGAAAATTAATTTGTGATTTTTCTTTAATTTTTCGCCTCCCCAATTCGCATTTTTCAGGCTCAGTCGCTTTCAACAATACTGAGATTGCTGGTTATGGGAGGTTAGAAGTTCATATAAATGTACATACAAAAACTAACTATTTATTTACATTTATACGAAACGCCATTATTAAATACAATCCCAAGATAGAATAATACACTCTTATTATGATTACAGTATAAAATATACATTGTGTTAGAAATTATTTACTACACCATCTGCCACGCCAGGCTAATTCCCGTCCTTATTCCTAACGTGTGCCCCCCCCCCCCCCTAGAGATTTAAGTGTCCGAGTTAGTCGAATAGAGTAAAAGTAGAATCTAAGAATAAATCTGATCGATTGCGCGACCGGAAAGGAGCCGATAATAAAACGCAACATCACAAGATATGACTGTAAAAGATAATTTGAGAGTAAATAAAAATTACATTTGCTTTAAACATAGGCTTTATTAAATGTTGGTGATGGAATATACTCAACAAAATTCGAAAATAATAATGAAGTAGTAGAAATACCAGAAGAAATTGTATGTACTAACAATATTATTAATGAAATTTATGGAAATAATTTCAATGAAAAAAATATTAATGAAAAAGTTATTTTAGCACCAAAAAATGCAGATGTACTTAGTATTAACAATGCAATTTTATCAAAAATGGAAGGTAAAGTGAAAGAATACATAAGTTTAGATTCAGCAGAAGATGATAACAATCAAAATTTAGAAGCTTCTTTACCAGTAGAATTTTTAAATTCGTTAACATCAAATGGCTTACCACCACACAAATTGAAATTAAAAGATGGATCAATTATTATTTTATTACGTAATATTAATTTAAATGATGGTATTTGTAACGGAACACGATTAAAAGTTAATAAAATGTTAGAATATACTATTTGTGCAGAAATATTAAGTGAAAGTAAAATTGGAAATAAAGTATTTTTACCACGTATTGAATTATCTCCAGCAAAAGAAGATATTCCTTTTATTATGACAAGACGCCAATTTCCAGTTAGATCAGGTTTTGCAATGACAATAAATAAATCTCTAGGACAAACATTTCAAAATGTTGGAGTATATCTTCCATCTCCAGTTTTTAGTCATGGTAAATTATATGTGGCCCTTTCAAGAGTAAAATCTAGAGCTAATTTAGAAATTTTTCTAACAGATCAATCAACAGTAAAAAATGAAAAAGGTATAAATAGTATGCACAAATTATATACTAAAAACGTTGTATTTAGTGAAATATGATAATTCTATGAACATATTTAAAGTAAAGTTTTCAGGATTATTTAACCAAAACATTAATTTAAAATTAATGGTATAGTTTTAGTAACTAGCAGTAATAATAATACAATATCCCCTGTGGATTTAAAAAAAAATCTGCAAAAATAAAATGTAGTGTACTTTTAAAAAGCGGCTGCCAAAGTAGTATGCGCTGTAGATATCAATAGCGGCTACTAATAAATTGCGCTGTGAAATTGAAAGCGGCTACTAATAAATTGCGCTGTGAAATTGAAAGCGGCTACAAATGCGCTGTAATTTAAAAAGCGGCTGCAATAATAAAATGCGCTGTAATTTAAAAAGGTTTAACCCAACTCTTCGAAGGGGTAGTTTAGGGGATGCAGTGAAATATCAAAAAATCGACCTACAAACAAAATCCTAGAACTTCTGGTTACTTTAAGTCAACTTCCGGTCAACTTCCGGTACACCCCAACCATTAGAAGGGGTAGATTAGGGGATGAACGGAAATATCAAAAAACCGAACTACAAACGAAATTCTAGAACTTCTCGTTACTTTCAGTCAACTTTCGGTCACCCCAACTAGAGATGTGCGAGTCAAAAGTCGAGTTTTATATTTGGTTACGACATTATGGTGCTGTAACGAGCGCTTGTATTTCCCGCGCGTTCGTTAGTCGCGCGAGGCGGAGCTGTCGGCGCGTATGCTAGCAGACGACGTCGGCGGCCGACGTCGACAGGGTTAGGTACGCGCGCGAGAGAGAGCGAGCGGGGAGACTCGAGTTCGCTTCGGCCGGATCAACATCGGCAAGATACCGCTAATAGTCCGCGGATCCTTTACCGCACCTGGCGCACACCGGGACTCACCGAATACGTCATCACCTGGAGGGACGCCTCCAGACCTGAGTACGAGCGGCCCGGAATCCCGTGGAGTGCTGTAAGGAACGCGAGGGCGAGTTAGCCAACGGCGAACCGGCGACCGAGTAAGTTGCGTTTTGTATTATCTTCCACGTGAAGCTGCCGCAGGTCTGGACTCGCTGCCACCGAGTCCTCGACCCAGCTTCGTGTGTGACATTGGGCGCGATCCTCTCGCCATGGCGCGTGCGAACTTTGTACACCGATTTGTATCATCAGCAGAGTCAATATATCTTTCTTTTATCGTTATTCCCCAGTGTATTCATTTGTATTTTCCCGAGTACCCTCCCGCTGGTAGACTCACGGTTACGCGGACAAGCGTGGTACCCCGGGCGTACCACGCATTTAACGGAAGTTGGCAGGCAATGCACTGGTGATAGTGATTGCACTACGCGGCTAACGTCCGCGCACTATCATCACGCCGATCACCGAGGGACCAGCCAGACGCTATACGACGTTCACTGTGTGTTGACGTGCGGCATTTCCGCGACCGCACGGCGTTGTCGAGTCCACCCCGTTACAGTGCATATAATTAAAACAAAGATATAATAATACATTGAAAGTGTTTAGATGTTATGTTAACATATTAATTAAACAGATTCAATCGATTCAGAAGCAAAAAAAATGTTGAAAGGTTGAAATACCAGTCCAAATAACCAATCAAATTTTTCAGAAAAAAACTCGAAAAAAAACTCGAAAAAGTACTCGACGCTTTAAGTAACATATCTCGGTTACGAAACAAGAAAAAAATTATACTATTCGTTAGATATGTATAAAACCTTGACAGTTACGGTGTTTAAGTAGATTTTTATCATGTCGAACTTATTTTGCAATCAAAACAACGAAAGTTCGAGTTTGGCCCGCACATCCCTAACCCCAAGCCTTAGAAGGGGTAGTTTAGGGGATGAAGTAAAATATAAAAAAACCGACCTACGAACGATATTCTAGAACTTCCTGTCTACTTCCGGTCAACTTCCGGTTAACTTCCGGTTCACTTTCGGTCAACTTCCGGTCCACCCCAACCCTTACAATGGTAGTTTAGGGGATGAAGTGAAATATCAAAAAACCGACCTACGAACGAAATTCTAGAACTTCCTGTCTACTTCTGGTCAACTTCCGGTCAACTTCCGGTCCATCCCAACCCTTATAAGGGGTAGTTTAGGGGATCAAATGAAATATCAAAATTGTCGCGCCTACGGCACGGCGCCTTCTAATATAATTAAGTGGCGCGGCAGCGCCACGAAGGCGAGTTTGAGAAGCAGACGGAGCCGCGGCGCCCGTGACATATTCACTTTTATATTGGTGTTCAGATATTTCATTATAAAAAAAAATACTTATCATTACTGTTAGTAAGTTTTTTTGGCTTATTAGCGTGTTTATGAGCTAAACTATGATATTCAACAAAAATATTAGTGAAAAAGCTGCCTATTTTTATAATATGTGAGTATATAATCCAAAAATGCTGAAATCAGGTATTTATTCTTCAGTCCAAAATATGGCACGACCGTGAAGTTCGCTGCAGAAGGTGAATATACATGTATATATCAATTAGCGCGGTAACAATTTCTGTTGGAAAACGTAGTTTCAGAATAGAAATTTCGGACATAAAACTGTATATATATAATAAGATAATAAAATTAAAATGAGCCGTCGCGGGACGCCTGGCAGATGTGAAACATTGAAATTGATGGTTATTGAAAGAAGTTTATATAAAGTAAAGTAAATAAATATTTTTCGTTTTGTAACATAGAAGCTGAGTTTTATGAAGGTATATAATGGAAAGGATGTTGTATTGAAGGAAGTGTAAAATGAAAGTAACAAGTATTAATATGTTTGTCAAGAAATATATTACAAATATTTACACTTCTACAATACTGTTAAATATTGTCAGATGTAGCTTCAGTTATTTCTGTAATAGTGGCAGTCGATGCGGTTTCTGATGGTATTAAAGTGACAATTGGCCGATGATAACTAAAATATGCGACGAAAGTGTTAGACATAACATCATCAAGGTATCTTATAAATACTGCATCGATTGTCGTTCCATATCTAGTTGTAGGTTGTCTTGGATCATTATTCATGCGTAATTCAAATACTTCATCAAGAAATGTAATTAATGGTATTGAATCATTATTAGCAAAATTAACATTAAAATCTCCTGCTAAAATCATTGGAAGTTCATGTGAATTATCATTAAAAATCCTTGAACCTTCGCTACAGTATGGAAACAATCGTTTGTGTAAAAACGTAATGATATCGTTTATTTTTTGATTCGGTGAAATATACACTACAACCATAATGATTTGTCTTCCGTCATTCATTGTAATTTGAGAAGCACACAGATCGCCAATAGCTGATTGAGCAACAAAAATTTCCGCCGCATTTTGTAGTGTGAGATCTATATTTAATGTAGCAATATGTGAATTATTCTGGTTTTGATATATGGCAACGCCAGCAGCTCTAACATTCTTTCGTTTGAATTTAGCAATACAATTAAAATTAGGTAAGTGAACGTCTTCTTCGTCGGAAAGCCACGTTTCAGATAATAATAAAAAGTTACTTTTTGTACAAATAGAATCTTGCAAATCAGGAGCATGTTTTCTGAGACTTTGGCAGTTTAAAGTGTATATTGTCAATGCCTCTCTCGATGTAATGAAATTAGTGATCACTCCTTGTAATGTAGTTAGTCTGTTTAATGATAGTCTTGAAAATTCTTCTTGCAAAGATAAAACTGATGGGTCTATTCTTCTTCCATGATAAAATCTTAAATCATCATTACGGTTGCATATAAACAAACCTTGAAGACTTGTCACTCTCGATAAAGCTACATACAATAACTGAATTGAATGAGTTTTATTATACTCATAGACTATCTCGTCATACGTACCTCCTTGACGTAGATTATCCCTCCTCACATATCTTGTTGATGTGAACTCATAATGGCCGCCAGCTCGCGGGTTTCGGAACGCGCTCGTTTCGTGCGAGCGCGTTTTGGCTCGACGCTCTCCCCTCCACTTGCCGTCTGACAGCCGGCGCTCCCTCTCCGGGCTCTCTAGCACGCGCCTCTCCGTATCTGGACTGAGAGAGCGAGACAGAGGAACTACAAGGTGTGCGCGCGGGACCACGAGATTTTACGATTTAGATTTTACCGTGTTATATTGCTCTACATTATGTTGTCAGAATAAAGATATATAGAAATAGTTACAGATAATGTAAGTCTAGAGCGATAGTATATGATATGTTAAATTAAGTGTGCTGAGATGAAGATAGCGCAAAATGAATGAGGGGTTTGTGTGTATTACTATTGTTTGTGAACAGTCCGGTCGCTCGAGAGAATGTTCGAGCTCAGTTGGTCTCCATTCGGTATCTTTTGAGCGACAAAAGTATTGTCTGCCTGCGCTATGAAGCGAAAAATAGCGGCTAATGGGTACGTAAGTGAATGGTAGGATCCAGGGATAGGTGAGCGGCGCTGCTGTGGATGATTTCCTCAGGGGCGGTCTCGTGGGCGAAGGGGTGGGATGCTAGAGGACTCACTGCACCCTCACTGGGCGGAGGGCGCCAGTGCGAAGTTACATGGCGCTAAGATTGTAGGATGGTAAGCCAGTTTAAATGTGATTCCTATAGGAAGACACAAGCCATAAAGTTACTCCTACGGTCCGGCAGGTGGGGCCCAGCCGAGCTCACCGCCTGTATAGAGGAATGGTGCTCATCCCATGCTTACACATAGATGTACACGCAATTCCTGTATTACCGTCTCTGATAGTTTGTAGTCTAGTTCTGTAGTCAAGTCCGCGGTCTAACCGTGACAATAGTCCAGATGATGGGGACACCAAGGATAGCCTGCACAAGCATGTTTGCGCAGTCTAGAAGGGTTGTGCTTTTTCGAAGAAGTTATGAGCGATATCATTAAATGAGGAGCACGTTGAATATTTTGCTTGACATGCTCTTTCCAGGTTACTTCGGAATCTAGCACTGAAGCCCGGTAGACTGCCGGATGATTGATACTCGCCGCACTCCCCTCGGTGTTTATGTAGGTGGAGCTCCAGGGTATGCGTCTGTAGATGTAGTAATGGGGCCAGGAACATCGCCTGGAGTTTGCGGCGTTTAACTTCAGCGAAGTTTTTGCTGCCCAGCCTGAAATCCTCGGCATTAGCTTCATCCTAACGGACGAGGAGGCCGCTCCTCGGAGGGCAGG
>CM053168.1:36767531-36844888 GCA_012977825.3 Pteromalus puparum
GATGCCCTGAGGAGCGGACCTCCTCGTTCCGTTAGGATGACAGCTAATGCCGACAGATTTCAGGTGGGCAGCACAAACTTCCTGAAGTTAAACGCCAGCAACTCCAGGCGATGTTCCTGGCTCCCATACTACACAAACGCATTACCACTGGAGCTCCACACTACATCACATAGGAGGAGTCCGGCGGAGTCATCATCCGGCGCAGATCTACCGGCGGTTCAGTGCTAGATTGCGAAGCTAACCTGGAAAGAGCATGTCAAGCAAAATATGTAAACGTGCTCACTCATTTATGTATCGGCTCAAACTTCTTTCGAAAACGCACAACCTCTAGACTGCGCAAACATGCTTGGGCAGGCTTCCGGTGTTCCATCACTGGACTGTAGCTTTTGTCACTGTTATACCGCCGAGCTTGACTAAGAACTAGACCTACAAACTACAAGACGGTAAAATACAGGAATTGCGTGTACATCTATGTGTTAGAAGGAGAGCACCATTCACTCTATTACAGGCGTAGCTCGGCTGGGCTCCCACCTGCCGGACCGTAGGAGTAGACTTTATGGCTTGTTTTCCTATAGAACACTTTAAACTGGCTACCATCCTACAATCTTAGCGCCATGTAACCTTCCACGTCGCCCTCCGCCCAGTGACGGGTGATGGAGGTGAGGCCGTCTAGCATCACCCCTTCGCCCACGAGACCGCCTGAGGAAATCATTCCACATCAGGCCTGCTCACCTATCTCTGGATCCCTACCATCTCACTTACGTAACCATTAGCCGCTATTGCTGCTTCTAGCGCAGGCTAGACAATACTTTTTCGCTCAAAAGATACCGAATGGAACCAACTGAGCTCGAACATTCTCTCACGACCGACTTTCACAAACAATAGTAACTACACACAAACACCTCATGCATACTTGGCGCTATCTCATCTCCACACTTATTTAATCATTCATATACTATCGCTCTAGACCTATACATTATCTGTAAATATTTCTATAATAGTCATCTGACAACATAATGTTACAGCAATAAACACATAAAATCTAAATCTAAAAGCTCGTGGTCACGCGCGCACACCTTGTAGTTCTCTCTGTCTCGCGCTCTCAGTCCAGATACGGAGAGCGCGCCTATCGAGCCGAGGAGGGCGACGCGCGCTGTAGTCATCGAGGCAGAGTGGGGGGAGAGCGGTCGACAAAAAAAAGCGTCGCGCGAAAACGAGTGTTCGAACCGCGAGCTGCGCCATGTAGATGTTTCACATCAACAAGTATATGTTGAGGGGAGATTAAATCTAAACCCGGCGTGACTTGGAATAGAAAAGTAAAACACTGTTTTCTGATTACGTTTTATTTATTGAACACTCGAGCTTACCTTCAAGCTTATCTTATTACAAAAATAGGAACTACGTATCAAGCTAACGAACAACTGTACAAAGGTTATATTCTAGCGCGGACGCGTCTATCTCGGGCAAGAGCACACAGAGAAGTAAGCGCTGCCGCCGCAGCCGCGACGTCGACGCTGGCCGCAGTAGACAGAGAGGGGGAAGCAGTCCCATCTTGCTTCGTGCATAGCGTCTCTGCGGTCGTCAGAAGTCTGCTCGCTTATTCTCAACACTCCCTCCCGAGCAGATTTCAACTACGTCGTCCAGCATCACTGTTTAGCGTCTGAAAGAAAGCAAATAAACGTTAATAATTTAAATAATAATTCAAGAGTAATTTGGTTAGTTTAGCATGTAATTCAAAAGGCAGCGCCTTTGTGAATATATCTGCTATTTGGTCTTTCGAAGCAATCCAACTGACTTTGACTAGATTTTTGGCTACACATTCTCAGACAAAGTGTTCTCTGACTTCAGTCATATGTTTGAGTTTGTTTGTACTACTTACTTGAGTAGTAGCCTCAGCAGCTTTATTGTCGCACCACAGAGTCATCAGTAAAAAGGAGGTTTTCAGAATCAAACTTATCGAATTATGCAGGGATATCGTTTCCTGACAAGCTTCTCTCATCGCAACGTACTCAGCCTGACAAGTTGACAAGGCCACAAATTGCTATTTGTGTGTTTTCCACGCCACTGTGTCACTATAGAGTTTGATGACAAAGCCACTCGTTGTAATCGAGTCCTTGCAATCGGCAAAACTGGCGTCTGAAAAACCTTGTAAATTATCGAGCTTTCCTTCGAACTTAAGACCCAGACTTCTGGTGTGTTTCAAATATCTACAGACTCGTTTCACCATTTTCCACTCTTCATCAGTGGGATTTATTTGATGTCTACTTAACACATTCACCGCATATGCTATGTCGGGACGTACAGTGTTAGCAAGGTACAAGAGAGAACCTACTATTTCTCTGTAAGGACCGTTCGTTTTGTTTATTGTATTTTCCAGCTGATTTTCGCTTTCCTCTCTTTCTCGCCTTTCTCGATTTGACACTTGGTTTGTCACCATTGGCGTTCTCTGAGCATGCATTTCACTATATCCAAAACGTTTTAACATTTTATCAATGTAATTTTCCAGAGTCAAAGTCATCGTTTGATTTTTCCTGTCCCTATTTATTTCAATGCCAAGAAAGCTCTTGGGCTCTCCCATGTCAGACATTTCAAATTCCAGCTTAAGTTTTGATGTAATTTCATCCAGCTTATGTGTATCATTACTGGCTATTAGTATGTCATCAACATACAGCAACATTATTAGATATTTCTCATTTTTGCGCCAAGTAAAGAGGCAGGGCTCTGAATCATGAGACTTTAGTCCTAGTTTTATTACAACTTCAGTGAATTTTTCATACCACTTTTTCGGACTTATTTTCAAACCGTACAAAGCACGTTGAATCTTACAGACTTTATTTCGTCTGATTTCTGGTGAGACATCAATACCCTCAGGTATTTCCATGTAAATTTCGCTGTCGATTGTTCCATTCAGAAAAGCTGTTTTAACATCAAGCTGTCTTACTTCAAGATCGAACTTATTTATGATTACTAGCACTGATCTAATCAGAGGTAGCCGAGAAACAGGTGCATATGTTTCCATTAACCTGTAATGGTTTTGATCTTTGAAACCTCTTATCACAAGTCGAGCTTTATACTTGTTATCGTTATTCAATCCAACTTTTGTTTTTAAGACCCACCTTGAGTCTATTATGTTAGGTCTTTTTCCTTCGAGAGTCACGGGTCTGTCGACAAGTATCCAGACCTTGTTCTTTTCCATCGAGTCTAATTCGCTCCTAATAGCCTTTTGCCATTCAAGCTTGTTTTTCGTACTCATGGCTTCTCTGTAGGAATTCGGATCATTCTCCACAGTTGCTATGAACGCCTTCAGTTCATTACTTTCCAGCAAGTTTAATTCGGATCCAAGTACCTGTGACTCTGATGAACATTCGACTTCTTTTACTTTTCTTGGGCGAGCTCTTCGCCGTTTTTCTCCCTCCGTTTCAGAGATCAAAACTGCATCGTCTACATCGAACTTAACTAGCCATGTTTCTTTGTTTATTTCTTCCATTGGATTTGCCCAATCCTTAATGCTCCTTTTATTGTATTTGTCTCGATGAATCCATTGAATCGAAATCTCTGCTTTCGTAGTATTTTCCTTCTTCGGGTTTTAAGAATAAATACCCATTTGATTTATAGCCAATTAATACTACTCATTTTCCCAGCTGATCAAACTTAGGTCCTGTTTTCCTTTGTACCTTGATATAGGCTATGCAACCAAATCTCTTTAGTTGTTCCAGATTAAGTTTAAAGTCTGGTTTGAACATCTGCAAGGGCGGTATCATTTCATTCGAGCTATGAGGAGTCCTATTATAGAAATAGACGGCTGCATTCAGGGCAAGGTCCCACATGTTCTCAGGTAGCCGAGTATCGTACATTGAAACTCTCGTGAGCTTTTGGATGGTCTGATTAAAACGTTCAGCCACTCCATTATGCTCAGGTGTATCTGGGCTAGCCAACTGTAGCTCTGCTTCAAACTTATCGAGAACTTCTTGTGTATACCCTCCAGTAAATTCTGTACCTTGATCGCATCTAAGGTAACAGAACTTAGCGTCATATCCTAATAAATTTCTCGAGCTTTCAATGAAAGATTCGAGACAATAACCCGTCTCGCTCTTGTGTTTCATTGGATACGCCATCGCAAGTCGTGAATAGTCATCGATAAATACTGATATGAATCTGTATTTTTTCGGATGTGTTGCTGGACTGATTAGTCCCATTGTGTCATTGTGTCTGCGTGAACAATTTGCAGAGGTTTACTCGCTCTCTGTCTAGTCGAACTGAAAGGTAGCTTATAGAATTTTGACACAATACAAACTTCGCAATCAAGTACAGACTCATCGAACTTAATTTCCTTCAAGCTTTTCCAATCTGGAAATTTTCTTTGGAATTCTTTTAACTTTTTCAACGAAGCATATCCCAATCTGACATGCCATAACATAGCTTTATTAGTGTAAAACAAGTTATTAATTTTACTGATATTAGATTCGCAATCTATACTTTCTGGAGCAATTGATTCAGTTAAGTTACTTATTTTTCTGTCTTGCAATGTGTTCTCAAAATTTGAATAGCTAGAGCATAGCTCGCTGCTATCTTTGTTTACTTCTACATCTAATTCAATGTCAATTTCCATTGGTTCGTCAAGCTTATTATTTTTATCCATCTCAGTATTTTCAAGCTTGTCTTGTTCACGAGTTATCTCTTTAATTGCAGATCCGCTTCTTTTATTGGGCGCAACACTTACGGTCGGATATGCCTTTTTAAAAAGGCCTGAAATCTCTTTAAAAAATTAACTTTTAAAAAAGTAAAAGGTTAGGCGAGTTTGATCTATTCTGTAACGAAATCACAGATAAAAAAGAACTGAGATCAATCAAACAAAGTCAAGTTCATTATATTTAATCATAATGAAGCGACAAAATTTTTGTTTTTCAGTGAAGGGCTTACTTAACTTAAAGTTAAGTTATATAATGATCAATTAGGAATAACTCTTAAGATACTTACTACGTAACTTGCCATGCCCGTCTCATTGTATACTTTGTATATACATTGTATATACATTGTATACCGGCTCGGGCCTCGCACCCGACGACCGACCAGTCGTAAACTTGACGGGGAACTCCCGGCCGACACAGTCGTAAACTGTTCCGGGATTTCCCAAGCGACATCTGCGACCGTAAACGGCGTCGGGAAATCCCGACAAGGCCCAAGCGCGCACGTAGCCGATCCCCTCTACCGCCTCTAACGCGCATATTCCGGCCGGCTGAGCTTGGGGGTGGCAACGCGCCACGCCGCAATGGCCCGCTCCCTACTCCAGCAGCTGACGTTTGCGTGGCGTGGGTGGATATGCGCTGACTGCCGCCAGAGAGCACATCTGTCGAGCACCCCCCTCCCCTGACGGAACAGTCCTGGCTACTGTCGGGGGGAGCCGGGGCAGCCTCTCATTCTGTCTCGAGCCCGCATAGAGAGAAGTGCTCTTCTGATCTCTATTAGAAGCACGTCAAATATTCAACACTGTGTCCAACCGAAGTCCAGGCATCGCGGTACTACCAGAGAGAAGGACGCCGCCGTAGCCCGCCTTCTGTTTCTACATCCGGGTCTTCGGCCACCTATCATCCGTAAGCGTGAGCGTAAGCGTATAATATAAATCATCATCTTAGACGCGTATTACTACATGTATTTCGTTTCGGCAGACTACTGATATGCAATTAAATTGTATTAGCGTAGCGTCGTATAACTGCTGTAAACCAAGATTTGCAATTGATTCAAACTAACTTGTAATATACTTCTAATAAATTCTCCTTTGAGCTTGCTTTGGCTTTTCCCCTTACACTAAAGGGGTTTTTACGCCTAACCAAGTATTGTTTATAACGCGAATCACGTGTTTTATTGTCACGACCAATTACTCATTCCACCCTCCCGAACTCCCGTCGCTAGTCGACAATTCAAAAATAACTTATCTCATTCAATAATTTACAGTGCATACATAAGCACACAATCGCTCATTTCAGTTTACAATTATATTGAAACGTACATTAAAATATCACGTTAGATATATCACAGCTTGTCAAAATAAAAAAAATAGACACTGACTAGTACTATCAGTCGGTATTCAATAAGTATATTTTAAGAACGCTCTTAAATGTTGCTAGGGATGGCTTATACTTAATTCCGCATGGAAGCGAATTCCACAGTCGCACACCTTGTATCTTGAAGGACCTAAGGTATGTTAGTGGAACCTTAAGGTCCCCGGTAACTGATCTAGCCCGACGATCGGGCTGGCGCTTTTCAAACATTTCAAACAAATAAGACGGAGCACGGAAGTTTAGAACTTTGTAAAGTAAGCCGGCCATAAAGTATGACCGTCTGGTGTCCGTGCGCATCCAGCCTAATCGCACTCGGTAAGAACTCACATGATCACTTCTTTCCATTCCAAATATGTACCTGATACACATATTCTGCAATCTTTGCAGTCTAGTCCTCTGTTCGTTCGTAGCGTTTATAAGTACGATGTCACAGTAATCCAAGAGTGGAAAGACAAGCGCCTGAACGAGGCGCTGTCTGAGCATCTCCGTAGTGTACGACCGAAGGAAACGCAACGTATATAAGACTTTATTAACTTTCTTAGTGACGTGATCCAGATGTTGCTTCCAAGAAAGTATTCGATCGAACACAACACCAAGGCTGACCACCGTCTCCGAGAATGGGATAGTGACACCCTGTCCCAGCCCAACCCCAGCAAGCACCATTCTTTCAATTAGCTTTACAGTTTGTTGTGTGGCAAAGTAGATTGCCTGAGTCTTACCGGGGTTGAGCCGGAGACCAGACCGCCCCGCCCAATCGGAAACATCTCTGGCAACCGCGGAGAGTCCGGAGAAGCCCTCTACAATTGAATTAAGCGGTACCTGGATGTAAATCTGTAGGTCGTCCGCGTATAAAATGTGTCTCACGTCGCGTTCGTTAAACAGGTGTCTAATAATTAGATTAAGTATTAATGTCAGACAGCGAGCGCGTAGCGCGAGCGTCAGCAGTCGTGCCTTATGCGCAAAACGCGAAGCGCGAGCGTTTTGCGTGCCTTGCATCGCGAACCGATGCAAGGCGGCAATTCACCACGACCGTAAGGCCGCGCGTGGCGCGCTAGTTAAAGTTAATTCTTTTCAGAGATTGTTTCAACCTGAGAATTTTATTCGTTTGTTAGTATTGAGTTTTAATTAGGTATTAAGACTAATACAAGGCCTTAATATTGGGACCCTGCAGTAAACTTTGTTGTAAAAAAATATCGTAAAAAGCGTAAGCAAAGTAATGACAGGTAATGCGGCAGTATGCATAAGAGAGTATATCTATAGGTATTGCAGTGTTTGGATAGAGAGGGGGCCCGAAAAGTGTATAGCTATATCTTCTTTTTCCGCGTCTCACAGAACATGAACCTCTCCCACGACCACATCTCTCACTTAAAATCTCACATCTCATACTCGTGCCACGGACCCTCGAAAACGCGCCATAACTTCTTCGCTAAGCGCGTATCAAAATCGAAGATCTCGCAAAAATCCATGCCTAAGATAGCATCGTGACCTAGATCCGTCACCACCTTGAAATCAATCGGTTGACTGTGACCATCGATCTCGAGCATCGTTTGCATGACTCCTTGGACTTGGCTAACTTTTCCGGTCGCCGTTCTAACGCGTATATTCGTTGGCCGCAACCGTGACTTAAATTTCTCCGCCACATGCAATCCTACCATCGAAAGCGTCGCGCCCAGGTCCATTATAGCTTTATACTTCCTACCGCGGATTTCTCAACTTCGGCTCTACGATCAGCGTTTCTATTGCTTTCCCTATGTTTTTCGCACTTCGATAAGCTTCTTCTTCCTCGTCACTCGAATCTACTCTCGGTGCTTTTGATTTACGCGATTCGCATGTCAACCGTGAGGCCTCTGTGCCACGTTTCGAATACACGTTTTCCGACAACGCAGGAAGTCCATCACGCCACGGTATCGTCGATAACGACTCGCTTGCGTTAATCAGCTGATTAAACCCCCGCGAATTTAATCTTTTTTCCGCGACGGTTCTTTCCTCAGCTCCGTTCGACGCAACAACGGTTTCTCTCTTTACCAATGCCTCGTTTCTCGGAGAAGCTACTCGCTCACTCGTCTCAACACTTTTTCTCGACTTCGCTTTCTTGGCCTCCACTCTCACCTCTGATCCTAATCCTTTCGCCGATAGTTTCTCAGCGTGATTTGACGGTTTTGTAAAAACAAGCATCCCGTCGTCGCTGCTATCGCTACTCAAATTAGAATTTCGCCGGGAAACAAAAGTTAATTCTTCCACCCCCCAGCCTGCCCGTTTCCCAATTGCGCAAGTAATGTAGCACACGACGGACAAATCGGGAACGTTACATCCGGATGGCCACAGTTTTGACAGTGCACTCGACGTTGCTCACTACACTCCGCATCCTTATTGCTCTGCGCGCGATTAGGACAATTGCGGCTCACGTGACCTTTTTGGTTACATGTGAAATACTTGCCTTCGGGGCATTGACACGCACGATGTCCCCTGCCTTGACAAGTATAGCACGTGCCTTCGAATTCTCTTGGTTTATCTCCCGACGCCTCCGCGCCCCCGCAAGTGCTCTGCGTCAGGTTATTCACACGCCACGCTGACGGTCCCTGCCTCTGTGCGTCCCAACGATTCACAGCGGCTGCAGCTACAGCATGCGTTTCCCCGACCGGCGCTTGCGATTGCTCTGTCTCGATTTTATGAGGCTCGTTCTCTTTCTTCTGCTGTCCCTTCTTTCACTTCTTTCCTCCGTTTTTAGGCTGATCGCCGTCCACGGCCGCGACTTCCTCGTCTTTCGTCGCAGCTACCTTCTGCTTCCGCGTCGATCCTGTATATGCTGCCCCCGGCAAATGCATTTTGTCAGCATGTGGCGGCAGAGCATAGCGCGAATCTAACCTCTTTTTGCGCTCATACAGTCGACCGTACTTCACGATATCGTCAAGACTCTCTATGACTTTATCGCCTATCGCGTCTCTATAATTCGGATGCAGTTTACGATATGCGATTCCTACTTGCTCCCGATGAGAAGGCGGATGTCTAAAGCGAGACACGATGTACCAAAAATTAGCGATATAGTTTGCGATCTTTTCGTTTTCGCCTTGAGTCCGCTTATACAGATTCTCCATTAGCTCTTCGTGATCGTAATCCTGCATGAACTGCTGACGAAACGCTCTACAAAACGCCCTCTGTAGGGCTGCTATGCGAAGCAGTGTCGCGCTCGAAGCTTGTGCGGGTGAATTTAATGAATTTAAATTTTTTATCAGAAAGGAAAGCTACTCTAAAACAATCTATTGGAAGGAAAAAAAAACACAGTAAGAACTCTAATAATTTAGTGTAAATATGACGATATATTCAAACCAAAAATATTACAATACTCGAAGTAATCGACTTCGTGTCGCGATCGAGACTGACTCTACAGAGCACACAGAGCGACGCTCGCCCCCGCAAAGTCCCCGAAAAGCGGCCTCCCCTCCCTGGGTCCTTGTTTTCCTCGCCCGCTTCTTAATCGCCAGATGCCGATGCATCTGAACTCTCGAAATTTCCCTCCGCGAAAAGCTATAAAATCCGAACCCGAACCCAACGCCGTGCTCGACGTTGAGTCCACACGATGACGCACCCACTCTCCGAGAGTTGTAAAATCGGACCCAACGTCGCGCTCGGCGTTAAGCCAAAACATATCACGCGCACGTTCTCACTGCCTGGAAAACTGACCCCGCGCCGAGCCCAGCGTCGGCTGTAAAACTCCGCGACGCGAACAAGGACCCTTTTTTTCCGTACGCGATCGTGCTCTGCAGTCGAAGCCGTCTTCACAATACAATGCCTGTACTGTTCCCGCATTCGCTCAGGCTTTCGCCTGCGACGCAGGGAAAACCTCTTGGGAAAATAACCCACGCCAGGAACAGTGCTTATACATGAAAAAACTTAAAGTAAACGCACGCAAACTCGCTATCGACCAATAAATCTAGCTTATAATATTCCATCCGTGCGTACGCTCGACCGAAGCGCAGAACAATGACTCCATGCTTTCTCTTCATGGAGTCGATCTGGACGACATGCTCCCGACAGAACACCGCATGTGCTTGTCTTAGCCCAAAGTGCGTCCGCGCAGGAAAATCTCGGCTTTTCCTCGCCCCGCAGTCTCTCCAATTACCGAGTGTACCACGAGGCCTACGCGACACTTAGCATGTCGCGCTGGAGAACTCATCCGCCGATCTTTGTTCTCGCCTCGATCCGCGCGCACACGTCGGGAACATCCTCCCCCCGTACAAACTCTATCGCGTTTGTACCTCCGCGAATTTAACTAACTTTCTCGTTGGTCTCTTAAACACCCCATTTGCCGTCCGTACCTCCACTACTCTCACTTGACCGTCAGCACCGGGAAATACATTAATAATAACTCCCTTACGCCACTGATTTCTCTCTACATTATTGTCTATAATCAAAACAATATCTCCCACCTTCATTGGGGCCTCCGCTTCGCGCCACTTCTTTCGCGGAAGTAAAGACGGCAAATATTCACGCAACCACCTCTTCCAAAACGCATCAGCGAAATTTTGCGCAATTTTCCACTGATTTCTAGTACATAGGTTCTGCACTTCGCACCGACTTATTTTAAGCTGTCCTGACGAAGAACCTAATAAAAAATGATTAGGCGTTAACGCTTCTTCATCTCGCGGATCTACCGATACATGCGTAAGAGGTCTAGAATTCACGCTGTGCTCGATTTCTGCTAGTAAAGTTAACAAAACTTCCTCTTTCGGTGCCTGATCATTCAACACCGTTCCTAACGCTGTTTTTACAGAACGTATTAGTCGCTCCCATACTCCCCCCATATGCGATGCTGATGGCGGATTGAATTTCCATTCAATATTGTTTTTCGTAGCAAAGCTTTCGATCTCTGTTTGATTTATTTCTTTCAAGACCTGTCTCAATTCCTTATCCATTCCTTTAAAGTTCGTGCCGTTATCTGAATAAATGCACAACGGCGTGCCTCGACGTGCGGAAAATCTACGAAAAGCCATGATGGCAGAATCAGTGTTCAAAGAATGCGCGAGCTCAATATGAATCGCGCGCGTCGTCATACACGTGAATATAGCCCCCCATCTTTTCTCTCGCCGTCGACCTATTTTTACCTGCATTGGCCCGAAATAATCTAGTCCGCAATGGCTAAAAGGAAGGAGCCTGTAAGCTAATCTAGCCGGCGGTAAATTAGCCATTCTGGGATTTGCCGGTTGTGCACGTTGCATTCTACAAACACTACATTTTGATATTAAACTTTTCAAACCTTGCCGCAACCCTATTATCCAAAATTTTTGTCTCAATTCATTAATAACCGACTCGTGACTCGCGTGATAGAATTTTTCATGATAATCTTTAATCAAAAGTTGAGTGAACGTTTCCTTCGCGTCTAAAATAATCGGCTGCGTAGCTAACTCATCGGAATCAAAATTACGAAGTCGTCCTTCTGCTCTTAAAACATTATTTTCATCTAAAAATGCATTTACTGGCAAAATTTTACTATGTCTCGGAAAGGGCTTTAATTTATTAATCGAATTTATTTCTTCACTGAATGAAATTGACTGGCTCATTTTATAACAAACATTCTCGGCTTCTAATTTTCTTTCCATCACGGAGCGATTTCTTACTTTTTTAATAATTACATCTATTGCTTTTAATATATAATACACAACTTTTATAAGACGATTATATTTAGAAAAACGGGTAAAATCAACTATTAACGGCATTCTCACTACTGCACATACAACCCGTGTCTCTGTTTTTAAATATTCTGTTCGTTCTTCATCGCGTATAGCTTTAGACTTTTCCTTCGGCCATTGGGATTCTGATTCACGTAAAAAACGCGGACCTAGTAGCCATCTACTGTCCTCTTTCAATGCATTCGTAACTGACCTAGTGCCATCATCAGCGGGATTCTCTTTGGTATTAATGTACCTCCACTCGTTAGCTTCCGAGCTCTCACGAATTTCGCCTAATCTATTTGCAACAAAAACTTTGAAATCGCGAGGATCTTTCTTTATCCAGCATAACACGGTTTTAGAGTCAGACCAAAAAACTCGTCTCGAAATCTTGAAATCATGTTCATCTGCAATCATTTTAGCTAATCTTACACCAAGAAGCGCGGCTTGAAGCTCTAAACGCGGAATTGAAATAGCCTTTAACGGAGCTACTCTACCTTTTGCTGCTATAATTGACACGTGAAATTTATCATTGCTTAACGCAAAACGCCAATAGGCGACTGCAGCGTAAGCTTTTGTACTGGAATCACAAAAAATATGTAACTCAGCTGCTTTTATCTGTTCATTTTTAAGTTGATAACAACGTTCGATTTTACAATTTTGTACAATCTCCAAGCCCTTTAACCATTGTTGCCAAATAGAAAATTCGTCATCGCGTAGCTTCTCATCCCAACCGATGCCACTAGCCCAGATCTTCTGCATTAAAATTCGAGATTGTATCGTAAACGGAATTAAAAAACCGAGAGGATCGAAAATTGACATTATTATTCCCAAAAATTCTCGTTTTGTCGGTTTCTGCGAGCCGTTATAAAATGCTTCGGTTATTTTATTTGAATTGAACCTAAACGCGAGCTCATCCGTAGAATTTAGCCATTTTAATCCTAATACTTTTTCGTCATTACTCTGATTATCAACTGTTTTTATTAAGTTACTTGAGGAGTTTTCCTGATCTAATTCACTTAAAATCTCCGCATGATTGCTTGCCCATCCGTGCATTTCCCAGTTAGCAAATTTATTAATTTCGATTGCCTCTTTAACGCGACTAGCAGCTTCTGTAATCGTTTCACAACTATGCAAATAATCATCCATATAACAATTATCAATTATGCTGTTTGCAGTCTCCGGGTAGATTGATAGAAACTCTGACGCATTTTTATTTTTGATATAAATAGCCGTGCAAGGTGATGATTTCGCGCCAAACAAAACCGATGTAAAAACGTACTCTTCCGGCGGCCCCGTACGATCCGCGCCTCGCCATAAAAACCGTTGCGCGTCTTGATCCTCCTCGCGAATTTTGATTTTTAAAAACATATCTCTAATATCAGCTTTAATCGCATAAGCGAACTGTCTGAATCTCATAATAATTCCGATCAATGATTTTAATAAATCCGGTCCAGATAATAAATAATCATTAAAACTTTTACCTTTTGACTTCGCGGCTAAATCGAAAACTAATCGGATTTTTCCCGGCTTATTTATGTTACGTACTCCAAAATGTGGCGAAAATCGAATCATTTTATTTAATGGCCTTCTTGAAGCCTTCTTCGCGAACCCTTTGTCAAATAATCTCTGCATTTCGTTATAATATAAATTTGCAAGTTCGGCATTACGATCAAGTTTCTTCTCTTCTAATTTTAATCTGTGTAATGACATAAATCGCCCGTCGTCTGTCATCTCTAAATCATCCCTTAATAATAATCCCACTATCCATTCTTTCCCATTATGAAAACTGGTTTTATCTAAAATTTCAAGAGCGCGCCTCTCATCGTGAGTTGCCTTTACACGATCATTTATACCAATTGAATCTATATCAAAATAAGATTTTACCAACTCATGCAAATCATTTAAGAGAATCGACTCTGTAGACTGACAAATGTTATGAATATTTTCGAATTTTCTAATCTTTACTTTACGGGAAAGTCCGTGAATTGACCACCCTAACAAACAGCGAGAAATAACTAAATTGCTCTTCTCTAATTCACGATATTCGCGAGTGAGTATAAGATTGCAATTGTCTTGCCCTACGATCATAAGCGGCGCTTCATTATACGGTAAAATTTTAATCCCTGTTTTCATCGCACAGAAATCTACTAACTCTTGGTTTACACATTGTTTACTCAATTCAAGATCATGCACAACTAATACGTTCTTTACATTGAAAGTTGTAGAATCGCTTTTTATACTTAAATTTACTTTTTCGCTGCACAACATAGCCGAACCATCACCTCCTATCCCCTTTAAATATATATTTTCACTTGTTGTTTTCGCGCCAATTTCATCTATTATTTTTGAATTTATAATGGTTACCGTCGCTCCGTCGTCTAATAATGCATAAATGAGTTTACTTGTTCGCGATCCCGTCAGATAAAGAGGAACTAATCTCAATAACGCGCGACAATCTAGTCAATTCTGATGATTTATTTCAGCAGTTTTTTCACTAGTATGAGAATTTTCAACTCCTAGCGTATGAACTTCGCGTTGTGATTTTACGTTCGAATCTCTCTTTTCGCTAGAGTGTAGGAGTTCATGATGGGCTCGACCACATTTACTGCATTTTGGCTTTTTGCAAGCATCTCGACAATGCCCGCCGCCACCTAAACAATTGAAACATAAACAACGAATTTTCACAACTCTCCATCGCATATTTATTGGAAGCCTAACAAACTCATTACACGTGTCGATTGAATGACCTCTTCGATCGCAGTTTGGACACTTTTTACCTTCACGCGTACTTTCTCTTTTCTTTTCGACAATCTCGTTTTCTTCTGCGCTTTCATCAAGCGTCGCATAAACCGTCTTAACCTTATCTCGCGAACTGTGACCAACAGTCTTAGGATATTTATCTGCCTCGTCGACCTCGTAAGTAATAATATTGGCGGTAATATGTTTCTGCGCCTCTTTGAAAACATATTGCGCGAGCTTTTCTAACGCCGGCGTTTCATCATCTTTACGCGTTTCATCGGCAGCAAAATCCGTGAAGTTATATGCCATTGTATTCGGTAATTTTTTAATCAAGCTATCTACGAGCTCGGGGCTGTCTAAATATCCTTTACTGTTTCTCTGAGATTTTATAGCCAAGACGGCGTTTCGTAGCCTAGTCGCGAATTCAATCAAACCTATTTTTCCCTTTTCTATGCTCGGTAGCATTCTAATTTCTTCGAGGATTTTAGTTAATATTACTTTTGAGGTTCCGAATCTCATCTCTAACGTGTCCATTATTTCTTGGAATTTATTCGGGGTATGCTCTGTCATAAATAAAGGCTGAACAGCCTTAGCCGCAGCGCCAGTCAGTGCTTCTGATAACCTTAGCACGTTTTCCTTATCCGTATACTTCCCTAATTTAGTGGCTAACTCGAAAGATTGTTTGAACCTGTCCCAATCTAGAGGTTCCCCCGCAAAAGGTTGTAATTTCTTAACTGACGTCATTCTATTAATGAGCGTCGCATCGCCACCCGCAAAACCCGTTGGTCTTACCGACGCTAGACTGTTTTCTATCGCTCTTGCGATACGCTCCTCAAAATTCGCGCTCGGTCGCTCGTGACAAGCATAGTCGGAATGCCGGCTATTGCAGCCATGCTGTTCGTTACAGTTACTTCCTAAACGTTCGGGACGATAACAGTTATCAGAAAAATCATTTGAGTATCTATTTTGATGTTGAATCTGTGACCTTTCGTCTCTAGCAAAATTTGACGTTAAGTTACTTGAAAATCCGCGATCGCGAAAGTGCTCATTTAATAATCCGCGACGTACAGAGAAAGACTTACGACTATTTAAGCCGTTTATTCTGCGTGTTCTAGGAACATCTTCGCTATCACTGCTAGATGCAGGGCCGCCCGACGAACTGGAATCGTCTTCATGCAATTCCATTTCTCTATCCCGAAAATATCTTTCTCTGCTCGACATTTTGCTTGCCACGATGCGACCGCGCTTGGTCGATAACGAGCTCCTCCTCCCGGTGGAGGGACGCTTCGCTCGCGGACTTATACGACTACCCAAACCTCCGATGAGTAACGGTGCCGTCGGCTCCGATGTCCAGGATGATGTTGCTGCTGGAGGCGGCGTGCTCGTAAGCACCACCGCTGAAGGCTCGAAGCTCGTTGCTGTAGGCGGCGGCGTGCTCGTAAGCACCACCGGACGACGTTTCGGCGCGCTGCTTCGCGCTGCCGATTTCCTTTTCACCAGGAACGTCGGCGTGCTCGAAAGCACCACCTGACGTCGCGCCTTTGCGCTTCCTCGCGCTGCTGGTTTGTCCTTGGGAGTCGGCGTGCTCGAAAGCACCACCGGACTTCGAGCCGCTCCTCGAGCTGCTGCCCTCTTCCTCTCCTTAGTCGAAGACGGCGGCTTGCTCCTGCGCCCGGCCGCTGCAGGTAGAGGCGCCGCACGCTTGCGCTTAGCTGCAGGGGCTGCAGGTGCTGGCGCTTCGACAGTTGCCTCAGCTAACCCCGCTGACCGACGGCTCTCCGAGCGCGTACGCCGGCGATCATCGGGTAACGCACTACCTACATTTGCCATTATTTTGGCTATTGAAAAGAACACTTCACTGCACAAATACACAAAACACAACACTCCGACGCGAAAAATCGGGTCGCACAAGTCCCGGGTTTCGGCACCAAAATGTAGGGCTGCTATGCGGAGCAGTGTCGCGCTCGAAGCTTGTGCGGGTGAATTTAATGAATTTAAATTTATTATCAGAAAGGAAAGCTACTCTAAAACAATCTATTGGAAGGAAAAAAAAACACAGTAAGAACTCTAATAATTTAGTGTAAATATGACGATATATTCAAACCAAAAATATTACAATACTCGAAGTAATCGACTTCGTGTCGCGATCGAGACTGACTCTACAGAGCACACAGAGCGACGCTCGCCCCCGCAAAGTCCCCGAAAAGCGGCCTCCCCTCCCTGGGTCCTTGTTTTCCTCGCCCGCTTCTTAATCGCCAGATGCCGATGCATCTGAACTCTCGAAATTTCCCTCCGCGAAAAGCTATAAAATCCGAACCCGAACCCAACGCCGTGCTCGACGTTGAGTCCACACGATGACGCACCCACTCTCCGAGAGTTGTAAAATCGGACCCAACGTCGCGCTCGGCGTTAAGCCAAAACATATCACGCGCACGTTCTCACTGCCTGGAAAACTGACCCCGCGCCGAGCCCAGCGTCGGCTGTAAAACTCCGCGACGCGAACAAGGACCCTTTTTTTCCGTACGCGATCGTGCTCTGCAGTCGAAGCCGTCTTCACAATACAATGCCTGTACTGTTCCCGCATTCGCTCAGGCTTTCGCCTGCGACGCAGGGAAAACCTCTTGGGAAAATAACCCACGCCAGGAACAGTGCTTATACATGAAAAAACTTAAAATAAACGCACGCAAACTCGCTATCGACCAATAAACCTAGCTTATAATATTCCATCCGTGCGTACGCTCGACCGAAGCGCAGAACAATGACTCCATGCTTTCTCTTCATGGAGTCGATCTGGACGACATGCTCCCGACAGAACACCGCATGTGCTTGTCTTAGCCCAAAGTGCGTCCGCGCAGGAAAATCTCGGCTTTTCCCCGCCCCGCAGTCTCTCCAATTACCGAGTGTATCCACCCGAGGGAGAGGAAAAAACTAAGTGGCCACCCGTTCCACGAGGCCTACGCGACACTTAGCATGTCGCGCTGGAGAACTCATCCGCCGATCTTTGTTCTCGCCTCGATCCGCGCGCACACGTCGGGAACACCCTCCATGAATGCAACTTCTCTCTGTTTGTCCTGTACCAGTTACGCGCTCGTTTTCCCAAACAAGACGGCAACGCAGCTAGCAAATCTCTCTCGCGTATACCCGATCCTTCATGACTCTCGTCAATTTGCTCAAGAAATTCTACGGGGTTGTCGTTTTTATCCTCGCCCGAGAATTTAATGTCCCAGCTTTTCAACGTTTTAATCGCCTGGATTCGCTCGTTCATTTCTCTACGATAATCTCGCGAAGAATCACGGCGTCGATTAGCCCTCAGTTCCCGTTTTGAATAGTCGTCACTCTCTATACTCTCATCGCTATAAATCTCGAATTCTCTCTCTGAACGCCCGCCGCGCGATCACTTTGGCTCACGTTTAGACTCTCGTAAGATGCTCTTCCTTTTCCGATCCTCGTGGCACGTTTCCGTCCGTTTCTCCGTCCTCGGTACGTATCTCTCGTTCGCACGTCTTCCCTCTGATCCGTGATCTTTCTCATCATCGCTCGACTCAACAAAATACGAAACGACTAGCTCTATCTCTCGCAGAACGCGTGTTGAGCGAGTTCTCGAATACTCGACTGTTTGAGTCCGCGACGGAATTCTCCGCTGCCTGTTTACGTTCAAGGCCCGATAAAAACTCTGCGTCTCATGCGAATATTCACTCCCGAGCTCGCTGTCAGTCGCGTCCGCTATCGACGATCCCTGCGAGTGCTGTGCCGGTGTAAACCATCGCGAGTTACTCGGCGAAGACGTGGTGTCGCTCCTATTCGACGAAGCTCTCGCACCTAATACCGGAACGCGCGATGCCTGTACCGGCATCGTCGGCACTCGAGGTACGTCTCTCTCTTCTTGCGTGGTCCATTCTGCCTGATCCACGAACTGTCTCAGCCGTGCAAGCGGCTCCGGCGGCCTCGCGAGTAATCCCTGTCCTTGCACCATTTGTACATAATAATATGCCCACTGAGCCTGCAGCAGATCAAAGCGGCTAGGTACTTCCGCGGGCGCAAAGTGTGGCCCACCTAACCCTATGTTCGCCATCAGGCTTCCGAATCCTCTGAACATCGATGCACCTGCCGTCGAAAATACCGACGCACACGAATTCCCGGCCGTCGTCGTAAGCACCGACGTTGTAGACGCGGTTGCAGACGACGTGGTCGTCACTATCTTGGCTCCGGGTGTTCTCAAAAATGCTCTCTGCGGCTAAATATGCACATCGAATTCACCGGTTTCAAAAAAACGTCTGTTCGCGCTCCCGAAGCTAGAATCCAACTCGCTTTGTTCCGGATGAATTTGCTCTCGTTGACGTTGTTGCCACGCGTTTCGCCCACCTTCCGGGCTCGGTGGCAATACGTCGATGCAATCTAAATCTTCCTCTGCGTTGACTCTCGGCCTCTGATCCATCGCGACCGTATCCCACGTGTACCACGGAATTTCCGGATTATTTGGATTGTGCTCCCGCATAAGCACACGCAACAACCGATCTCTCAAAACCTCCGCGTTCCTAGCCGTGCTGCAATGTCGCTCCTCTAGCTCTACGACGAGCTCCGCAACGGCTAATTTTCTCACCTCGCGTTTAAGCGCACGCATCTTACGCGTTACGATTAGACGCCGCATCACTTCCTCGTTCCCGTTTACTCGACTCATTTTGCTCGAAGACTCTGTTCCTGGAATCACAACAGCTCCGACTTGCTTTTTTTCGGTGATGTCCTAGTACTGGGAGGGATTTCGCTATAACACGCTGAGGTATCTCATCCTCCCCCTTTGCTTGAAATGGAAAGTGAGCAACCGCCATAACCACGTCCGCAAAGGTGACTTTACGAAAGGTGAAACCATCCGCATTGGCTTCGGCCAGGATGCCACTCAGATCAACCTCGCGCTCGGCATCAGATATGGACACCCGGAGCGAAATGCCTGTTTATTTCATCCGTGGTGAAGCTATGTAAATCCTCTTTAGCCTTTGATATAAGGCCAAGACTCCGTAATTCATTCTAGACGTTTTTATTGTTTTCCAGCGCGTCTAAAACTTGATTCTGAATGAATTCTTCTCGCGCTTGATTAGTTCGTTGCTCTGCCTCAGCAGCAAGAGATTGATATTCCATAGGTCGTCACGTCGTCTAGTGCCTCGTTGGGCTTGTTTGTGTCGTCTTCGTAAAGCTTCTCGCCGGCTGTATAGATATCTCAGTTCATCGTCGACCCATGGTGTGTGTCCTTTCCGTCTCGGTTCAAATTGTTTGAGCGGAGCAAGTTGGACAATGACAGCCATTATGTTTTAGCTAAGATGTTCTAGCCGGGTGTCAACTTCGCTGTCTCAGAACAGTTCACCGACGACCAGTCACAAGCAGCCAAGAGGGATAAGAGCTCTTCTGATTTTATGGATTTAAAGTCCCTGTATGTAAAGGTGTTGAGAGCAGAGGGCTGTGACGTCTGAAAGTAGATCTCAACGTCAATAATGTCATGACTGCTCGGAAAAGTCGCCAGTGAATTTCACGCATTCAGCACAATGCTGTCGTTGTTATTCATGATCACGTCAATCCATATGGAAATCCCAGACGTGGTGAGTCGCGCCATGATCTACTAGTTTCAAGTTGAAATCGCCCATAACTAGCCTGTAATCGTAACCCACGGAGTATCTGTGTAAGTCGTTCGCCAGCTCTGAATTGTCAGTGAATGAAACTCCTGGTGGACGATAAATTACGGCAACAAAGATTGGTGGCCTTTTGCCCTGTCGAACGCTACGCATCAGATACTTCGGGATTCCCGGCTTCCCCTCTGCCTCTGACTATGACGAGCACAGTATGGTCGCGTTGTAGCTATTACGAATGTACAGGGCTACACCACCTCCACGCTTGTTTCTATCCTGCCAAAAAATCGAATAACCGTCGATCGAAAAATAAATCCGCTTTGATTTTTACAAATTAGATCTTAAGCACATACGCTTGAATTTGAGTTATCTGTTCTAGTTTGAAAGATTACAAGTAATCAAGAAATAATATAAATTTTATAAGTATATGACAAGTCTTTGGATTTTTCTAACTGATACGCTTGAGTTACGATATCTTGTCTACCTTGAAAATTGTATAAGTATACAAATAATGCGAGAAATAACTCTAAGTATTATCTACTCAAGGCGTAAGTTGCTCTTGAGTAGAGACTAGTCGCTGAAATTTTTTTTGGGAGTCAGGGGCATCCTATATAATATATATATGGGTGGTTCTCTGTCAAATCGAAGATGAACATTTTTTTTTTTGATCCAAACTTTATATACATGTTCTATGGGATGCCCGTGGCTCCCAAAACAATCTTCAGCGCGATCCCTTCACTTTGCTTCAAGTTATAGCTGGTCAAAGTTGGTGTTTTAAGCGATTTTTGAATTTTTTGCCTATTTTCAACGATTTGTAGCTCATAATGGATGCATTTTTAACTAAAACTACCCTGACACTTTTTTTTTTGTTAAATTTCAATAGTGAAAAACCCTCAGAATTGATTCAAATAACTCATAATAGCTGTGACAAAGGACGTCAGATTCCTTTTTACTAACATAAACAACCACTGTGATATTTTTATGATGGATACGTCCTTTGTCTACAGCTATTATTAGTTATTTGAATCATTTCTGAGGGTTTTTCACTACTAGTGTCCCATAAAAACAAAAAACAAAGGCCTCTGCCATTCTGGCTCTTGTACAGGTACATTAGCACTATAAAAAGGTATCTTTTCACCGTACGAATGTAGTCGGAGTCCGGATCAAACGCTTCGATTATCACATTTTAAGGTTTAAAATGCAAATAAGGTAGCCTAAACATGTATATATGACATTAAAAGTAAATTTATTAAAAAATTTAGAAAATTTAACAAAAAAAAGTATCAGGGTAGTTTTAGTTAAAAATGCATCCATTATGAGCTACATCTGAAAATAGGCAAAAAATGAAAAAATCGCTTAAAACACCAACTTTGACCAGCTATAACTTGAAGCCAAGTGAAGGGATACAACAATGTATGCGCAACATATTCTCTATAATCATCAGAATTAAAACCTAAAGAAATGCTTTCTTTTTTCGCGATACATGTCATGTAGACGTATAAAGCACAATTGCTCTTATCATTCTTTGGCTGGTATGGGCGCTCGGGGATGTCAGTTTTTACCCAATCTATGGTTTTTAATTGATGGAAGGATGAACCTTTTTCACATAAGCCTAAAAATTCGTAGAATCCAGTGAGAGTTCTTTTATGATCCTCATCGGTCTTGTAGGGATCAAGTAAAGTTATTTCTTTTTTTTCAATATTAAGATTCAACAATCTCCAATGAAACATAAATTTATAGGGCATAAGCACAAAATTATTTAATTTTTCCTTTGTTTTACAAATCCTCGCAATAATATTTAATCTCGTCCGACTGTCAATTCCTTTTCCGCAAATGTTATATGTATGATCTGTTGATATAAACGTAACATCTTTCCACTCATCTATACATGTATCTATCATATCTAGCATGCTGCTGTGTAGCAATCAATTATGGTTCCATTAACCCAGTGTGGTTATTCAAGCAATGGAAATTCTCTTGTAGTTAAACACATGATTGATCTACACAACATTTTATTTGTATAGTAACGCGCTATCATAATTTCGTACTTTTGCCAACCAATGTAATATTTCATGTCTTGTATTACACCATTGCAAAATATTTTTATTTCAGTTTTTTCATTTTTTTCTGTATATTCGGCGATTGCCAATCTTACATCTATTGTTGGCAGTGTACTTTCAAAATCGACAGCCTCATCTATTGGTTGCTCACTTTCCAAGATTACAACGTCAGCTACTTTACGTTTTTGAGATTTAGGGAGATTCTTATCTTTTTTGATATTTTTTGATTCTTTTCTTTTTCTCTTCCATATTTTTAGCTGCTTTAATAAGTCCAGCAAGATCAATTTTTGTTTTTCTTTTCCTGTTACCTTGACTTATCTTTTTCCAAGTTTCCACAACGTATGGATTTGATGCAACGTCTGGATATTTTGTTTCTTTCGCGATTTTTTAGTACGTCCAATTTTTCCCTTTACATCAATAACTCCAATCGTATTATTTTCTTCCTTGTGCAGCTCTCTATTTCTCTATCTGCTATTGATGATTGCGCATTTCCCTGAAATATACGATATTTCATATCTTTGTTAGAACTCTCTATATATGCATTACTAAATCTAGAAAACAAACGTATCGCATCCATTTAACAATTAATTTCTACATAAGTTCTGGAGCATAATATTTATTTAATTGTTCTCCCTCCGAATCGCGTGCATTGTTAACATTGGCGACATTTTCCACGCTTACCATTAATCTATTGAAATCTTTATAATACGATGAATTGCGGTAAATTGTATCCGATTTTTAACAATCACGTACAGTGATTTCAATGTCTTCTTCATCTTCTTCCAGCTCTTCTGTCTCGTCTAGTTTTAACTCTGATTCGTGCTTTGAAGCATCTCCAATCAGAACCCTAATACTATCGTTAGCTTCTCTGGCATAACGATTGAAAAAAATGTCGCAAACATGCTTAAAAATCTCATTCATTCGATTAATATCTTTCGCTACACATAACAGAGTAATGCAGTTTCTTAAAACTTGATTAATTCTTTGTAAGTGTCTTCGTTCTTTCTAGCGACATACAATTTATATATTGTATTAGCGACTGTTTTCGAAAAATGCGCAAAGCATATTTTTATTATTATAAATAATTTCGGTGTTAGTTCCTTAAAGTGTAAGTTGTTGTACGTTACTCGTAAATACGTTAAAAGATCCATCAAATTCCAACGATTCACTATGCTGTGTATCAATACTGATCTATAACTATAATTCCACCAAATGGCCATTTCTCCTCTGAATCTAAGACAAACTGCCTGTAATTACTAAGCCAATCACCTACCGACGTAGTACCGTGCTCGCACGTTCTCATATGAGCAAGTTTGAGAATTCTTACGTCGTGTCTAATTAAAATACAATAATAATATATCCGTTTACGCTTCACACCTTGTGGGCTTCTGCAAATCTTACCTGTGGCATCCAAATGTAAAACTATATCTTTTTGATCTGACAAAGCGTAGAAAGTTTGTTTTGAGTACATTTCTGCTCTTAAAGGATAGCCAGTTTTCCGTAAGAACGGATCCTTGAGCTTCTGATGTTCTACCTATAGCTTATTGCGATCAGCCAAATCACTGGATCTCCATTGCAATCGAGATTTACATTTATCCTCCAAAGCAGCTTTGTGTCCAACGGTGTCTGACTTCAGTTCTTGGTTGTGGCCATCTTGTAGCAATTCTACGTCTGTCTGTAACGCAACATTGTCCAAATGTGCTTTGACACCTTTGTTTTTCATTTTTTCTTTCCATTCCTGGCGTTTTGTACCTTTCAAAACTTGAAATTTTGGATGCTCTCTAGCTCCTTCATGCACATGTACTGCGTCACCATCGCTTGATACGAGCACCTCTGCACTTCATTCATCCATATACTTCATAAAAAATTTGAAATGTCTCATACAACCGGCCGGCTTACATTTTGCATACGCGGTCATAGTATGCTGGTGGTTGACTCGCAGTTCACTATAAACAGCAATGAGGCATGAACTACGATAACTTTGAATCAACTCTTCTTCTAGTTTATTTTTTATTAAATCTTTGCTAAAAGAAGAACGAACCTCAGAATCTGCAATTTTCGGTGCATTATTACGCAGTTCCGACTCAAGGAGAAGCTCAGGTTCTGCCACGACCGCTTTTTTTGGAAGTTTCTGTAATCCAATTAAATACATAAACGTAAAATATTACCGTAGCATGAATTCGAACCAAAAAAATGAACGATCGATTTACCTCTGATAGATTAGTCGTCTCGTTTAAAGTTCCTGAATCTCCAAAGTGACTCATTACGGAAACATCTATCACTTTTTGTTGTAATTCCTAGAAATCAAAAAAGGTCAAAAGTATATGCTATAAAATTAGTACAATTAGTAATGTGTTATATTCCGATTACCTTGCGAGGTTCTAGCATTGTCTTGAATTCTTCAGAGATTTTAGCTGTATCGACAAGCAAAGCAGAAGCTTCATTTTTACTGTAGCTGCGACGTAGGTTTTCACTAGCTATTTATAAAAAAAGAAGATAATAATAAACTAGAATTTATAAAAAAAATGTCAAGTGTTTTGCCCACGCGATAAACTTACAATCGCCTTCTAGCCGTAGCAGTATTAGCCAGTGTCCGCATCGAACTTTGCCAGTAAAGAGTGCGCATAGCTCCCTTCCATTTTTCTTATCATTAGTAGATAAGCTTTGGACGAATATTATCTGTCCCTGTCTTCGCGATGGACACTTATTACTACGTCGAAAATCTGGGCTGCTATTCCGGATTCAAAATCAATCCCTTGCTCGCCATTTTCTCCCATGTAGGTGAGGTATTCCTTTGCATTCGCAATCTGTCGCTCCACGCAGGTGCTGTGCAGCATCTGTAGGTGATCCTCCCAATGTTTACATACAAATTGGACGATCTGTTCGCGAATGCACGAATGCAACGCCTCGTCCCCAAGCAAATACTTTGCCAAACAGCGGAATAGGCAATTGCCATCTCCTTCAACTTGAATGCGTATAAATTTGTCTTGAGATGTTGTCGGGAGGGAATAGGTGTGCGTAGATAATAGGCTTCCTTTGTCTTTCACGGAAAAGCTTGCCAACAAGAGCCCGTAAAGCGAAATTTTCATTTTTCCACTGGTTGTTTAAAACATCTTTAAGCTTGTGGCTGCAATCTGCTTTCTTTAGCTCTTGATATACTTATGACATAATTGCGACGAGCACACTTATTAACCACGAATACATTGTTTTTAGAATTTTAAACTTTCGCAGTACACAGCATGTGTCACACTCGGCAGTCAGTCGTCGCAACTGTATACTCGGCTAAAACAAGCACTTGTTAGAGACTATTTCGTCGCCGCGTCGATTGTGCGACAGCTTGACTGTTTTTGAGCGTGGAAATGAGTGTTTCTTTACAAAGATTCGCCGCGGCAGATATTTACGATTACTTTAAGGTTAATTTTACGGTGCTTTTATCGCGTGCTTCATGTACTCAGTCCATGAGCTTTTGTACAAAGGTGAAAAGCAAGACAATATCGAAAGCTCGTACTATCTATTCGCGAGAAATGTGAAAGCTTTTTTCATTCGTGTACGTGTGTGGCCGCATGCAAAATATACTTACCTCTTTAACAAAAGCAGTAGTAAAGAAAACGTCTTCGATGCGAGAAAACTTCCTCGCTGCAAGCTTTTCAGCAATTTCAATGGTACGGGTATTATTTTTATTGGGCCCACGCATGTCGATGATAGACGTAAGTAGCACAAGAAAGGCACAAAAAAATGTAAGATTTACCCGCATATGTATGCACGATTAAGCACTATGATACGAAGAATATCATCGCTGTGGTCCGTAATAAACGTCAGTAGCACAGGAAAGGATCGAAAAATGCAAGATGCACACGCAATTTACGCACGATAAAGCACTATGATACGAAGGATGTTGATGCTCAGTCGCGTTACTTTTTTTTATTTTTGCAATTTTTATCTCTCTTAGATCTAGCTAATAAGCCCCGCGACCACTCATTGTTTGCGATAAGCAGGGCATCAGGTGGCATCCGCTCGAATCGGCGAGCTCGCGATGCACCTCGGCTTTTGCCATGCCGCACAGTGGGATTTTTTGGTATATTCATGGACAAAATTCTTGTTACAAGAGAATTTTCAACCAATCGTGGCAATATGCTTTTTTTTTAAATACTCGTCATCACTTATACTTCATGCAGTAAGTGCGGAAATTTTGATCTTCCGAACCCCTTAATAATGGCAAGTCATTGTACCTGTAATCGCACATTTCACGTATTTGCACTCTGCGCATATTCTTGGACAAAAAGCTCTAAAATCCACAATTTTCAATAAATCGTGGCAGTGATAACGAGTATTTTAAAAAAAAATTGCCACGATTGGTTCAAAATTCTCTTGTAACAAGAATTTTGTCCATGAATATACCAAAAAATGCCACTGTGTGCCGTTGCTTATACGTACGCATGCTTGTGTGCGTACGTGACAATACGTAAAATTAGCTTGCACCTGATTCTTGTGAAGATTTATCAATTGCTTTATCAAGAAGTATCGAAATAAACGATGTATGTACAATATGCACTGACGACTACTCATCGTAAGGGGATATCAGCGTCTCGTTTGTACGCTGAATTTCTAAACTTAAACTTGATTGGCATTATACCTTCAAAGGAACAATTTATGAAAAATAATATTATGGCGCTACAAATGTGGTTTCGCATGACAATAAGCTTTAGTTGAAAAAAATTATACGTAATAGAAAAATATTTCTAGCTTCATTATAAGCATCTTTTTGAAATAATATATATTATCGTGGGTGGGCCAGTAATAACGAGAGGGCAATAAATGCGGCCTCGGAGACTTCCCGCGCGTCGAAAGCGGTCAAAAAGGGTCTCTGCGACCGAGGGGGGGGGCGCGTTTTAGGCATGTTTTGGGATACGAAAGATGACACTTTAGGATTTAACTTGGGCATGAATCGCGTACTGAAAGATTTAATTGACGCGAGTAAAAAACCAACTAAGCGCGAATTTGTAATAGTCATTATGTCCGTCTATGATCCTCTCCGTTTGATTTCACCTTTTACGCTAAAATCGAAAATTCTAATGCAGGAAATTTGGCGCAGCGGTGTTGGATGGGACGAACCCATAAGGGACGAAGAATTTGTAGGATGGTCAGCGTGGTTAAAGGCGCTTCGCGAGATTAAGTCATGTTGCGTGACGCGATGCTTAACACCGAAAAATTGCGCGTATTCGGAAATTCAATTACATGCGTTCTGTGATGCCAGTGCAGTAGCTTATTCTGCTGCAATTTACGCACGTTTTATTGTTGAAAATGCGCCTGCACATAACGTTTTGATTATTGCTAAGTCACGCGTGGCACCTTTAAAATCGCTATCGATACCGCGACTCGAGTTGCAAGCCGCATTGTTAGCTGCGTGTTTAATAACGACGCGGACGGCCGGAAAGGAGCTTCCGATTAAAATTCATCGTCGTTTTTTGTGGTTTGACTCCGTCATGGTTTTACAATGGATAAGATCTGAACCGAGGACGAAGCAGGTATACGTCGCGCACCGATTGGGGGAAATAAGCGAACTTACTACCTGTTCGGAGTGGCGGTGGGTTCCCACGAAGTTAAATCCGGCCGATTTAGCGACGCGGTGGAATAATAACTTCGTTTCGAATGACAGCCCTTGGTTTGTTGGACCTGATTTTTTGCGAGGGCTAGAAGGGAATTGGCCAGTACAGCGGCAGTTGACTAATGTACAAGCGAAAAATATTGATCAATTAGAAATGCGAAAAGCGGTTGCGTTTGTTGTAACGCCGAGCGTGACAATAGATGTTCCAATTACTGCTGAAAATTCCGACTGGCAAGGTCTTTTAAATGCGGCGAAACGTACGCGTAGTAAAGAAAATGCCAATAATGATTTTTCTCGCGATTTTTTAGAAAATTTTTGGTACAATAGAGTTCAATTCGATTATTTTTCAGATTAAATATTCGCTATTAAAAATGAGCAGCGAATAAGAAAGAGTAGCAAAATTGCTAATTTGAATCCCTTTTTAGATAAAAATGACATTCTCAGGGCCGAAGGCCGTATAACGCGATTAGATAAAGAAATTTTTAATAACCAGCCGAATATTTTAGCAGGGGAACATCCCGTGACTCGTTTATTAATTAAGGACTATCATTGTAAGTATTATAATGCAAACAGCGATACTGTAATTAATGAACTAAGGCAGAAATTTCATGTTGTAGGTTTGCGAAATGGGTTGCGATCGATAATAAGTAAATGCGTAATTTGTAAGGAACTTAGAGGTAAGCCGCAGAGCCCTATGATGGCATCGCTGCTTGCTGGCCGTTTAGCTTATAAAATGAGGCCATTTAGCCATTGCGGCGTTGATTATTTTGAGCCTATGTTAGTGAAAATCGGTCGTAGACGTGAAAAATGATGGGGCGTTTTGTTTACGTGTTTAACAACGAGAGCTATTCACTTGGAGTTGGCGCACTCGTTGACAGCAGGCTCGGCTATCATGGCTCCGCAGTGTTTATCGGCGAGAAGAGGCTGTCCTATGTTATGTATAGCGATAACGGGACTAATTTTCGCGGTGCGTGCACGGAGTTAAAAGACGCGGTTAAGAGTTTGGATATGAACGAACAGAGAGGTTTATTTGATATTTGATATTTATTGACCAGAAATAAAATACAGAATACAATACATACTCTGCATCCCTGCAAAGATAAACAAAGTTATCTGACCGCAGGCCTGGCATTTGGTTACAAACTAATAAAAATATAAATATAAAAAACACTTAAAACTAAAACTTATGCTAAATTTACGCATGACTAGTAGTGGCCTCCTCACTACTTTACACATTATATGCATACATAAATTATTTCATACATAAATTATAACATTTCAGATATCAACAGTTGGATTTTATCCATTCCTTAATTATCTCCTGTTGACTCGATTTGCTAATTTCTAACACTTTTAGGTTATTCGGCAAATCATTAAATGTTGAGATCGCTTTATTATAACAGTTCTTATTGCTAATTCTCTTTTTATTTCTCGGTACTATAATACTTTTATTCCTAGTAATACTAGTTGAGTTGAGGTATTGCTCTTTGAGATCATTATAGTATATTTTTAGTGATTCCAGGGTAAACAATTGTTCGAGATTGAGTGGTTTATTATGCGTGACAAATTTATTCTTATTTATTATTTTTAGAATTTTTTTCTGTATTTTTTGTACCAAATCTCTATTATTCTTATAAGCACCACCCCAAGCAATGATACCGTAGCTCATGATACTATGAAAGAACGCATAGTATATTAACATCAAAGTCTCAGTTGACATTGATTTCGCAATTTTGTAAAAAATGTATACTAGATACTTAGTTTTCTTAACAATATATAACATATGCATATCCCAGTTTAGTCTATAATCTATAACTATGCCCAGATACTTGTAGTTCTCTACTCTAGTTAATTTTTTATCCTGTATTTTTACATCCATTTGTTTGGGAACACTGCCGACATAGCTACCGAAAGTCATACAAACCGACTTATCAACATTCAATGACAGCTTATTTACTGCAAGCCATTTGTGTATTTGTATCAAATAATTATTCATATTATCTTGGGCTTTCTCCCAGCTATCTCCTGTAGCAATTATAGCAGTATCATCTGCATACGACAGAATAGCCTCCATAGGTATCTCCTGTAGTAAATCATTTATGTATAAGATAAACAACAGTGGACCAAGTATCGTACCTTGTGGAACACCGGTGTTTATTAATAGGTTATCACTCACATAACCATCAATTTTTACATTTTGATATCTGTTACTAAGGTAACTAGAGAGCAGTGTCAAAGCTTGCCCCCTAATGCCCATGCAGTATAGTTTATCCAGTAAGATACTATGGTCCACAGTATCAAAGGCCTTAGCAAGGTCAAGAAATGTGACTATGGTAGGAATACTCTTGTCGATATTGTTATATAACAAGTTCATTAAGTAGTTTAGTGCATTTTTGGTGCCCTTTTTTTTAACAAAGCCAAATTGGTGCTCTGAAATTATGTCAGTTTCAGTCACAAAATCATAAAGTCTACTGTGTATTATTTTTTCAAAAATTTTCGCTACATTAGATATTAATGAAATAGGCCGATAGTTAGTGATTTTACTTTTTTCACCTGATTTGTAGACTGGGACAATTTCAGCCTTCTTGAGTGCGTTAGGCCATATACCTGTTTCAATGCTTAAGTTTATAATGTAAGTGATTGCTTCAGCTATATATTTACTAATTAATTTTAAGGTTTTGGAGTTGATATTGTCAATTCCACCACTTCTAATTTTTAATGCATTGATTACAGATATTACCTCACTTGTATTCGTTGGATTAATGAAAATTGTAATAGGGTTCATCGCTGGTAGTTTGAGTTCCACATTATCCGGTTTCTCAATTCGCGTACTTAACTCTCGACCTATTTCACAGAAAAAACTGTTCATATTATTCGCAATTTCCGTTTTATTAGTTACTTTCCTATCACTAATTTTTACATGATTTATGGTTTCTCTGGATTTCTTATTTCCAATTTTACTATTAATGACTTCCCATAGCTTTTTTGGATTATTAATATTGCTTTGAACCTGTTTTTGATCGTATTTAATTTTAGCATCCTTAATAACTTTGTCTAGTATTTTAGCATATTTTTTGTACTGTAATTTAAGTTGATCATTTTTTATATCCAGTTGCCATAAATCATACAAAAACTCTTTAGTTTCACATGATTTCAATATAGCACCTGTGATCCAGTTCTTTCTACCACCTTGTTTCTTTTTTCTATTTTTAGTAGTTGCTAGATCTATGCAATCTTTAATCTCATTTACGAGCACATCGGTCGCCAAGTTAGGATCCTGAATCGACAATATTCGTCTCCAGTTGTTATTTCTAGCGATGCCTATTAATTTCTTATAATTTACAAAGGTTTTCGGTTGTTTTGTTTTTTCCTTGATCTTGTTTAACGCAATAAATATTGGATAATGGTCTGTTATTGAAAGTTTTATTTTGTATGTAGTTGTTTTTAAATTGTTTGTTTTGATAAAAATATTGTCGATACAGGAGCCCTTAGCGATTCCAACTGGTGGTTTAGTAATACCAACAAAGCCTGGGATGTACCCTTTCTCAAAGAAATTACATAGGAATTCCTGACTGTAATTATCATATTCTAGTAAGTCAATATAAAATCACCTATTACTAGGTGATTTTTAACACTTTTATTCGCAATTAAAAATTTATTTATCTCTAGAATAAATTCAGATTTTGGAATCCCATGTGACCTATAAACCGCTGACACCTCAAGATTACTTTGGTTACTTAGCTTAATACTCGTATTTACAATCTTAATCCTACCCATTTCAATCACATCTGTGCTTTGGTCTAGTATAGCATTTACAAAAACTATGACTCCGTCATTTTTGTTTATCGTACTATGATTATAATAACACTTATATTCATAGTCAGATTCTTTTAATTCGTATATTTTATAATTAATCTGTTGAAAAGTTTCCGTGCAGACAGCAATAGATGGCTTTATAGCTAAACTTTCAATTAGTACTTTTATTTTATCAAAATTATCATTCATGCTTCTGACATTTATATGCACGATCGTATCATTTTTACTACTACTGATTTTATTAAAAACATCAACACTACTACATGTTTTTTCATTTTGAAAAGAATCATTTTGTATTATATCTAAGTAATCAAAAGTAGCCATTATAACCTATTTATTGTTATCTTTGGTTTTCTTATCTTTGCGAGCTGCCTGTGGAGTAGTGTGTTGATCCAGTTGTTGCTTCTGTTTTTGGAGTGCTTGTTGGTTTCTGGTGACAACCCTCACGATCTGAGGTTTGTCTGATTTCAGTTGCTGTGGAGTATTCTGTTTCTCATTCTCATTAATCTTGCTTGGTTCTTCTAGTTCATTGTTACCCTTGTTATCATCAGCCGGTACATGCTGTATTGTAGATTTCCTTCTATTGTACATAAAATCTAGTGATGGTAATGATGGGCTCATCGGATAGTGNATCGGATAGTCCGTTGAGTCAATGAACTTTCCAATTTTTTTTTTTAGAATAGAGCAAAGGTTAGTGTCATATGCAGTATGTTTTATTTCAAGTTTCGTGGAATACTTGGCATTACTAAATGCACAGTTTGTGCACTTAACTGTTTCACTTGTACACTCACTAGTATTATGACTTTCAGCACATTTCAAGCATATGATTTCGTTGTGGCACTTCTTTTCACTGTGTTCAAACCTGCAACACTTATTGCACGGGCCAATGTTTATCAAATCATAGACTTTACAATTTTGATAGCCTACATAAACTCTGTTTTTATTGTCTCTTACATATTTATATACTTCAGCAGGCACTTCCATCAACACAGTGCACAGTTTACTGGATTTGCTAGTGTACATATGCAGCACTTTACCTTTTCTTGCGAAGTCATTGAAATTTCTTGTGTTGATATCTTTTTCTAATTCTTCTAGTTTCATATTAGTGTAGTTGTCTATCCCTATAATTTTTATCTTCGGATTAAGAAGTTCATGCTTTTTTACGTTGCACAGACCTCTCAGTTTTTCTTTAAGTACACTTTCAGTTAGTGCGACACAATCTTCACTCGTACAACTAATAATAACTTCATCTTTCTTATTTATAAATATGTTCTTCGTTTGTATACTCTTTTGTGCTGTTAAACAATCTATTACCGATTTACCTATTTCTTTAATATCAACTTCACTGTTTTCACTTTTCTGAACTGTGATTTTAGGTACTTTTTTATTCATCGGTTTTTGTTGTTGTTGTCTTACTGCATCTCTGTACGTGAGTGTATTGAGAGTAGCTTGATTCGAGTTTCTTTGTAGTTTTTCTTTTAGTAGATCATTTTTCTCCTTTAATTCAGCAACAAGAGTTCTCAGCAGCTTAACCTCTGTTTTCACAAACTCCATCTTAGTGTCACTTATACTTGATTCTGAACTGAATAGATCTGTAGTCTTAGATTCAGTCTCAGCCAGTAATTCTCTTCTTATTACTTCAGTGGACTTAGATTTTATCTGTGCAATCAGTAATCTTGCAGGTTCATTGAGGCTTGTTTCCTCGATTTTAGAGGTTATGTTCTTCTCTGTGTGCTCGGGGCAGATTATAAGGTGTTTCCCCAGGTGTTTATAATTGTCCGACATCTCGTTGAGACAGTTGATATGGAATGCCTCATCACAGATGATACACACCACTGTTTCCACTTTTTTCTCAGTATGACATGCAAAAAATGCGGGACGCTTATCAGGAGGCTTGCGTCCTGGCGCCATGTTGGTTATGCGTTAAAAAACGGCATGCAATGGCTGTTTAATCCGCCCGATGTCCCTCACATGGGAGGAGCATGGTAAAGACTTGTTCGATCGGTGAAGACGGCATTGCGTGTAGTTTTGACGAAGCAGGTTGTGAGCGAGGAGGTGTTGTATACATTGTTGACGGAGATTGAGCATTCTGTGAATTCAAGGCCGTTGACACATGTATCGGTGGATCCTCGTGATGCAGAAGCTTTAACGCCAAACCACTTTTTGATAGGTTGTTCGTCCGGTGAAATTAAATTAGGAAAATATGACGCGGAATCCGTATGTTTGCGAAGACAGTGGCAAATTGCACAATCGTTTGCAGACGCGTTCTGGAAACGTTGGCTGCGAGAATATCTACCGACTCTTTTGCCAGCATTTTGCAGTTAAATAAAAACTAACGGATTTCACAATATTTTCGTAGACACGTGAACTTGGGTGATAAATACTTAATACTTAATAAACGTATAGTTATACTATACGTCTTATACAGTATCAACAACACATAAAGTAAATTTCTCTTAAAGTGTTGTGAGGGATATTACGCGGGAAAAATGATCCAATCATTAACCCGGACACAATAAATGCTTTTAATTGTTGCCTCGATCGGTATTCTCTTTAATCTTGAGAACTTTGTATTGATAATATAAGAAATCGAAATACTACATTTGTATACGTATGTGCTGATTGGCAATTCTTTTTGATCAGAAAAGGTTCTGATTCGTTTATTTGAAATATCCTTATATTTTTTTAAATTTATATAATTTATAGAAAAAAAGGTTCATTGAAGTATGTCGGAATGCTGTTAGCACAAGTGCGCAAAACACTATTTTTTTTATCAGAAACAGGTTTAGGATAGTAATTGCAAGTTTTTCGAGAACTTTCTAATGCAATATTTTTTCCGCATACGGCCCAAGTTTATTTCGTTGTAATAATGCATTCTCATTCCTCATCGGTAGTTGCGGTTTCGATCTCACGGCATTGTAAGAAAGATTCATCTTACAAGCCGCAAAGATTATCATATCAACGGATATAATAATCTGTGCTCCATGCTGTCACCGCGCCAGCTGACATAAACAGCACCACCGGGTGCACTGTTGATCACATGTGTCGCCTGGTAAAAATGCCTATACGTTTTTATTCGTGCGGTTATTTTTCAAAAAAGGGCTTAAGTCGAAGCTTATTTCGTCTACGTTTATTTTATTAGAGTTCAATATCCTATAAAAAAGTATTTTCCCTACTTACGTGCGCAAAAATTCGATTTTGCGAATGCATTTGCGTATGCTTAGCTACTTCCCTGTATGCCATAGTTGCACATTGCGTATTTAGATGTATTCGCGTAATCAAACTTTGTGCCCATAAGTAGTAAACATAGTATACGTAAAAAATAGTATATAGTATGCTCGCGTGCTGCGTAGGTGTATCTGCGCTCGCTTTTGCGCTCTGGCTTTGCTCGGACGACTCGAAGGAATCACTTTGCACAGCCGTATCGTAATAGATACTAATCCAGCCTGTATACAGCTTGTGCACAGGTTGTCCGCAGCCAACCGTATACAGACCGCATAAAATAAAGAATAAACAAGGAGCATCACTACGACATCATGTACATATTCGGCCACAATAAATACAGAAGTAAACAATTTGTTTATTATATAAATTAATGCGTACGTCTTGATAGTGCTAAAGTTAAATTTTGTTTTGATCATTTTACTGCCAATATCCTCTTAATCTCGTAAAGAATTTAAACCGAATATATTATGTATATATTAATCGATCAACTTCTATGAACGTCGGTTATTAAATAAGAGATAATGTCGTTGTAATCCCGTCCCTAATAGCATCAGGTCACAATAAAGAACAAAAATCAAAATTTTCCTCTTAATTTATTATGCTGTTGCATTGCAGGAGTTATGAATTCAATAAATAGAGAGCAAAATAGAGAAGTAAAAAAATTGCTGATTTATTAATTTAATGAGTAACACTTGATAGTGCTAAAGTTAATTTTTTTTTGGTATTTTTTTTTTTAATGCGAATTTTCTCTTAATCTCGTAACCAATGCAAACCTTATACTTAATGTAAAAATTAATCTATGAACGTTTGTGAACGTCGGTTATTGAATGATAGATGATGTCATTATAATCCCGCCCTTTCTGGCATGCAGTCACAATAAAGGGAAAATTAATAATTACACTTCTATTATTATTTTTCTGTCATACTGTCGTGTCGGTATCGTTGTAATCACGTCCCTTATTCTAGCATCTGGAACAAGAAGGAAAAGTAAAAAATTTGTGTATTCAATAAATTCATAAGTAAGATTGATAGTGCTAAAGTTAAAATTATTTCCTATCATTTTAGCGGCAATGTCCTGTTAATTATGTAGTTGACGTTGAATATTACTGGTACTACGAGACGTTTTATGAGCGTCTATTTTTGATAACTAACATTTTAAAATAATTTAAATTCTATATAATAATGTTACATTGAGCCATTCAGCGTGATCTACTCTTCATATTTTAGAAAGTATATTTTTTAAATAAGTTAACCTAAACTCAAGCAATGTATGCAGCATGCAAAAATATAATATGCAGAATGCCGGAGCCATAATAGTGCATCTGCCGGCCTTCCCTCACCCCTTAGTAATTAAGAGTCAGATCATGTAACTTCTATTGATCCAAATATAAGTAATTAAGTATATATCTTGAGTTTCACACCTAGTTAATATCCCATCCTCTCCTTGCAGGTGATCCTTCGGTTCAGGATGGTAGTACCCTGTACCCCGGGCTCTCATCTGACCACAGACTCGTAGTGAGATGGTAGTACGTCACATACCAGTCTGACGCTGCGTGGTTTACCTAAGTGTGTGGAACACGAGGGAGATTTCTCCCCCCTCACCTTCCCGATACACACGAGCAGCGTCCGTCCCCCTGGTGGATATCCGCTACAAGGGGTGGGGAGGCTTGCGATTACCCAACCGATAGTGCGGGGTAATCCCGGGTCCGGCAACGATCTTCGAGTGTACTTATATTCCCTTTAACTAACCTCGAGTCTCTAACCTCACACGGTTCTACTAACCTTCTTGGACCGTTTCATTGCCCTGCTAAAAATACTCGATAGAGATCGATTAAATTCTGAATTGATTTTGAAGCTATATCTTAATCCCACTTTTTGCATTAGAGCTCGATTAAAATCGATAGAATCGATAGGAGTCGATAAATTTCAATACGGAAAACAACAATTGAAATCGATGTTTCATACCAATCATTGACCTTTATTCACTTTAATAGTCATTTTTCGTATATAATTCTATTGACTTTTATCGATTCTATCGATTTTAATCGAGCTCTAATGCAAAAAGTGGGATTAAGAAATAGCTTCAAATTCGATTAAAAATTCAATCGATTTCTATGAACTATTTCTAACAGGGTGGCGCCCGAACAGGGACTCGAGTTATCTGAAGGGATTATCAACGAGGATATCATTGAGACATTCGTAAATTTGTATACTTTGTAAGTTTGGTACGTTACAGTTTTGCTCTATGATCCCCCTCCTAGAAGTGTCACCCTCCGAACTACAGTTACACCGTCGCCTTGATGACACATTTGAATTCCTTCGCGACTTAACCGAGCGTCATGACCAGCTGTACGGGTACATTGTCGAGCTAAATCGCAATATAGAGCAATGTCACCGAAATATCTTGAATCTTGATAAGGGGTTGCGCGACGCGGTGAGTAGTATTCGCACTCTAGACGAGGAAGGGATCGAAGCGTTGGAACGGCTCAACAATTTCCAGGAGAAAACACAAAAGAGATTTCAAAAGTTTGAAACGAAGCTTATAGATTAAGAATCCGACTTAGTGAGACTCACTCACCCGCGAATCAGAGCGGCCGTCGAGGATATTTTTGTTCTAGTCGTCATTGGGATCACAATGACTTATTTGATTAGTTTCCTCCTCGCCCGATGTAATCACCTTAGTTTTGGATCTCTTGTGGGTTTACCTTGGAGGGGGTGAGTCAAACAACCCTAATCGGCAGCGTGGAAAATTTTAAACTTTTTCGCATCAATTCCGGGTCGAGAGTCCCTCTGTCAGTATCCAGCTCTACTACCCTTCTAGAAACTCAGTAAAGTTCTTTTTTTTTCTTCTTTCTCAGGGTCTCAGTTATACGGGTGGGGTGTCAGTTATAGGGATGGGGTGACCAAAACTTAGCCGAGGGCCAAACTCAAAAAATACTTATTTTCCCGAATTCAGAATTCCAAAATAGATATATATATATATATCAAATTTTATTGACATTTACAGACTAGATTCAGAGATATTACGGTATACACTCACACACACACACACACNGCACGGGCACATACACACACACACACACACACACACACATCCATACGGACATTTTCTAAAAACACGTGATTCGAACTCCAAACACCTCAGAATAGATTTCTAACCTATTTTTGACAAAGTCGAAAATTTTACTATTACAAAGCTTCCTCTAGGAGGAAGCAAAAATCGTAAGATCACGGAAAAGGATCCGCATGAGATCGATATCTTGGAGTGTTTTCTCGAAATATCAAAGGAGAACTCGGGAAATTCACAGTAGCTGCGCCAAAGGCGGATGCACTTTCAATCAGCAGGAAGACTGGCGCAGCTACGAGAATCGCGTCCATTATGGAGGATCCGCGTAATGAGTTGTTACATGACATTAACCCCGACGGTCGCGAAGTAGAGATTCAACATTGCCCAGAAATTAGAATATTAATCGAGAACATAGAGTGAAGTTACGGCCATTTCTGAAGAGTTTTACGTTCAAAATTATGAAATCTTTAATAAAGCATGCCCAAAATTACCAATTTGCGGTAAAGTCATTAAAGGAGCTACGGGCAGTAAATCAGCGAGGCTAAAGGTCCAGTTACGATTGAATATTAAATTGGGGAAACTATCGGAAAAAATAATTTTCATTGTCATTCCAAAATTGATAAAATCATGCATAATTGGGTTTGACGCCATAAAATCACTAAGAATGTTAATTGACACGGTAAATGAACAAATACTTTTCTCAATAAATAACATCGACGGGGTAATGTCGTACGTAGACAAAAAAATTGCGTGTAACGAATTCTCGTCGTTAACAATCCAAGATACCGGAAGATACACCGAAGAAGGGTATCATACGGATCTCAGTGATCTTTACGAAGATTACGAAAATAACTATGAAAATCCGTACGACCTCACAATGGAGGAGATCGACGAAAAAATTAATGCTTGTGAAAACCTCAACGAGGCACAAAAGTCAATATTAAAGAATTTAATAATAAAAACAAAAGAAGTATTTGAAAAGAAACCTGGTCTTCTAACCACATATGAGCATGAATTAGTAGTAACAGACAATACACCTTAGTTTTGCCGACCACACCCAATCCCCATTGCGGACAGACAAGACGCATTAGAAGAATTCGATAGAATGTTAAAATTAAATATTATCAGACGCTCCAATAGCGTATACATAAACCCGATACAAATCGTGAGAAAACGCGACGGATCGGTACGGCCATTTCTAAATGCACAAAAACTTAATATGGTCCTCCAAAATAATTATGAAGGCCCCCCCGGTATCGATGAGGTACTTCAAAGATGCGCTGACCGACCAATAACTAGTGTTACAGACTTTACATCTAGTTATTGGCAGATCAAACTAGCAGAAAATTCAAGAAAGTATACCGCGTTCAAAATAGACAATCACGTCTATGAGTTTAACGTCGTTCCGTTTGGTATCAAAACAAGCGGAGCTGCGTTAATTCGAGGGCTTGCGGAAGCCACATGGGATTCTAACGATTTTCTAGTGTTATTCGTTGATGATTTAATGATAAAATCACAAACCTTTGATGAGCACATCGAACACCTCAATAAGTTATATGAAAGATTGATTGACCATAACTTACGACTAAATTTTAAAAAATCAAAATTTTTCTGCGAAGAAATCGAATTTCTTGGACATTATATCTCTGCTAAGGTAATAAGACCGGATCCAGAAAAAATTCGCACAATTCGCGATTTTAAAAGGCCAAAGAATTTGAAACAATTACAAAGCTTCATTGGATTCATTAATTTCTACTCAAAATTTACTAAACACTTTGCAGAAAGTCTAGTACCACTATTGAACCTAATGAAGAAAAATGTATTGTTTCATTGGACGGCTGAGCATCAAAAAGCATTTGAAAAAATTGCAACACTTTTTGATGACAATATCATATTAAAATATGGAAATCCGAAAAAACCATACATACTGACGACGACGCGTCAGATTTCACACTTGCCGCGGTCCTCTCACAATTAAACGATGAAGGAGAGGAAGAAGTAGTATGCTTCGTGAGCAGAACACTCAAGGGAAGCGAATGTTCATATTTCACAACTGAAAAAGAAATGCTTGCCCTCGTGTGGTCACTCAACAAGCTAGATACATACCTAAGGGGGGCAGTGGAGATCAAAGTCCGCACGGATCACGAGGCCCTGACATTTCTAAAAACTTGTCATTTCAATAATCAAAGACTGCAAAGGTGGAACCTCGCGATTCAGGACTTTAATCGAAACCCAAAATATATCCTAGGTAAACAAAACGCGGTCGCAGATTACCTCAGTCGCATGGACGAAAGCGGAAAGACTAAGGTAGAAAGCCAATCAGAAATTATAATTTCCGCTATCGTCCAGCAGAAACCGAGCCACGAACTTGTAAATATTTGTAAAAATATAGAAAGAGATCAGAGGCGAGACCCTCAAACGCGCACGCTAATAGATAAGTTAGTAGATAAGGACGAAAAAATTAGTAAACGGTACGAACTTATTGAACATGTATTATATAAAAAAACGAAAGAAAGATCAAAAATTGTAATACCAAAAAGCACACTCAAAAAGTTTTTAAACGAAGTACATATAATTTATGGACACATTGGGGGGCGAAAACTAAATAAAATGTTATACGAACATTTCTATTCACCAGACTTCGTAGAAAGATAGCAACAACTATAAAGACTTGTGACAGCTGCCAATGCACGAAATATTTAACAAAAAAATGTAGAGAAATATCACAACCTATCTTAACACGAAAGCCTGGCGAATTACTATCGATAGATTTTTATGGCCCGTTGCCTACATCAGCAGGAGGGGTAAAATACTTACTAACAACAATCGATGTATTTAGCAAATATGTAATATTTTACCGTCTCCGACGAGCAACAGCAAACGCGGTAGTCAAAAAATTAGTAGAAGACTACATAAAGAGCGTCCGTGGCTCAGTTGGGTAAGGCGCACGCCTTAACCGTCCGAAACACGTGTCGTGTCCCACGGTCGTGGGTTCGATTCCCGGTGAAGTCACTCGGATTTTTTTCTGAGTTATTTTCAACGGGAAAAGTACCCAAGACACCGGCTGTTTCGAGGCAGGTTTTTCCCCGGAATTTCCCTTCAGTGTAATTCCGGGTTTTCCCTGCCTTACAGGCGTTAAGCCTGGGCGAATGCGAAACAGTGGTAGGGACCATAGGCAGGAATTAAACAGCCAACCCGATGCACTAGGCAGGGAGCGCCGGCCTTACCGACGTGGAGCTGGTTTAATACGCGGGACCTTATCTGGGGAAAGCTACACTGAGAGACGGACCCGATGCCTTCTCGGGGGCAGAGAGTGCTGGCTTAACCAGCAAGGTGTGCGTCTGAAAATATGGTCCTCACCGGAGAAGTCTCTCAGGGTGGAAAAAATAATAGGTACAGATACATTGAGGTAAAAAGTGGTGGATAAATTAGGATTGGGCACTACTTCCACACAGAGGTGGTGGAAGGCCCCCACCAGCTAGGCCTGAAAGGCTGCGGCGGTAACAGGAGATAAAAAAAAAATAGTAGAAGACTACATACCGACATACGGTAAACCGGAATCTGTAATTAGCGACCACGGCACCCAATTTACCAGCGACAAATATGTAAACGCACTAAAAAATGAAAAAATCAATGTAATATATTCATCAATTAGACACCCCCAAAGTAATATTGTAGAAAGGGTGCATAGGGAGCTAGGACGATTTTTCCGAACCTTTGTAAACGACAAACACAAAGGTTGGTCGCGGTATGTAAAAATTATTCAAAACATCATAAATGAAACTCACCATGAAACGACAAACTTCACGCCGACAGTTACATTTTGGTAAAAAACCCACGCGAATATGGGAAAAATATCTGTTCATACCGCCAGCAAGCGAGATAATCTCAAACGAAAAAAGAATATCGCTTGCATGCGAGCAAGCGCATAGAATCGCTATCAAACGCGCAGCGAAAAAGAATGCTCACGCGGAGCATTTCGAACTTAATATAGGAGATAAAGCAATGATTAAAGCGCTGAATGTATCAGACGCAGGAGAAGGAAAAATCGCGAAATTTTTCGATATCTATGAGGGACCCTACGAGGTCCAGAAAAAAGTCGGAATAGACACATACCTGTTAACAGACATACACACCAAAAAAGAACGCGGAAAATTCCATATAAACAATTTAAAACCGTACTTCGAAAATTGAGTGCACAACTTAGAAATAGAAAATGACATACAAAAAGTGTAGAGAAAATATCTAAACAATAAACAAATTGTTCAGAACAACAAAAATAGGTTGTGGACTCAAAAAACCAAAATTAATATTTGTAAAATAAGTTGTAAAAACATAAAAATTCAATACTAGACCAAACCAGTATAAGTCAGTAGTGTCAAAACACGAGAAAGAAAGAGAGAGAAATACCGATATACACTACAAACACCGTAGTAGTCTCGCGACCTTAAAGACCTTGCAAGCCCGCAAGCTGCGGTCGCAACTAGCCGCCGAAATTCCAGAGGCTTAGCCCCGAAAAAAAAGCAGACGCGAGCTCATTATGTCTCGAACAGTCGACATGGATGGACCAGCAGAGGAGTCCCAGGTGACAAAGCGATCGGTGGAGTCAGGGACGCAGACGGAGCTCTTCGCCGTCTGCCACCAAGGCGTCCAGGTAACGGAGGACCTGATAGCAAGCAACAGCCGCGACGACGTGTAAGTTCTAAAATCCCATCTCGATCTATCTCTCTCTTCCTCTCTCGTGTACAACAAAAAATAAAAAACCGCGTATTTCTTTTACATGAAGCACGCACCGGCTGGACATAAAATGCCTGCGCATCCTCCAAGGACGGCACGGCCGCTTCGTGTCAGGAGACAAGCCGTTTGTGAAAGGCTGGTACTACCAGACCTCAAACAAACGGCACCTCCGCAACAAGGGTACGGTGGTGAAAAACCACTTGCTCCGAACGGACCCTGCCAAGCAGCCCCGCACAGTCACACCTAGGAGACAGCGTCTGGCCCCCTACCCGACACAGCCAACGCCACCACCTCAACTCCGCCAACATACACGACCNACCTTCCCCCCCCCCCCCCCCCCACCAGAACCGTATTATCCGAAGGCTCCGAGCGGAAACTGGAGGGAGGAAGCCAGGAAGATGCTAGCCGAACACCGCAGAAGACGCCGAGCCCCCCCTCCCGAGCTCACCCCACCACCGACACCGTCTCTGCCAGCGCCTAGACCAGTGGTGGAAATACTGGCGGAGATATACCTCGCAGTAGGAGAGGGGGAGGAGAAGCTGGCCGAGTTTACAGAATTCTTATTTGCCGACCTGTTTGGTTGAAGAGTACAGTTCAGCTCGGTCCATTTTTGTCTTTTTCTTTTTGTTTTAACGCCATCGCCCGTGCCAAAGAAAATTTTTGTTTTATTATTTTGAAAAAAAAGAGTTTTTTATGTTTGTATTTTTTAAGTTAGGCAATAAAACTTTTTATACTTTTATACGAAAGAGAGAGAATGTATGCTCCGTTGCTGCCTTCTTACCCGCCTCCTTTGTAATAAAAATTTTTTTTTCTTTTTTCTCCGTTTCCTTTTGTCACAACTCCGTCTCAAAAAAAAAAAAAAATTTATTGGGGGGCATTGAGACGGCAACACCGCGAGGTCGGTAAGAGAGCAACAACGGATAACTTAACGACACCGATAAGTTACCGACTAAGCGGTGCTAGCAGTCACCATGTATTAATCTACCCAAGCGTGGGTAGAGGGCGTGCGAGCATATAACATTGGGGAGAGGGAAGGCTACGGGTATATAAGGAGCCCGAGCTAAGCAGCGAGTCACTTGTGGTCTGACTCTCGCATAAGGAGCTATAGAACGAATGGTAATACTCGTCTATTGCTTCGACTTTCAGTGTTAAGAGTATTCTACGAGCATAGCGCTCTTGAACAGTGCATCTGCCGGCCTTCCCTCTCCTCTTAGTAATTAAGAGTCAGATCATGTAACTTCTATCGATCCAAATATAAGTAATTAAGTATATATCTTGATTTTCACACCTAGTTAATATCCCATCCTCTCCTCGCAGGTGATCCTTCGGTTCAGGATGGTAGTACCCTGTACCCCGGACTCTCATCTGATCACACTCTTGTAGTGAGATGGTAGTACGTCACATACCAGTCTGACGCTGCGTGGTTTACCTAAGTGTGTGGAACACGAGGGAGATTTCTCCCCCCTCACCTTCCCGATACACACGAGCAGCGTCCGTCCCCCTGGTGGATATCCGCTAGAGGGGGTAGGGAGGCTTGCGATTACCCAACCGATAGTGCGGGATAATCCCGGGTCCGGTAACAATCTTCGAGTGTACTTATATTCCCTTTAACTAACCTCGAGTCTCGAATCTCACACGGTTCTACTAACCTTCTTGGACCGTTTCAAGCCGGTCTGTTTGCCATCAGCCCCTATTTGTGTGAAATTTGGTGCCATAAGTCCCTACTATTATATATATATATTGCTATATATATATATATATATATATATAGGAAAGCAAAAAACGTATAGAAAATTATTGTTTTCTCGGCAATAAAAACAATAAACACTAAATAAAAAAAACGACTTGTATACTTACCGAGTGCATGGTGGTGTGGAAAAAATATAAATTACTAAATAACAAATACAAATTTATATTACAAAAAAAGTCGCTGGGGGCCACGGTGGGGGGCGGGGGGGGCGGGGGGCTTGTGGGAGTGGTGCGGAGGGTGAGGGGGGCTGTTCAATTATTCAAATTACATGGAAACGAAAGAATTTACCTTATTTGCGGGGGGGGGTATGAGGGTGCGGGGGGGGTACACAAAATATTATAATAAATTATTATAAGGAAGTATATATATATTATATATACGTCCCATATTATAGTCATTTTGGCAAGAATCCTCCCACCCTCCCCACCAAATAACGTAAAATTGTTTCGTTTTATGTGATTTTTGAAAATATCCAAAGCCCCCCCAACGCTACTCCCCCTTTCCCATATTGGGGCATTAAAAGTCTGATTAATTAATTATATTTGAGATTAATAGTTTACAGGGTAAGTGAGTACAAGTTCAAAGAACTCATTTACCGTGTCCATATGATTCACTGATGATTCAGATTATGATTTTTATGTTGGAAGATCAGAAAAAAGTATAAAATTATCAATAGATTTAGAAACCGCTGCCAAGTCATTGGTACGTAGCTTCCTCCAACGAAATTTATTGTTCTAATAAATAAAATATTGTATGACGAGGAACAATGTTAACTCGTCATAATCTCCCCAGCATAAATACCATAATGTATAATAATGTATTACAGCTCTGTTACAGGCGAACGGCGGAGAGTGAAATGGGAGTGAGCACGGTAAGTGGAGAGAGAGAGAGAGAGAGAGAGCCTCGCGCGCGTGCCGATTCACGAAAGAGATTCAGATTCGTTTAGGCTCGCAGAGAGTAAACATCGTGCGCGCTACTCCTCGATTAGTAAAGGCGAATAACTTTGTGAGAACGACGTGCGAAGGCTCCTGGTTCACGACTGCAACCCAGAGGGTCCGACAACGACTGCGCCTTGCCCGAGGTCTCCGTGCGACTCCGCTACGTCCGAGGCTTCCGAGCAATTCCAACCACTCGCCTGCGAAGGAGACGTCCTGGGGCTGAGCCGACTCTCGTCTACTGTAAGTGTCAGCTCTGCATCTCTCTCTCTCACCAGTGCCCTCCCGGTCTCTAACTGCTTCGTTCGTCTGCGTCTCGCACACCCGCGTGTGTGCTCGTGTACCTACTTTTTCACTGAACAATATACTTTACATTTTCTACGCTACTCAGCGTGTTTTGATTGAACACCGGTCCGTAATCCTATTAAGTTCCCCGCCGCCTCCGCGGGCACGCGCATCGCTTCACGGTGCGCGTGCGAACAAACTGCAGCTAGCCAAAATACGACCTTGGCCGGTCCACCTACGAACTCGATAATACCCGAGGAAACGAGACTTGGTCTCGATTATTACGCGGTTGACTCTCCGCTCCGGTAGCTGCACTGCATGCAGCTAACGTCTGCGCGGCTACCGACACCGAGCAGAGCAGCCCCGTTATAATTGTTTTAAAATACAGTATAATGTGAAAGCTATTTTAATATTATCAGTATGACATGAATTCGTAGGGAGGGACTTTACGACGTGCAACGACAACCCTATAAGAGAAAGCCAAATTTTTTAGTAAAACCGGCTTTTACATTTCAGCTCTTTACTTAAGAACCGCTCAACGAAATCGTTTAAAATTTTATCAGCAAATATCTTCGTTTATGGTGAATCACCAAACAAAATTTTGAAGCATTTAACTACATTGTTTTAGAGATATAAGGAATTAAAAAATTTTCCAAAAAATATTCAAACCTCGATATCTTAAGAATCATAGGGGTTTTAAAGCTGCACAATGAACTTAGCCAAAACATATAAAATATCTGCCTTTTCATAAAATCTCAAGAGCAATAAGGCCTTTTTACGCCCGTAATCGAGACTCAAAAAAACTCATTTTCAGAGATATGCATTTAAAAAAAAAATCACGTTTTTCATTTTATCTGCCGAACAGAGCGGTCAATCCCGAGGACCAAACCGGGAATAGTAGGTAATTTTATTATCTTGCAAATGTATTTTAGCTGAATCGTTTGTAACAATGGAATGATTGAAAAAAACGAAAATAATGTTTTTTGAAAATCAAAAAATGGCCATAAAGAATAAATAATTGAAAAAATAAAAAAAATAAGTGTTTTTCCTGAGTTCAGAATCAAAAAATAGATATGCATTTCTTTCTTCTCACTCTGAATCTTTGTTTACACAATATAGTAAATTGTGTGAAGTCAATCATTGTGTCTGGCAAAAAGATTTAGAGGCAATAGATACGACCAGAAGAATTAAATTAATTTTAAATTATATATAAATTCAAGTGATACATTTTTGAAGCTCTAAATAAACAACTTTTTAAAATGCCATTAACAGTAAATGTTAAACAGTACTTTTACTTCCAGTAAAGAATTTTCTTTTTATTTTCTTAATTTGGACAAATATTTAATCTTTTTTTTATAATCTATATATTTATATAGAATATAATTTTAAAATAAAAATAAAACGGAAACTGAAATGGGGGGTTGGCGAGCGGAGCGAGCAGGGGGGCGAAGCCCCACTTAGTATATATATATATCACCCTATATTATATAGATCTAAGCGTGTTTTTAAGCAAAAATCCCCTCCACCCCTCTTCCAGCCCCTCCAGCCCCTCCACCCCCCTCCACCAGCCCCTCCATGTCCCCTCCACTTTTAACGTGAAATTGTTTCAAAATTTACGTTATTTAGAAGGGTCAAATCCCTGCACCCCCCTCCACCCCCTCCATTTCCCCTCCATTTCCCCTCCACTTCCCCTCCACGGCCCCTCCACTTCATTGTCGCTGACATGATAGTTTTCATCGAAAAAGATCAATGTACTCTATTTGTACTGCTTCATTTGGCAGTTTTCCACACCACCCAGGGTACTGTCAGAAGCACATTATATTAGAAAATATTAATGTACTTCAGGCGCGTTGATTTTTTTTATTTTTTTTATTTTATTGTATAAAATTACAAAATTTATATAATTTCATGATCAAATTATACAAAATTATGTTTATTTTTAAAAATTTTATACAATAATCTAAAAAAACCGTGGAATCATCGCCAGACCCTATTTGGCAATATAACTCTCGGTCGTGACGTCATCAACATGGACGCCCAGGCCATGCAAAATACATTGCCAGTATACGGCTACAGTAGTATTTTCTAATTTTTGACAAAAAAATAACGTGACAGCTCTAAAGTTTTATATATGTGATGGCACATATAATTTAGTAAAACATAATGGTACTTTTCCCCTCTCAGAAATTGTTAATATGTTTTATTTAGGACAATCAAAGCATTGTATAGGTTATAGAGGTAAGTCCATGACCAAGTATTTGTAGCTAGAAATAGTAAAAATTAATAAATATTAATGAAAAATTATTGTATATTCAAGCAACATGGAATGTAACAACCAAAAAGAGATAGGCATGCAATTTTCACAAAAAAAACCAGTAGTAGAACATATTGTTGTGTTTCTTGTTGCACTAGTAATGCTATAAAAAATCCTGTATTACGTTTTATTGATTGTAATGGCAAACGCTAATGTGATTGGAAATTGTTTTCGAAAAAGAGTAAAAGGAAAGGACGACGAATTTTCAGTATTTAGTGTTATCTTTTAAAGACTTAAACTAACTATTTATATTACTATATCTTATTTTCAGAATAACCCAGATACTGGATCGGACGCCAAAACAGAAGACGATTAAACATTTTTATGATTGTTATTTTTATACTGAATTTTTTTATATATTGAATTTTTTTATACACACTGAATTTACAAATAAATTTTTTAAAGTACATTCGTAAATTGAAATTTGGGGGTTGGCGAGCGGAGCGAGCAGGGGGGTACCCCCCCTAGTATATATATATGTTCACTAGTGCCTGCTCGCTTGGCTCGCCAACCCCCCATTTTAGTTTTTGTGTGATTTTTATTTTTCAAATGTTATTTTCATTATTTGATGATTATGTTCTAGTTGGTTAAGAACAATCTTATTGTATTATATAAAATGTTTAGATCATAAAAAGGTCAAGAATTTAATGTTTGTCAAAATAGAGAAAATCAAAATAAAAAAAAGTAAAAGTACTAAATTAACGCCGAACTTCTACTGCCTATGGCATTTAAAATATATAGTTTTGTTTTTTCATTTTTTTCGGAAATTGTTTTAAAATTAATTTTGATTCTTCCCATTTTCAATTATATGTTACAGTTATAAATAAAGTTTACAATTATAAATTTGGTCAACCACTTTTTCTTATAATAACCATTGCTGCGTTGTTGTATGACCTGTGGCCTCTAATATATGTTGATGATCGATCTTTTTGTTTTTACGTAGCATAATAAGGGAAAAAAAATCTGTATTTCATTTTATTGATGTTTCAGTTTCATAGCGATTCTTTAATTTAGTTTTTTGTGATAATTTTATCGAGAGTTAATAAAAATAGTAAATGTGTACCTAAAAGTGAATAATATTTCCTATCTTTTCACCGCAGATAATTTAAATTACAGTTCATCGTTCTTTTGTTATTCACCAAAAGTGAAATTTTTTTAAACCGTTATAACTCGATCAATACACTGTATAAGTTCTACAAAAATCATGATTGTTATAAATAATACTTACTACGTAAATATCAAGTTATTTCACAAATTATTTCCTTAGAAAACAACTCAATTATTAAAAACTAAAGTTTTTGTTTCCTACCTAGGGAAGCTTTGCATTTTACAGACCAAGTTAAGTAAAGAAATAAGGCATAAATCATATAAAAAATTTGGATCCGGACGGATTTTCTTGTTATCTTAATTTGTAACGGGGCTGCTCTGCTCGGTGTTGATAGCCGCGCAGACGTTAGCTGCGTGCAATGCAGCTACCAGAGCGGAGAGACAACCGCGCTATAATCGAGACAGGGTCTCGTTTCCTCGGATGTTTTCGAGATCGTAGGTGAACCGGCCAAGGTCGTATTTTGGCTAGCTACACTTTATTTGCACGTGTATCGAGAGGCGATACGCGTGCCCGCGGAGGCGGCGGGGATCTTAGGTTCAGGACCGGTATCCAAAAAAAACACACTGGATAGTTTCGAAAGAGTAACGTATATTATAGAATCAAAGTGTTAGTACACAAGCACACACGCGGGTGTGCGAGACGCAGACGAACGGTGTAATTAGAGACCGGGAGGGCACTGGTGAGAGAGAGAGATGTAGAGCTGACACTTACGGTTGACGAAAGTCGGCTCAAGCCCCAGGACGTCTCCTTCGAAGGCGAGTGATCGGAGTCGCTAGGAAGCCCTGGATGGAGCGAAGTCGCACAGTAGCCTCGGACGAAGTGCAGTCGCTGACGGACCCTCTCGGTGGTCGTCCTCAATCTCGAGCACTCGCACGTCGCTCTCACACAATACTCTCGACTTCTCGGAATAGTCGCGCTCACGATACTCACTCTATGCGAGTCGAAACCAATCTCCCCGATACGCGGCACGCGCGCGGAGCCGGAGCTCTCTTTCTCTCCCCCACTTACCGTGCTTTCTGCTCTCTCCCGTTCGCCTGTAACAGAGCTGTCATACATTATTATACATCTTATCATATTTATGCTGGGGAGGTTATGACGAGTTAACATTGTTCCTCGTCATAAATTCTTATATTTATATGAATTTATCGATATCTGCAAGTTAAATATAATTTTTAAATCTTTATTTGTAGCTGCTTATTAGTTATATTCGATTTATTTTCCGTCAATATTTCTTCGAAAACTTAAGGTTAATGTTAAGTGATATTGTTTTGTAAATTCGGTTTTATTAAGGATCCTCTCTTAAAAAAGTGATGATCGGATGTTTTGAAGCCGTTAAAGAAGCGATTTGATTGGTTGAAAAACATATATCCGGTCTGAACATAGTTACGATTTTGAATTACTAACCCTAAAATAAAGCTCGCGCGAGACGCGCTGGATTTTGCTAGTACATTTGAACAATTGAGAGCTCACGTAATCAATATAGCGGCACAAAGGATGAAAATATGTATAAATTAATACATTTATAAACGCATATAAATTTTAATACATAATATAACCACTTTTATTTTCTTCAAAATCATAATTCAGATAAATGAGAAAGACAATGTTTCAAAATAAAAATAGATCATGGTGACTAAATTGATGTACTTAAATGCCCGCTCTTTAAAATAGAATAGAATAGAATTATGATTTATTTTCAAGGATTAGAAAAGGTTACAATTGTCACACAACATCATAGCTGGCTTATAATCACAGCTGTTATCACAAGTTCGTCATTATATATCACAGTTTCATACATATATACATGTAAGTACACGTCAAGTTTTTGTGTATGACACATAATTAAACTATTCTATCACGTTAATAAATAGTAACGCAGACTAGATTTCAAATACGACAGGTACAAATAGACACGACGCAGGCGCATACACTAAACTATAACAAACGATATTGCACCATATTGCACTAGGGCGCCGGCAAGAGGAAATCTCGCTTTGCTATTTTGAACTTTGAAAGCGAAGGCAGTGTCTGCATGCCTTGCGGGAGCCGAATTCCACAAGCGGGTGCCCTGCGCCCTGAATGAGTTCAGGCCAGTATCAGTTCTCGTTACCGGGACGGATATATCCCTGGACAACCTACCCGAGGTTCTACATTTATTTTTCTCAGAGAGGGCTGCGGGTTACGGCGGTTGCCCTATGCAGAACGACTTATACATTAACACCGCCGCAAAGTACGTTCTACGCTCTTTAGTATCCATCCAGCCCAGCTTCTTCCTGAAGGGAGAAATATGATTGCACCTCCTTAAACCATAAATGTACACACATGAATTCTGTAGTCTCTGCAGTTTAGTCTGGAGCTCCCCTGACACATCAAGATTCACTACAAAGCAATAATCTAGGTGGGAGACGACGAGAGCGCTGGCCAGCTGTTTACGTAACGCCTCGTTGGTACAGAATCTAAATGATCTGAGCCCATAAAGAGCTCTGTTAACCTTTCGGCTAACTGCATCCACCTGCGGTTTCCACGTTAACTTCGAATCCATGACCACTCCGAGGTTAGTTACGGTATCGACAAGTGGGACAAACACACCCGTCTGCACCTCGATACCAGGCAAGTTCAACCCCTGTAGTTGATTTATATTATACTCTGAGCCAAAAATAATAGTTTTCGTTTTGCCAGTATTAAGTTGCAGAGCATTGTGTGTAGCCCAATCCGACACAGCTCGTGCTGCCGCTGACATGCGATCCACACCCTCATGAAGATCAGCTCTTGTTACTTGGGTGTAGGTTTACAGGTCGTCTGCGTAAAGCAAATGCGCAACACTATTGATCAGCAATCCCTTGGGCCCTTGACACCGGCCAACACCTCCCGGAGATCGTTAATGTAAATACTAAACAGTAAGGGCCCGAAGATCGAGCCCTGTGGAACGCCCAGGTTGGTTGTTAGCCAAGATAAATCTCCATTTAATTTAGTAACCACTCTTTGGTTACGTCCTGACAATTAAGTAAGACATGACCCACAAGACCACTGATCTGGAAAAGCCCATCCTGATTAGCTTACGCAGTAATCTCGAGGGGGAAATTGAGTCAAATGCTTTACTGAAGTCAAACAGTAGTAAGATGGTGAGTAACTGTTTGTCGCTGTCAATACCAGTCCTGATGTCCTCTGTCAGTTTTAGCAGTGCTGTCTGTGTCGAGTGATTTTGCCGAAAACCGGTCTGGAAAGGATCAATAATGTTCTTTGAGGCTAGATATTCGGAGATCTGTTCATGCACGATCTTCTCCAGAACCTTGGAGAGAAAGCTCAAAAGGGCTATTGGACGGAAGTCCGAAACAGCAGATGGAATGGGTTTCTTCTTAAAGGGCACCAAATGAGCGTTTTTCAGGCGCCGGGGAAGACCTCACTGGAGAGAGAGGCATTAAACAAGGTCACCAAGTGATGTCCTAGTACTGGGAGGGATTTCGCTATAACACTCTGAGGTATCCCATCCTCCCCCTTCGCTTGAGATGAAAAGTGAGCGACCGCCAGAACCACGTCCGCAAATATGACTTCACGAAAGGTGAAGCCATCCTCATTTGCCTCGGCCAGGATGCTACTCAGATCAACCTCGCGCTCGGCTTCAGATATGGACACCCCAGCGAAATGCTTGTTCAATTCATCCGTGGTGAAGCCATGTAAATCCTCTTTGGCCTTTGAAATAAGGCCAAGACTCCGTAATTCGTTCCAGACATTTTTATTGTTTTCCAGCGCGTCAAAGACTCGATTTTGAATAAATTCTTCTCGCGCCTGATTGGTTCGTTGTTCTGCCTCAGCAGCGAGAGACTGATATTCCGTCCACAGGTCGTCACGTTGTCTAGTGCCTCGTTGGGCTTGTTTATGTCGTCTCCGTGCAGCTTCTCGTCGGCTGTATAAATGTCTCAGTTCAGCGTCAACCCATGACGGGTGTCCTTTCTGTCTCAGTTTAAATTGTTTGAGCGGAGCAAGTTGGTCAATGACAGTCATGATGTTTTGGCTAAGATGTTCTAGCCGGGTGTCAATTCCGCTGTCGGAACAATTCACCGACGACCAGTCACAAGCAGCCAAAATGGATAAGAACTCTTCTGACTTTATTGATTTAAAGTCCCTGTATGTAAAGTTGTTGAGTACAGGGGGCTCTGCGGTCTGAAAGTAGATCTCAACGTCAATAATGTTGAGGCTGCTCGGAAAAATCGCCAGTTAATTACTCGCATTCAGCACTACACTGTCGTCGTCCGTCATGATCACGTCGATCCATGTGTGGGAGTCCCTGACGTGGTAAGTCACGCCGTGATCCACTAATTTTAAGTTCAATTCGCAGGCAAGATCCCTAACGAATTCCGCGTCATGTGAGGCAGATAGCATGTTCGCGTTCAAATCGCCCATAACTAGTCTGTAATCATAACCCACGAAGTATCTTCGCAAGTCATTCACCAGCTTTGAATTATCGGTGAAAGGGACACCTGGCAAACGATAAATTACGGCAACAAAAATTAGTGGCCTTTTACCCTGTTGAACGCTACACATCAGATACTCCTGGATTCCTGGTTTCCGCTCTGCCTCTGATTCCGACGAGCACAGTATAGTCGCTTTGTAGCTATTTCGAACGTACAAGGCTACTCCACCTCCACGCTTGTGTCTGTCCTGCCGCAATATCAAAAATCCGTCTACCCGCGCGAACACGTCATCAACCTTATGTCCAAAACACGTCTCAGTCACGCCAAAGACGTGGTAGTTAGGACAAGCAGTCTCAAGATACTGCCTAAACATCCCCATATGCGCGTATAGCGAGGTTGCATTCAGGAAGCCCGCTCTTAATGCCTCGCTACCTGCCTCTCTCGTGTTCCCCCGGCGTAGTCAATTCTGTCCAGATGCAGTCGGCACACCACTTGACTTGGACTCCGACTGTTTCCCACTTCTAACCGTATTTTTAGTTGCGTCTGAGGTGGTGGTATCACCATCGCCGTTGTTGTTATTATTGCAACTATTACAATTTTCACTATCAATTTTAGCGCTATAGGATGCGGCTATAGCGTGTAGGTCCGCAGCCGAGGTGAACTCATGAGTTTTACTACCGTCTCTCTTCTTGATAAGGAATCGCCTGCCCCTATGCCATATATATTTGAAATCTAAGCCACGCGCAATTTGCTTGAGGTTATGAAAACGTACAAAATTCTCTTTAGTGAAGAGTTCATTTATAAAAATTTTACTTGATATTAAGCTATTACGCGTTTCCTCATCTAGAAGAGTGACGTATATATCTTTCGCGTTGAATGCAGCAAGTCTGCCCTTCGCATGCATAATGTTTCCCACCGTGTCGCGGCGAGAGAGGCTTAGCACCCACGGAGATCGGCGATGCTCCAAACCAGGCTTCAACGGGCCGCGTTTAGATACAGACTACGACCGAAGCGGACGTATCGGTAGGATATCATCCTTAGTAATGGATGCATCTATCGTGGTGAGTATGGCGTGCATTACTTGGTGATGTTGAGCGTCTGTCCCGTTGCAGACATTCGAAATAATTATATCTGCCGGCGACTCGTCAGACTGCACTACATCCATACGTGGACCCACCCCATCCGATCTTGAGCGACCGTTGCCCTCAGAACAGGAACCCCGTGTTCGACGCCGACGTTTCTGCGATCGAAAATCAGACACAGGCTCACTAACGCCAGTTTCACTAACACTAGCTGCGTTATTATCACCGCCTGTTACCTTATCTATACTAAAACTAATACCGCCCGCGGTTTTACTACTTATAATATTATTATTATTATTAACATCACTAGCATTGTTGTTGCCATCAACTTCGGTTGATCCGCGCAGCCATTCTTTCAGCTGTAGGACTCGCTCAGCCATAGCCGTGTACTAGTCAAATATCGATACACGGCTACTCTTAAGTTCCACCAGCTTGGCTTCTTGGAGGGCGACTTTGACCTCCTGCTCGGATCTTCTGTCATTAAGGGTCTTGATATCGAGGATTATTGCTGGTATAAGCCTCAATTTATCAAGATCCTCCTCCAGTCTAGTCGTCGCAGAGGTCACTTGTTTCGCCATGGTTGAGAGGCCACTAACATACCGTTTAAGCTTGGCTATGGTGACCCTGTTGCTGTCGCCCGTCGCGTTGATCAGCTCCGACTTACTTTATTCGAAGATGTCATCCGGCTTGCAGATGGACTCCGATACACTAGTGGTACTCTTCCTGCTGATGTTGGAAGTATCTTTGAAGCATGTGGTGTTCCTAATGGCGGTGGCTGCCCTCCTGGCACTTGCAGTCGCTGGTGTTGATGTCTGTAGCAGAGGTGGATTGAGCTGCGGCTCAGCTGAAGGGGAGATGCTGACCTCCTCTCTCTCATTTCTGCCAGCGCCATCTTGATTGGCAATATCAGGCTGAGGACATAACACCAGTGCCGTAGGGCCGTCCGACGATGCATACTTGGTAGTCGTGGCATTGTTTCCCCCACAAATGACTGCGAATCTCGTCACTGCTTCTTTCTTAGGAGGTAATTTACTCTCCCTTTTTAGGCTGCTGTTTGTTTTTTGCCTAAGCTAGTAAGCAGGAGAAACATTCCAGGAGAGTTTTGCTTCACGTCTTTTGAACCATTGTCATGCACTTCGGGTGACACTTCCGAGTACAAGAGCTGCATTTTGAGAGGCTTCCAGCTGTGCGCGGAGTCACCCGACACTCAGTACAACGGTCCTGCTCCGATTTGTTCGTTTCTCTGGTGGCAGCTACCGACTTCGACATCTTGCGTTTTAAACTTTCGCGCCTGTTCAGCGGCCCAGTGGTACCAACCCACACTGATACTCTTCGACGAGCAAAAGTGTCGCGCTCTGGTGGCGAAAAATCAAAACTCACGCCTGGCCGTGGTGACGTCGACCGTTTCGCGCGCAAAAGAAGAGACATCAACAAAAAAATATCAAAAAGCAGACATCAACAAAAGCGGTTCAAGGGCACCCTGAGTCTTCCAGTAGAGCTGTACCAGATTTGCGCAGGAATTCGTGGCTCCTTATGGATGTTCGTCGAAAGTTGGACAGCTCCTCGTCAAACAGACTCTTGATGACATTTCGGGCACTTCTAGGTTAGGTTTGTCGTTAGTTGCGGAGGAACCCATCTAGGCTCATAAAAAGCCCGAGATGTGCGTGCTTTTTTAGTGTGAACGTGAGAGCCGTATGATGGGATCTCATCCGCTTGAAAAGTATACTCCAAGGAATACGTGGTATATTAGTATATTGCTAAGAAAGCAGAGTGATGAAGCACTGTTTCTCAACTTACCAATAGCAGACGGCAGATTGACCTAGAGACCGCCATCGAATGATTTTTACACCTAGACACAAAAAACCACGCAGCGCACCACCTAGACCTCGTCATCGGCTACCCTGGATACCTAGTTACTGTTACTGCTCCAGAACCGGTCCGGAACGCAGAGTATGCACCGGCAACATGAAATATGAGAAAGCAATCCCCAAATGACTCTAGGCCGTATACGGCTAAGTTCTCGGTCCTTTCACTTTCAGATCAGCTGATTTCATGATAATGTAGAAGGAAAGATGTTGAAACATTTCGTTTTGTTTTATATAATAATTAATATACTCTTTAATTTTATTATCTTATTATTTATATAAAGTTTCTCTCTGAAATGTCTATTCTCAAACTACGTTTTCCAAAAGAAATTGTTACCGCACCAATTGATATATATATACATGTAAGTCACCTTCTGCAGCCAATTTCACGGTCCTACCACATTTCGGGCTGAAGAAAAAATACGTTAATTTAGCATTTTTTGATTATATACTCACATATAAAAAACCGCTGCCAATTCTTTCGCACGTAGCTTCCTTCAACCTTATGTATCGCTTTAATATCTAAATTGTTTTTACTTCATATATAATTCTATAAAGTTTTTATGCTTTTTCGTTTGATGGATAAAATTATTTCGAAATAATTATATTACATAATCAATGTGTAACTGGAAATATTGTTTTTAACGTTTTAATAAAACAAAAGACAGAAAAAAACTAGCCAAGGTATAGATTAAAATCCATCAAATAGAAGCTAAGATCTAAGTGATGCAGTTTTCAGTTATATAGAGTATACAATATACAGGGTGAGAAAACGAAATTTTGAAGCTTAATATCTTTGAAACCATTTGGTTTCATAAACAGCCCAAAGAAAGGGATTAAGGTGCTATACGCTAGGTAAGGACCGCCGACAGCGCCGCCTTCTTGGCATAATCGGGGTGTTGCAGGCAGCACACTGTATATCTATATACATCATCGATATAGATATACATAACTATTGAAAGAGAAAAACAGTTGACGAAGGTTAAAAAGTACATAGAACGTTTCTTGATCTCCAACTTTTTTTATTAGAACCACCAAATTGTCTAAACTATCGACAAAAGCTTTAAAAAAACGAGTTGAACCTCCATCTGATTACATGCAACTAACTGTATGCAACATATTTGCTGTATGCATATTTTTGAAAAATTTAAAAATTTTTAATTGCCATAGACTACTTAAAATTAAAGTAGTCTATAGAATAACATTCGATAATCATGATGTTTTAACGAAAAGTTCAAAATTTAGTTTCCGAGATATAATGATAAGGATATAGTTCGCGGAACGTATCTAAAATCACCAGTGATCGAAAAATCGCCATGAATATACGCACATGCGTAACTGAAAATCTTATTTTTAACGAATTAATAAAACAAAAACAGCAAAAAACGAGTCTAAGTATAGATTAAAATCCATTAATGGAAACTGAGATCGAAGCGATACAGTTTTCAGTTATATAGAGTATACAGGGTAAGAAAACAAAATTTTGAAGCTTAATATCTTTAAAACTAACTGGTATCATAAACAACCCAAAGAAAGAGATAAAGGTGCTATATAATGCTAACTAAATCCAAAATTTTAAATTGATTATTGCCTTTTTACTCCAGTTATCGCATCACGTAGAAAAAACAACTCATAGTATACAGGGTGAAAAAACAAAAGTTTGAAGCTCAAAATCTTTAAAACTAACTGGTTTTATAAAAATCCCAAAGAAAGGGATCATTGTGCTATATAATGCTAACTAAATCCAAAATTTGAACTTGATTATTGCCTTTTTACTCCAGTTATCGCGTCACGTAGAAAAACGATTTTTTTCAGTTTTTGATGTTTTTCTCAGGATCTGCCCCATGAAATGACTTAAAATTTAAGTGGTGTAGTTCTAATTACCTTCAATAATCATATATTTTTTTAGTATGATTCGCTGTTTAGTTTTTGAGTTATAACGATTTAAAAAAATTGCACTGTATGGTGTATAATAAAAGAACGACGTACGATAATATAAATTTTTCACGGTAAAAACATAGCCAATTTTATTTTCTTTCAGGTACATATTAACAATTTACTTTTATTAACTTTTCCGATAACTTTGTTGGCAAAAACTGAAATCTCAAAACTAAAAAATCACTAAATAAAAAAAACACGTATATAAATTGTAAAAGGACTTTCGTCCCACTATCTTCTAGCAAAACAAAGAAAAATGAGACTTGGTGGGTTAAAATCCACCAAGTAGAACTGAGAAACAGGCGTATGCATACGCACTCGCACACACACTCACAACACACACACACACACCACACACACAACACACAGACCAGCACACACACACACACACACACATACATCCGTACGGACATTTTCTAAAAACACCATTTTTCGACTAAAAATTCATCAAAACACACTTCCCACATGTTTTTACACAAACTCTAAAAATTACTATTACAAGGCTTCCTTAGGAAGGAAGCAAAAATAAGCAGCTTTTTCACTAATATTTTTGTTGGAAATCATAGTTTAGCTCAGAAAATTAGCTAAGAAGCCAGAAAAACTTACTAACAGTAATGATAATCACTTTTTTAGTATAATGACAAATCTGAACACCAATATAGAAGTAAATATGTCACGGGCGCCGCGGCTTCGTCTGCTTCTCAACTCGCCTTCGTGGCGCTAGTGCGCCACTTTTTATTATCATGTAAACCTTATATTTAATTACCGGTTCCACTTGTGTAGTAGCTGTCTCGAGACCTACAAAATTGTACGATACGTTTATAAAAAATCTCGACAGATCCTGAATACATTAGGAACGTTTCCACTATTCGAAGTGACATGTCGCCTAAAAGGAAAATAATTTTTTCCTGAATATCGCTTATCATAATTTTTATTCCTCAATTACAAAAACAAAGAATAAAGAAAATATGTATTAATTCTTTTATAACTTTAAGATCCCGCTAAGAAAAAAATAAAATTTAAATTAGTATACCACTTTTAGAGAAAAATAGTTCAAAATCATTCACAGTATTTTTTTTCAAATATAGAATACTTTCTATTATTTTATAGGTTATTGTTGGAAATGACATTAAGTGGCCTAATGGATTGACTTTGGATCTTATAGGACAACGAATTTTTTGGGTAGATGCCAAATTAAATATTATTGGTTCTTGCAACTATGATGGCTTGAACAGGCGTACAGTTTTATATTCTGTTAATTTTTTGAAACATCCATTTAGTATATCAATGTTTGAAGATTATGTTTATTGGACCGATTGGGACAAAGAAACAATATTTAAGGCAAATAAATTTTATGGCAACGAAGTACAAGCTATTACGTCTATCAAATCATTAAAACATCCTATGGTTGTTCATGTCTATCATCCATATAAACAACCCGATGGAATAAACCATTGTCAGTCAGTCAATGGACATTGTAGCCATTTATGTTTACCGTCTCCTAAAATGAATTCCAAATCAACATTAGTTACGTGCGCGTGCCCTGATGAGCTATTGTTATTATCTGATGGACTCACATGTGCCAAAAAAGGTACTGTATAATTTAACTATTACTTATTATAAAATATTTTTTTTTTATTACTTATTATGTTGTATGATTATATTTATGAAATCATATAGCTTTGCCAAAATTAGGAGCTACGAAATAAGTCCACGATGGCTAAAAATATTGCTACAAACATATATTTTTGAAATCAAACGGGTCTTTTCCAAAATTTATAATGGCTGTTTCATCATTCGCGCTAGAAATGGCAATATCTTTTAAATCCTTGCCACTGCAAATCTTTATTTTAGTCAAAATAAACTTGTTCGGAGGTACTCATGAGTTTTTGGGTCGCTAAACCAGATGCCGTTGTCAGATTTTTAAAATACAAAATGGTGTCTGCCATCTCCTATAGCACCGATATTTCGGCAACATTTTCTCAAAATTAACTGCAGGACTCGCTAGATCCGTAATATTGCCAGTGCTTAGAAACGTTGCTGCAACCATTAGTCAATGTTGTCACGTACCAAAATGTCTGCTGTTTTATTGCAAGGATAGTTATCTCCCACAGAAGTCCCAATATTTTCAGAACATTGCCTAAAAATTGTATTACCAAATTTAGCAATATTGCACGGAACCTCATTAATATTGCTGCAACTTTTCAGTGAACATTGTTACTAAATTGCACAATATTTAATTATTATAGCAATAAAATTGAAATACTTTTGCATTATTATAAAAATTTTTATAATAAAGCAAAAGTAATTTAAGGTTATCGACCTGCTGGACAATCCAGAAGCCTCTTGGCAAGTGGCTCTGTACTAACTGCGGTCCTCCATACAGTGTTTGAATGTAGGCTTCTCGAACAAGCAGCTCGGCGACGTGGCTCTGGCAAGGCATGATAATCGGATATTTTTTCGAGTCTCTGAGGAAGGTATTCTGTTGTCGGCCTCAAACTTGCAGCAGGCCATCGTTGCCGAGGAAGAGCAGGAAGCTTTGTAGCTTATTCGATGGACGCTGAGTAAACTCTACACAAAAAAAGTTCTACACACTACACGAAAATAACTCTACACAGTTATTCTGTACACGTAAACATTCTACACGAATATTTCCCGCACAAAAATTTCCTACACGCATTTTCGATTATTTTACTTACACCGGTAAACTCTACATAACCGGGTAACCAATTGTTATACATTGTTGCAACAATAGATAATGCGATGTGTAGAGTTTACCGGTGTAGTAAAATAATCGAAAATGCGTGTAGGGTAATTTTGTGCAGTGAATATACGTGTAGAATTTTTACGTGTACAGAATAACTGTGTAGAGCTATTTTCGTGTAGTGTGTAGAACTTTTTTTGTGTAGAGTTTACTCAGCGTCATTCGATGCCGGTAAAGGTCGCTTGAATAAGAGGCAGGCTATCTTGAACTCGAACTACTGGCGTCCGAGGGTAGCTAATAGAGCTAAACGAGCTCTTCGGATTGGCGTGGCCGTTAAGGTGAAATTAAGGAAGTCTGCTTCTCCATCTGAAAATAAAGGCTACTAACTTTTGTAGTTTAGACCACGATGAGAAACTGGAAGATTTAGTCTGCTGCCTTTGTCTGAGAAATTTTCAACAGTGCGAGAAAGGACGGAATTACCTTTTTCTTATTACTCTGATTTTAAAGTTCTTCTCGGGGATGATTCAGTGATCGAAAAGGTCGACGAACTATGAGGGTTCGTGACACGAAAGGTCATATAAGGTGATAAATAAGGGCATCGCTCCTCGAGAGGCAAGGTCTGCAGGGTTCTGGCTGAATATGACGTACTGCAAAGTAGCGTCTGGGAGAGTAGTCCGGATGTCGCTTACCCTATTGGCGACGAAGGTAGCCCAGCGAAAAGGATGGTTGCTTAGCCAAGCCAGTACGATTTAAGAGCCCAGCCAGCAGAAAATCTTCCTCAGTAAGTCCCAATTGTTTCTTGGCTTCGTCCACTAGCATGGACAGTAGTTTTACACCTCACAGCTCTAATCGCGAAATGCTGACAGTTTTGATTGGCGCTACCTTAGACTTGGCAACGATAAGAGTCGATTTTCAAGTGATTTTGTCTTGTTCAGTGACTAGAAAGACTGCCGCAGCGTAGGCCAGCAAGAATGCCTCAATGAATCCATGGAGAAAGATTTTTGAGGTGGATCTTGTACCCATTCAGCGAGGGATACGCAAATTCTCCAAGTCCGTCAGCTGTTCTTGGAGAGTCGTCCAGTGGGTCTTCCGGAATCTCTTCAGGAACCTCCTGGCCCAAATCATGCCCAGTTATCTACAGCTTCTGGATAAGGATCTTGCTGACTAAGATCACTGGAGAGAACCATCTTAGTGGATCGTATAGTCAAGAGATTTCAGAAAGCATCTCTTATTTTGTAAATTTTGCTAGTTGGCTAAGTAGAGTGACCTTGCAGGCGACGTGGTCCTGCTTTGGATTCCACTGGAGTCCCAGAGTCGTACCAACGTCATCTTAGGAGAATACTCAACTGCATTAGGTGCAGGTATTAGATCTCTTAGTAAATTTGTGTTGTTAGCTAACCACTTGTTCAGCTCCATGCCAGCTCAGCTTAGTACTTCGATGAGTTCGTTTTTTTCGCCCCCGCCAATGCATCGCCCATGCAAACGTGTACGAATCGCTTAGCAGGGTGTGCAAGTAGTGCCATATACAACGGTACGCATGCGGTAAATGTCAAGATCCTGCTCAGGTGAGCTTTGCGAAGAAAATATGCAACGTTAATCCCGGTCTTTCTTGTCCAGCAGGAACTGACAAACATCTTGAGAATTTCTGACAAGAAAACAAAGAGGAAGAGTCTTCGATGCAGAAGAATGGCCACGATGTCCGCCTGCAGCTTTGGTCCCATTGCAGGAAGTCGTTCAATGATTGTCCATTTAAGGTAGCCTGAGAAACATTGCAGACGACCTTGATTTTTCTGTATCCATCTTGCTTGGTGACCACATGTTGAGGCGTAAAGTTAACGCCGATTCCCTTGTCATCCTAGACTCTCTCGATGTATCCAAAGGATCTTCCTGATAAAGGAAAAGTAGGCTAGCCAGTTAGTCGGCACTGTAGATACCTGCCGTCTTTATGTCGTCGATGGGTCTTAACGTAGTGCAGTTCGCAGTCTATCTTAACTTGCGTAAAACAAGACAACGATTGAACCTCCTCGAGCTCACAGAATCGTCTAAGTTCGTCGCTAAATGACGAATTAGTAGTGTGGAAACTGAAGATGGTTGGTAAAACCGTTTTAGCGCCTCGAGGAGGGACCAGTCTACTATCGGTTAAAAAATGATTGTCCTCTGGCGGGTTTGTTGAATATCTCCGACAAAAAAATCGCTTACTATTCGGACAAACAGTAAATTGAAGCTTAACTATTCAGCAATACAATAGTATAGATTGCGTTTAATAGAAATTCAAATTGCAATTATCGTGGCATCCGAAAGGTAAAAAAACGCAGTTTTTTGACTGATTTTTTTCAAGCCCAAATTTGGAAGCTTGCCACTCCGTTAAAAATGTTGATAAACGATTGCAAAAAAATGAGCATGTAATTTAAGGATTAGAGAACGCGTAGGTGCAAGAATTTTTCAAAAATGTTTAAAAATTTCATTGTAGTGCCAATCAACAGATAAAAAACTATCTTAGCAAGGAAAAGTCCTATCAAGCTCGAACGAGGCTCAAAAAATTGTTAAAAAATTAAGCTGTTTAAAAACTCAAGAGTTATTAACGCAAGAATATTTATTTGTAAATCATAGCAGTTCAAAGTTTGAGCCATTAACGGCGGCTTAATGTGTTTAAGTAGCTGGCCGTAAATCTGAGTTTTTCTGAAACAGTAGGAAAGCAAAACAAGACCCGGGCAGTCGCAGATGAAATTTGAAACTTGGTCGTATTACTTCGATTATTGCCTGTATGAGTTAACCTTTACACGTTTGGCGTATTTTTATTGTTAAACATTTTCTAAGCGTTCAAATCAAAATCCCTTTATTCATACCAAAAGTATAAGTGTACAAGGCATTCTCCTAAAATGTTAGCCCAATCAAACCATGTAGTCACATGGAATCCTACGGAAAGTGCCAAAATGCTCAAAACAGTATACGGAGAGTCACCATGGGTAGTCACTAGTAAGTAGGTGCTAATATGGATTTACCATGGTAAAAATACAGGTAATATAACCTAATATTAGTATAAAATTTATATAACAATTCTAATTTATTTTTGTTATTATTTATAAGAAGTTTATTTTTCAGAGTTTAAAGGTGGTGTGCCCCCTTAAAGTATTGATATAACTAAAATGATTTATTATCTGGGGATTATCCAAACCGCTTAACAGGGGACCTGACCACCTTAAATTGTCAAAAAATGAAAAATCGGATTTTATTTTTATATTAATTTTAAATTGTTAAAAAAATGTATTGAATAAATGTATAAACTTAAACAAGCTATAAAGAACAAAAGACAATTTTTATATGTATCAAATACTAGGTGCAACATGTCTCCAAAGGCCAAAATTCACAATTTTCATTTTTTCATTCACCGCAGACTTACTTCAGTTCTAGGCATCAAAGAGCACAAAAACTTTACAAACATGTTTGAAATACAGATAGTTTTGATATGAATGTAGGAATTTAAAAATACATTCAATTTAAACATAGCTAGTGAGCTGAAATTGTACATGTAAATTTGTTTTGACATGTTGAAACAATGGATCAACTTGTTTATAAGTTCACTGATATATTATTGATTTTCATATAAACATTTATGGGTAAATTTCCACGCTGGAGCCATGGGGTTCGATTCGAACTGCCCAACCAAGGCAGATAAGTAAAAAGTGTCATTGTAGTCTGTTTCTAAACTATTTTTTAAGTTTCTGTGCATACAATTAGTTATTACACTTAACTTATCATCTAATGTAAGATCATAGGGGTTGAAAAAAAAGTAGATATGAAGTTAATAATTGATTAAAGAAAGGGAACTAAGTAAAGAAATAAGTAAAAAAAAGTAGATATGAAGTTAATAATTGATTAAAGAAAGGGAAATAAAAATTCCATATCATTAATAAAATAGATCCAGCAGTCGTATAACTATAAGTAATTAGATATTTTATATGAATGTGTAAAGACCGTATTTAGTATGAGTAAGGGCTGCGCGAGTTCTACAAATAATTATTTAATTCGCGGAAACTAGCATAGGCTCGAGAGCCTTATTGTTACTGAGGTATGATGAATCTAACAATAAGAATCTACGCGTACGCGTGGATGCGTGTCAGTCACGGCGGTGGGACTTGCCTGGTTGTCTGTCCGCTCTTTATGCATAAGCGGACCGGTCCGTTCCGACGGACGCTATAGTTTGTCCCCTGTCCCGCTGATGTCAATCGCGGACAGTATATAGTCACGCTGCAGATTCTCGGACGAATGGTGTCAGGCTGCAGATCCTCTAACTATGTGATGCTGCTTACTCTTACCTTCTGATCTCCGCGGATATTGGCAAACTTACGTTCTTCTTTATACTCTTTTTAGGGTTTAGGTTGTTTTATGGATATTCTTAATTATAATAATAATTATTATAGAGTCTGATAAATTGTTATGGTTTCTTTTATTGGAGACAACCCAGAACTCAGCAGATGTTACAATTACTTATAAGATGTTTTAATACTTTTAGCGTTCAAGAGCTTATGTAGATTTGGTATTATTTAAGTTGATGTTACTCTAGTATTTATATATTTTAGGACTTACAATTATAATCGTCCTGTGCACTTTGGATGACGTGGTCTCCTTCTAGTGTAGCAGAAACTGATTGGCTTATAATTTACACGATTGCTCGTGGCGAGTTGATTGAACTTAACTAAGCTGTGTTGCCACTAACTCCTGGATCTTCAGTAGAGATGTGCGAGTCAAAAGTCGAGTTTTATATTTGGTTACGACATTATGGTGCATATAATTAAAACAAAGATATAATAATAACATTAAAAGTGTTTAGTTGTTATGTTAACATATTAATTAAACAGATTCAATCAATTCAGAAGCAAAAAAAAATGTTGAAAGGTTGAAATATCAGTCCAAATAACCAATCGAGTAATTTTTCAGACAAAAACTCGAAAAAAAACTCGAAAAAGTACTCGAAGCTTTAAGTAACATATCACGGTTACGAAACAAGAAAAAAATTATACTATTCGTTAGATATGTATAAAACCTTGACAGTTACGGTGTTTAAGTAGATTTGTATCATTCTGAACTTATTTTGCAATCAAAACAACAAAAGTTCGAGTTTGACCCGCACACCCCTAATCTTCAGCACAGGCGTACCAGCTTCATGTGAGGAACTTGGAGACTGCGTTATCCAGATATGCGAATCATCAGCCAATACTTCTCGGCGACTTCAACCTTCCGAGTATTACTTGGTCCTCCAGCCCCTTGAGGTTCTCCCAGAAGACGTACCTCTGCCCTGCGCTGAGGGCTAGAGCGGATGAGTTCTGCGCAATGTTCTCCTCCCTCGACCTTGTCCAGCACTACAAGGACCACCATGTCAAGGATGCGATGAGCATACGACTGTTGCGCCGTAAGTATAAGGATTACATAGGTGTGATAGAGTCTAGTGTGAGACGTAACTTGAAACCGTTTTGGGCTTATGTTAAGATCTTTCGTAAGGAATTCGGTTTTCCCACGACCATGCGCTAAGAGGACCGACAAGCTAAGGGTGAGAGTGAAATCGCGATGCTTTTCCCTGATTACTTTGGCTCTGTTTTCTCTGATCTTGATCTTCCCGAACTCTTACTCGGTGACTCCAACAGAGTCATCCTCTCGAAGATTGAGGTCTTCGCCGTCACTTTAAGGTTTTTAGTTAGTTGTCTAGATGATACTGTAAACTCGGGCCCCATAAGATCCCAGCGTACTTTGTTAAGCACTGCTGGCCTGCTCTGAAGAGACCTATTCTCGAGATATTTGGCGGTTTGCTGCAGACCGGCTGTTTCCCTAAAACCTGGAAACATTCTTTCATTCTGCCTATCTTCAAAAAGAGAGACAGCTGTGATGCATCAAATCACCGCCCGTTATCGATAATAAGTTGTCTTCCCAAACTGTTTGATGCGTTCTTAGCCCATGAGCTGTCCACGTTGCTTCTCTCCGAGTTGGCCAGTCAGCAGCATGGTTTTATCAAGAGTCGCTCCACTCTCGCTAACTTATTTATGTTCAATGACTTCTTATCAGAAGCCATTGACAAGACTTCTCAGACCGACGTTATATTCACGGACATGTTAAAGGCCTTTGACTCTGTGAACCATATTGCGTCTATTAGACAAGCCTTACAGAATTGGCGTGCGCGGAGTAAGTTGGAAATTACTCCAATCCTATCTTACTGATGGATCACGATCCGTCAGGCTCAATGAATCGGTTTTCGCGCCTGTCTCGGTCACATTGGGCGTTCGGCAGGGCTCAGACCTGGGTCCACTCCTATTCTGCATTTTTATTGATGATCTCGTTTCTTGTATTAAATTCCAACGTTTTATTATACGTTGATGATATCAAACTGTTTCATACTGTTGAGTCACTGAGTGATGCGACCCTCCTCTAGAGGGACTTGGACGCAATTTATCTTTGGTCTGTCGAGAATGGTTTTTCCCTCAATGCCGATGAATGTTGCTCTATGTCATTCACGAGAAGGCAGTCTAGAACGGTGGCTGACTATAGCATTGACGGTGCTATACTCAGCAGGGTCTCTGAGGTGAAAGACCTTGGAGTTATCTTTGACTCTGAACTTACATTCGCACCACATATAGAATCGATTGTGTCCAAGTCCTTCAGAATGTTGGGTTTCATCAAGCGCACGACTGTTGACTTATACTAACTATAGTTTAATAAACAAAAATGATGGCGTGATAGTCTTTGTAAATGTTAATTTAGAACAAAACACTGAGGTGATTAAAATTGTAAGGATTAAAATTGTCAAAACTAGTATTAAACTAAGTAACCAAAGTAATCTTGAGATGTCATGTGTAATGCAGATGATGCTATAGTAGTGAGGAGGCTACTAATTATGCGTAAATTTCAGATAAGTCTTAGTTTTTAAGTTTCTGTTTACGTTTGTATTTATATTTGATTATTATTATAATGCCAGTCCTGCAATCAGATAACTGTGTTTATCTTTGCAAGAATACGGAGTAAGTAAATATCTCTGTATTTTCTTTATGGTTAATAAATATCTTAAATTTTCAATACTCGCCAATAAGAAAGGTTGCCGTTTAGGCAAGGCTTTGTCAAGGTTGCTTGCTAGTTGCGCCCTGAGCTCTGAATATGTTAATTCGAAGTCCGTGTACTTCTCTTTCTTGAAGTACTCTTTTGATTCTTAATCATCTCTATAAGAAAACAATTCTGTGTCTAATCCAGCTGGGTTACCGCCATCGGAAGTTTCACTTGTGTTTTTCAGAAAATACTCAATCAGCTCACCCTTCCGTCACGACTTAACAGCTCACTTTCGGTTCAACAATTCAAACAAAAAAAGAGAAATAACTCAAGTCAAGCGAGAATCGGGAAAAATAAATCTCAACTAGCTTACAGCTAGCATGTTCAATGTCCACTGGCAAAATCGGCAATATCATAAAAAAACCGCTGCCAATGCCTTGGCACTTGGTTATACTCCCCCCAACCGCCCCACAGCCCCCCACAATACAACGTAAAAATCGTTCATTTTTATGTTATTTTTGAAAATTTAAATGCCCCCACCCATAGCCCCTCCCACCACGGCTCAAAATTTCGGCTCCAATTTTCCGGCCCTAAAAATGAGCGGAAAATCGCCATTTCCACGAAAAATCACTATTTTGAATAGAGTATGTGATATAATTGATCCTAAATACTTCTAAATCATTGTTTCAGTTTTTTCAGATAAAAATTAGACGACAATTATATGCCAGGTCAGGGAAAATTTTCCGGCCCTGAAAATCGGTAAAAATCCACGCTTAACGCGATAAATCATTATCCTTCGTATTGAACATTTTTTGCCAGACCTGACAGATCTTATAAACGATCTTATATAAGATCTGGCTTTAGATCTTGTGCAAGATCATACACAAGATCTCACCATCGACTTTTAACCATGAATCTAATTATGATCTCACATAAGATCTTTACTGAATTATTAAAAAACTTATTTTTTTCTTAATGTGTAAGCGAGCTCCTATATTAGATCTTATGTAAGATCTTGCATATGATCTTGTACAAGATTTTGTGTAAGATCTTGTGTAAGATATTACACAAAATCTTGAGTAAATTATAAAAAAATATTTTTTTCTTAATGCATAGGCAAGCTCCTATACAAGAACTTATGTAAGATCTTGCGTAAGGTCTTGCGTATGATCTTACATAAGATCTTGTATAAGATCTCATACAAGATCATACGCAATATTTTACATAAGATCTATATAGGAGCTTGCATACACTTAAAGAAAAAAATATGTATTTTTTAATAATTCATTTAAGAACTTATGTAAGATCTTACACACGACCTTGCACAAGATATTAGACAAGAGCTTACTTATATACACGAAGATAAATATTTTTTTGAATAATGCACTCAAGATTTTACGTAAGAAAATACGTACGTTCATGGTTGAAATGATAAGATTTTGTGTACAATCTTAAGCAAGATCTTATACCGGATCTTATACAAGTAATCGTAATTTTTGAGTATTGCATGCAGTATTTATTCAATGTTTATGTAACGAAATTTTACGTTGGGTTTATGTAATGAAACATTTAATATTAATGCTTTTGGAACCAAATCTTATTAAAATAATTGTTCGTCTTCACCATAATTCTTTTCAAAATATTGTATTCAAATATTTGACAATCATCTATTTATTCTTCTTTCGGATAAATATAGATTATGGATGTAATAAATTAATAATATTAAAGCATGAAAAATACTGTCACTCATTTTTTTGTTAATATAACAATAATTGATAAAATTATATATATATATGGGTGGTTCTCTGTCAAATCGAAGATGAAAAAATTTTTTTTTATCCAAACTTTATATATATGTTCTATAGGATGCCCGTGGCTCCCAAAAAAAATTTCAGCGCGATCCCTTCACTTTGCTTCAAGTTATAGCTGGTCAAAGTTGGTGTTTTAAGCGATTTTTGCATTTTTTGCCTATTTTCAATGATTTGTAGCTCATAATGGATGCATTTTTAACTAAAACTACCCTGATACTTTTTTTGGTTAAATTTCCTGAATTTTTCAATAAAAATACTTTTAAAGTCATATATACATGTTTAGGCTACCTTATTTGCATTTTAAACCTTAAAATGTGATAATCGAAGGGTTTGATCCGGACTCCGACTACATTCGTACGGTGAAAAGATACCTTTTTATAGTGCTAATGTACCTGTACAAGAGCCAGAATGGCAGAGGCCTTTGCTTTTTGATTTTATAGGACACTAGTAGTGAAAAACCCTCAGAAATGATTCAAATAACAATAATAGCTGTAGACAAAGGACGTATTCATCATACAAATATCACAGTGGTTGTTTATGTTAGTAAAAAGGAATCTGACGTCCTTTGTCACAGCTATTATGAGTTATTTGAATCAATTCTGAGGGTTTTTCACTATTGGTGTACCATGAAAACAAAAAACAAAGGCTTCTGCCATTCTGGCTCTTGTACAGGTACATTTGCACTATAAAAAGGTATCTTTTCACCGTACGAAAGTAGTCGGAGTCCGGATCAAACCCTTCGATTATCACATTTTAAGGTTTAAAATGCAAATAAGGTAGCCTAAACATGTATATATGACTTTAAAAGTAAATTTATTGAAAAATTTAGAAAATTTAACAAAAAAAAGTATCAGGGTAGTTTTAGTTAAAAATGCATCCATTATGAGCTACAAATCGTTGAAATAGGCAAAAAATGCAAAAATCGCTTAAAACACCAACTTTGACCAGCTTTAACTTGAAGCCAAGTAAAGGGATCGCGCTGAAAATTTTTTTTGGGAGTCACGGGCATCCTATAGAACATATATATAAAGTTTAAACCAAAAAAAATTTTTTCATCTTCGATTTGACAGAGAACCACCCATATATATATATATATATATATATATATATATACACACACACAGGGTGATTCTAAAACAATACAACATTTTTATACCATCGTGATCAGCGTGAAAAACTGAGTCTAGGGGAATTAGTCCGAAAAATTTTCCTCCACTTTTCAATTTCCCAGTTAGGAAAGGAAAATCCCCCCACCACAGCGCTCGGCGGATAAGCGCGTGAGGGGAAGCGAGCGCGTCGGCAACAAGTGGTGGAAGCCGTTGCTAAGGAGGACGGCGGCGGCAAACGGAGCGGCAGAGAAAGCTATAGCTATAGAGAACGGCGAGCGCAATTATTTCTCAAAGTCTGACGATCTGCACGTGCGCAAAATTTTCGTTCAACTCAGAACTGATTTCAATTCATTTTCCAGATACTTAATTTCCAGGTTAAGTCAATGAGAAAACGGCGAGAACCTCAATTTCGGAGCAGCTGCGGCTGTCTTCTCGTGCTTTTCTGGCCATACCGTAATGGCAAACTACACGAAGGGCTCGAGCCGCCTCGAAAATCGGAAGATAAAACTTATTTACAACAAAAATTCGAAAAACGGTGAGGGCCTCAATTTTGGAGCAGCTCCGGCATTCTTCTCGTGCTTTTCTAACCTTATCGTAATAGCAAACTGCACCGGGAGGTCAGGTAGCCTCGAGACTTAAAAGATAAGGTTTTTTGAATGCAAAAAGTCGGAAAACGGCGAGAGCTGCCTTTTCGGAGTCGCTGCGGCTGCCTTCTCGCGCTTTTCCGGCCATATCGAAATGGCAAACTGCAACGGGAGCTCGGTTCTAGTCAAGACATAAAAGATGAGGTCTTTTGGCTGCAAAAATTCGGAAAACGGCGAGAGCTGCCTTTTCGGGGCAGCTGCGGCTGTCTTCTCGCGTATTTCCAGCCTTATTACACTGGCAAACTGCATTAGAAGGTCGGGTCGCATCGAGACTTAAAAGATGAGGTTTTTTAGCTGCGAAAATTCGGAAAACGGCCCGAGCTGCCTTTTCTGAGCAGCTGCGGCTGTCTTCTCGCGCTTTTACGTCTTTATTAGCAAACTACACAACGAGCTTGGTTACCGTCGAGGATTCCAAGATTTATTTTTCATACAACTAGTTAATAAAATAGATTTAAATCATAACAAAAAACTTTTTTATATCACTAATCGTCGTCCCTTGCTCTTCCCTCCCTTCGGCAGTGCTCAAAGGGTCCTCCTTCCTCTCTGATGCATGCTCTAGCACGTCGCACGATGTCGCGGGTAGCTCGCTGGACCATGTTGTTTGCAACGTTGTTCGCATGATCTCGTATGCGATCTCTTAGTTGCTCTTCATTTGCTGGTGCACCGTTATGGTATACCTGCTTTTTAGAGTAACCCCAAAAAAAATAATCCAACGGATTGAAATCTGGGGATCGAGCTGGCCAAGGGGTTGGCCCTCCACGACCAATCCACCTGTCAGGAAAAATGTTGTCCAGGTGATTCCTGACATCAAGAGCAAAATGTGCTGGCGCCCCATCATGCTGAAATATGATGTATTGCTGCTGTTCTGGTGTTAAAGCTGCATCTAGCAGCGCAGGCAGGTCCTCTTGCAAAAAACGTAAATAATTGGGCCCATCCAATCTATCTGGCATTTCGAACGGCCCTATTAGCTGATCCCCAATAAGGCCTGCCCAGATATTGATCGAGAATCTGTGCTGGAAGCGATCTGAAAAAATAAAATTACATTTCATTGCTTTATGAATATTGTAACAACGTATTATTGTACTTTGAAATTAATTTTATCACCTTCTCTAGCCAGATGCGGATTTTCGTGTGCCCAGTAGTGCTGGTTATGCGCATTCACCATTCCTGTGCGGACGTACGTAGCCCAAATTTTACAAATATCGATGTGCTTTCCCTTCAAAGTGATGACATAGCTACAAACATTGTTTTTCTATTACACATAACTGTTTAAAAAAAGCTTTTAATGAAAAACCGAGTCTGTAGTGCCGTAGTGTTGAGGTTAATAAATCGTTCTACTAAAGGAAATTTTGATCGGACTTTTCGTTTATCTGAACGTTGAGAAATACGAAATATCCCGTGACGGATTTGCGAAGCTTTAGTGACGACATCCCCTTTATAATACAATATTTCGGTACTTACAAATTTCGTGTACTCGGCGGTATTTGAAAGCGTGCTGGCCGTCCTCCTTCATAACACGTTGACACGTAGAATAGGAGGTTCCGATGAACCGAGCAGTACGTCGCAAGCTTGTCGTCGGATCTTCGGCGAAGCAATCTAATATAGCACCCCTGCGGCGACCTCCGTCAGGGTTCCTCACCTGAACACTACCCGTCTCAGCCAGGCGTTGATAGACGCGCGTAAAGGTGCCGGCGTCTGGGTGTCGACGGTTCGGAAAACGCCGCTGATATTCAGCAGCTGCTGCTCGGCCCACTTGATTGCACGCACCGTATACAACTAACATGTCGGCGTATTCTTGGTTAGTGTAACCAGCATTACGCTCTTGCGGCGCGGGTATGACTTCTTCTGCCATAATCAGTCAGTCAGTGCGTTCAGCGTAAACTGATACTGAATGTCAAGCAATAGCGGAAAGTCAACGTAAATTGAAAAACACGATCGTGGTTTCCCCGGAGACGGCGCTCTGTTTTGCGTATGTTACGGCATAATGTTCTAACAAAAAACGTTTATTGAATAAGCGCGAGCACATTTTTGCTGCTGCTCCGAGAACATAAAGCAGACAATTTTGTATTTTGGCCAAGAAAACCTATAGTTGAGGGCTAGGCGATGCATACCTTCCAAACCGAGTTTCATGACAAAAATTTCGATTAAGTGCGATAAGTTTTTGGCTACTTTAGCGATAGAGGCATGCCAGCGATTTACCGATGTTTGGCCAAAAAATATATCTTTTCCAAAATCTACAAACAGGTTCGTCTCTTGAGTGGAGACGAGTACCGATCCCCTCGTGCGGTTTCCAGTAGTCATGAGACTAAATAAGAAAAAAGTAAAAAGCTGCAACGGCTACTCGAGATAAGCTCGAGAAATCTGCAGCCACTGCTCCGAATAAACAGCTCTCACAGTTCTGAATTTTCACTATACAAAAAGGTTTCAAGAGTCAACACGAATTGAGCCCTTTGTGCAGTTATTGCTACAACTGTGGCAAATGAGCGTTTCTTATCATGAAACTGCAGTAACCTGCAAAAGCTCTGCTTTCGGAGCAACCGCTGCAGATTTCCCGCTCTCATCACTGTGGCAAACTGCATAAGAGATTCCATTGGCATCGCTGCTTGAAAGATACACCTTTTATGCAATAGAAAACAAAATAAATAAAAGCACTGCGCTTTATAGGAGCAAATTGTAGCAGCCTCAGTAAATTTCTTGTGCAAAACTCGATTTCATTGTTTCAGAAATAAGCTCCAGTCACACATATAGACTTGCGAATAAAAACGTAAGCTTTTTTGCAGATATTATTTGTTATTTAATATTTATTTATTTGTTATAGAAAGAGAGTGTTAGCGCCTGAATTGGTGCAGCGTTTAAAAGTTTTTCGGCGCTCCAAGCTTTTTTGGTGATGGTTTCGGTCGATGGAGAGAATTTTTCTTACGGTCTGTCTACATGGCGAACAAAACGTACTTTGTTCGCCGTTACTTCTTCTCCCGTCGCGTACAGTTTTGCGTACGGAAGAAATCCTTGACAATTCTCCGCGTACGCGACGGATTTTTCGCGGGCGGAAATATCATCACGCACAGAAAAATTAGCGTACGCGAAGTGTTGCGCTCGCGACATTATTTTCGTACGCTACATTCCTTTTTGTGCGCAGCAGTGCATCCTTTCGCGGACGCGAATTTCGTCGCGCGCGCTACACTTTGCGTACGTTAAATTTTTTCGCTTGATGATATTTCCGCCTGCAAAAAATCCGTTGCGTACGCGAAGAATTTTCCGGGATTTTTCCGGTACTTGAAACGATACGCGACGAGAGGGGAAGTTATAAAGTGCGAATTTTTTTACGTTTTTGGGAGTAGGAAATTGTTTTTCGTACGCGAAGAAATCGCGTACCATTTCGCATACACTCTATACTAGCCATATAGACCATATTTCTCGTACAAATGCGGATCTTTATACTGACCCAAAGAACACCTCCAAAGCGTCGTAGTCACGCATACTTCGAAACATATCGATTGAGAGCTTGCACAGCCAAATCGATGAAGCTTTTCCAAATATCTTATGCAAAAGTGGATATTACGGCCCCAGAAAACGTTCCAAAGCACCGTCGTCGCACATACTACGACACATATGAGTTTTATTATAGTACATTACGATACGTGTGACCTAAGTGGCACTTTATTACACGGCGCGTAGTTAGATACCGTAGCGCCGTGTAATAAAATGCCAACTTAGGTTTCAAGTATCGTATACTATTTTATAGCATTGCCTCCCCTAAGTCCGCTATGTCACAACTATCCGTGACATAACAACTCCTGTGCTGTACCATGAGGTTAGCGTCCGAGCGTAGCGAGGAGGTCACGGATAGGCGTGACATAAACCCGGACTTAGGTCACGCAGTGCTATAAATTGTAAAATTTGCAATTGATTTATTTTACAAAAGAACTTGTGTAAATAAGCAGTAGCACCGTGAAATTTTTTATGCTTTATTTGTTGATACATTTGAAACAATAATAATCGATTTCATCTAACAATGATTTTCTAGTTAACGCTTTCATGCCAACGCAGTGGTAATGATACCAGATCAAACAATTGTCGCATCGAATACTGTTCTCATTAACAGTTTTAGTACATTTACCACAAGTGAAAATATGGGTAGACTTTTCTTCCACTAATTTCTGCAATTTTTCAAAAGCTTCAAGTAGCATAAAATTTTGTAAAATTTGAATGTCAACATCGTCGTCAAAAAACATGTCTCCGAGACAAATATCTGTGACATCTTGAATTTCCAATAAATCTTCACTCGATATTAATTGGTCAATTCGCTGCTCTGAAATATTCATCCAATTTAGCATAATTATGCATTGCTCCGATAAACTTCTGTCTAAAAATTTTGATTTTGAAAATTGTCTTCTTTCCAAATAAACGAGATTGTTCTGCAAGAAAAATTGTAATTAGAATAACCAGGAAAAACTCAACATGTAGGTGAACATTAGTGCAAAAATAATTTAACATGTATTTTAAAGCGGGTTCAATGAACCGACTAGAGAGGAAGCGAATTTGTGCATGAGAGTACAACATTAAAAAAAAAACTTGCGTAAAAAGCAATAATGCTTGAGTTTTGTATAAATCAAGCCATAAGTGATTAAACAAACCTTTAGCAACTTATATCCTTAACATTTTTCGGGTACAGCTAAGAATTTTGAATTTGCCAAGGCTCTATAATGATTTTTTAGATAATTTGTAACCAAAGCTAATGCATTGGGCGGTGGAGCACATTGCCAAGCTTTTTCACTAACTGCGTTCCAAAATGAAAAATACTGAATTTCATGTTAACGATCACATCAAAAAGCTTCAATTTATTAGAAATTTCGATCTCCTGCTCTTTCAGTAAAACCATATGTTGATTTTCAACGTTCCATGAGCTAAAAAATACGTTGATTCATAAGAGAATGCATTTTATACACATACCGAAATTGCAACTGCGACCGGAGTTCGGTTCTAGTCAAGACATAAAAATTAAGGTTTTTTAGCGGCAAAAATTAGGAAAACGGCCGTGCTGCCTTTTCGGAGCAGCTGCGGCTGTCTTCTCGCGCTTTTCTGGCCTTCTTACACCGGCAAACTGCGCTAGAAGCTTGGTTTGCGTCGGCGTCTCCATGCATTGATTTTTGCAGCAAAGATGGTATTGACCACGAAAATAATTTTTTTATCATCGCAATAACTTTTTTTTATTCGAATGCTTGTTCGGCGGAATGATTTCAGCATAGACAATTGAAGGTTTATATTCGAAGTTAGTGTATTGCACATAGTTGATATTACCCTTTACTATTTGCGCCCATACATTTGAAGATTTGAAATTTGATTGTGCTCTTAAAATGCCTAAGAAGTCTGTGCTTTTTCGATTGGTGGATAATCGACGAACTATCAAAAGTTTATATCGTTCTATTTGAACGCGAGATTTTCACTGATATTTTGACTCAGATGAGCTTAGGGTCATTTTCAAAAAGTTCTTTTTGACTTTACCGTCGGCTGAAAGTAGGTTCTCAGTTCCGGATTTTATTTTGTTTACGCTGAATTGTATTCACAGAACAATAAAGTTCGTTCATTTTTATATTATACTATTGTTATCTGTATAAAATGCATTCTCTTATGAATCAACGTAATTTTTTTAGCCTATGGAACGTGAAAATCAACATATGGCGTTTTACTGAAAGAAGCAGGAGATCGAAAATTTCTAATAAATTGAAGAGCTTTTTTGATTTGATCGTTAACATTTGAAAATTCAGTATTTTTCATTTGT
>CM053168.1:36854424-36870547 GCA_012977825.3 Pteromalus puparum
TCAATTGCCAATAATTGATAAAGCTATAAGCAAAAAAAATAGCTACTTTGTTGCGTTAAATATTTTCAACTTGCTAACAAATGATCTGAAAGCACTTGTGATTAGCAAAGTCGCGATTAAGAAGAGACTAAAAGTATTTATAAGAGAGAAATATTGATTGATCAAAGAGAGATTTATTTTGTACTGTTACTTAACTTTTGCGTTAATATTTAAACTGTTATCAGGAAGATTGGCTCGACATCTTCCTGTACTTACTTATTTAGTTTTTTTTTAAGTTTAGATTCTAAGTTATTTTTTTTTTTATGTACCATCCCTATGTACAGACAACTAAGTTTGTCTCTATAGGATGTCTTTTTATAAGACATATGTATATGATCTAAATAAATAAATAAATAAATAATTAGAGTATGATTCTTTGTAGACTGTGTGATGATAGTATGTATGAAAATAGTATGTTTGTGTAAGAGAGAGAGAGAGGGAGAGTGATGAGAGCCCCATCCACGCTCTCACCTGTGAGAAACAACCCATGCATGCTTTTTTCTCTCCATATACTCTCTCTTTCTCTCTTGAAAAATTTATTTTATACAACTTAATCAATTATACATTGACAAATAGAATTCGGCATTTGCATCCTTACTGCGGAATCGGGATTCAAATGCTTCGTTATAATTATCCACCTCATCAATGCCAACTTCCTCTGACTGTTTCAAACGAGCTCTCTCCTCTTCCTTAAGCCATTTCCTCAGTGCGAAGGCATTTTTTATAGCACATACGGGGTCCTTAGAACATAATTTATGATTCGCACAGTAAACTATGTCGTTTCTTTTGCGAACTGCGTTGAGATTCGGGCAAGCCATATCCTCCTCTAAGTCGATAATTGATCTGTAACTTTCGAGATCAATTCATAATAATAATTCTAAAATTTGCGAAAAGTTTTGTGCGTTTAATTATACTTACATTGTTCCTGAAAGTCTTAGCGCTAACCATTGCTTCTTCTCTCGCCCCTTAACGTAGATGTATCTGGCACCAAATAAAGTCGCTCGAATAACTTCTTCTAGTCTCGAATATGGAATCTCTCCAGAACCCCATGGAATACCATGATAATTTCTCTCCAACCATCTAGCCGTTGACTTTTCCTCGTCTAGAAGATTCGTCCAGTCCGTCGGCGGTCGGAAGTTAAAAACAAGAGGTATAGCAGATTCCTGAAGAGCAAGGATGGCCACTTCCTTGAATATAAATTCATTCGGAACTCTCCGGAAGCCTTGGATATCGACGACGTAGTCCATCTTCTTCAGCGATCTTACTCCTTCGACAAACTGAGACAAACTGACTAGCTCGCCCAGGAGAGCATCCTTAAATAGGGAGCTAGGCAAGATCTAGCATGTTCGGAAGATGCAAGTTCATACTTGCTCGGAGATTTGAATTTTCGCGAAGAACTTAGTAGAGTCATGACTTGTCTTGACAACTCTGATGTATGCAAGTTCAGGCTTCTCTACTCTTTTTTTCTCTAGATTGTTCCATTACTCCCTCCCTACTCGCGTAGTTTGCGGATATAAGGAGCTCGAACACTGAGCAGCATCAGTTCAAGTCGATACTCCAGCAGAGAAAGACTACTACTCTAGAGTAGAGAGAATATCTCTATCTCTGAGGAATGTTTATTGTATGCTGGTAAACGAGACGTTGATCGTTCTCAAACCGAGATCTTTCTATCCCCTCTTCAAGGACTGTGTATACCATCTTGAAGCAGTAGGATATAAAAGAGCTCAGAGACTTGGTTGGAGTCAGTTCATCTAGTGCTTCAGTCGAGAAAGACAAGGGCTGGAGTAGAGAGAACATCTCTGATGCCCTGTATGAAAGAAGCATAGATCTCTCTCGAACTGTGGTTTCTTCGAAGTTTCTGCCCAAGTGTCCCTACTGCTGAGAAGCTAGATATAAAGAGCGTCGACAACTTATTGGAGTCATTCACTGCAGTGCTCTGATCAAGAGAAAACATTAGTGAGTTTGTGTGTGCGTGTATATTCATTCTCTGAGCCATCATGGACTCTTTAGACTATTACAGTGACACAGTTAAACTCCTTCGAAAATCGTTGGACTATACGAGAACAGAATTCGCGTGTGCTAGTGATATTAAAAGATGGTTGGATCTATGTGCATCGGCAATTAAAAACTTGCAGAAGCTGATAGAGTCAAAAAAATTGACGAGAGCGCAGAAGCAGAAGAGTCAAACATCCTTGACACATTTATTATACATACAAAACAAGTTGAGTGAACTAGTAAAGACAGGTGGTGGGCTACAAAGCAGCTCAGTCGACGTTCACAATAGTCATGAAGATGGAAGTGCATCGAAACGAGTTCAGTGGGATGATATGCTATCTGCCTTCGAGAGACGTATAAAGTCAGGAGTTATAAGTAATCTCGGACATTTAGATATTGTTTCATTTATGGATGATGCGCGGGCTCTGTTTGAAGAAAAGATTAGTGACGCCCTCCATGAGCACAGTGCGTTAAAAGTAAATACAGAACTTGCTGCAGAGTATATAATTCAAAAGAGCGATTCAGTCAGTATAGAAGTTAAATATTTTAATACTGAAAACTTTTCCCTTTACGCAACATCCAACTTAACAGAATGCTTCAATGAAAAAATTAAACAGCCTATACTACAGGAGATGGAAGACTTTCAAGAAAAAGATTCCGGATGGAGTTTACGTGAAATTTTAAGCCTAACTATAAACATTAATAAACTAAATCCGATGAAAGGTAATTGCTACATTGAATTACCTGAAGTAATTTATAAAAAGAAGGCTTGTGTTAATGTTCAAAATGATGATAATGAGTGTTTTAAGTGGGCTGTTTTATCTGCTTTACATCCTCAGAAACGAAATGCGCAACGAGTGATTCAATATAAACAGTTCGAGAAGGAACTCAACTTTAATGGTATAATTTCCAGTTTCTCTGAAGCAAGTTAATAAGTTTGAAAAACTTAATGACATTTCTATTAATGTGTATATGCTTAAGAAATTTGGTAAAAGTTACAAAGTAGAGCCGTGCTATATAACTACTTTAAAGAGACAACGTCACGTTAATCTTCTTCTTGTGCAAGATTATTACATCGATGAGAATGAAGATGTTGTTTATGATGAAGATGATAACACTATACCTCCAAAGTCTCATTACGTATGGATTAAAAATTTATCAAGGCTGGTGAGGAGTCAATTAACGAAGAATAAAAATAAATGCTTTATTTGTGATAGATGTCTGCACTTTTTTTACACAGTTGAAAATCTCAATGAGCATGATATCGATTGTGAACGAATGAATAAGTGTAAAATTCAATTACCAACGCAAAATGACAATATTCTGTGTTTTAAAAACTACAACTGTGTTACAAAAGTTCCATATGTCATCTATGCAGACTTCGAATGTCTATTAAAGCCTGTGAAAGATGACGTTCGTGCATTTCAGCAACATGAAGCCTATAGTATTGGTTTCTATTTGAAATGTAGTTTTAACGATACCCAGTCTATGTATCGAAGCTATAGACAAGAGGAAGAAAACGCTATGTCTCCTGCAGAGTGGTTTGTTAAAAATCTAATGCAAATTGCTACTGAGTTAGAAAAAATTTATAGTACACCTGAACCTATGAAACTCACTGCTAAAGAGTATCAAGAATTTGAAGCTGCTAGAAAATGTCATATTTGTAAAAAGTTCTTTTCTGCCAAAGATATAAAAGTGAGAGATCACTGTCACCTTACAGGGCGCTACAGAGGAGCTGCACATGAAAGTTGCAACATAAATTTTAAAGATGCTAGATTCATACCAGTGATCTTTCATAATCTTACTGGTTATGACTCGCATTTTATTGTGAAAGAACTCGCAACTGCTGCCAATTTCAAGGGACGTGTTCAATTAATACCAGAAAATAAAGAACGATATATATCTTTTACCAAATATATCGATGGTAGTGATATCAACTTTCGATTTATAGACTCCTTTAGATTCATGCCCTCATCTTTGGAGAAATTGGCATCTTACGTGGAGAAGCTCAGCATAACTAGTTCTGTATTTGAAAATGATGATGGCTACACAGCTGATCAAATCGAACTATTGTTGAGGAAAGGAGTTTTTCCCTATGATTATGTAAGCTCTTTAGATAAACTAAAAGAAGCGAAGCTGCCATCTAGAGATGATTTTTACAGTGAATTGTATGAGTGTGATATCAATGATGCAGATTACGAACATGCAAAAACAGTATGGGATGTCTTAAATGTGAAAACCCTTGGTCAATATTCTGATATCTATCTTAAAACGGACGTGCTTCTCCTAGCTGATGTATTTGAAAATTTCCGCTCAACGTGTATGGAAGCCTATGGCTTAGACCCTGCACATTATTAGAAGAGAGGGAACCCAACGTGGTGGGGAGAGGCCTACAAAAGGAAGCAGAGCGAAGGGTCAGACACATTCGTTCGCCAGACGATCTACAGGACGGAGAACCTCAGAACAAGAGATCAAGACTCTAACTCAAAAGCATCGATAAACTTATTAAGGTAAATATTCTTAAGCTCTCTCTCTCTCTCTTAGTTTGTCCTCTCTCTCTCTCTCTCTCTCTCTAATAACATTGTATTTTCTTATAGTATGGATCTCTCTCCATTAAACAAAGTTTGCAACAACACTTTCCTTCCAAAGAAGAAGATGTCTGAGTTGGAGAATGAATCGACCTATATGGTAACACGAATCCGACCAGTCAAAACAAGGTTTGGAATGAGATTCGTTGTAACACTTAATGAGGAGTTTCAAGTATTCCTAACAGACAAAACATCGAAAATTCTTGAAAAGAATGATAGTCTATTTGAAGAAATGGCTGAAAAGGCTAATAAGTACGCTTTAGCATTAGTTTATCATGGAGATAATAAGTTTGAATTTTGTAGTACATAAATGTAAATAAATGTATTTTGTATTTGTATTTATTTAAAATAAACTATATAAATAAATAAAGAGAAAGGTAATGGAGAGAGAGAAATAAATCATTTGAAAGTTTTAAGCAAATGATAAGCTTGTTGGTTGTTTCTCACAGGTGTGGGCGTAGGTCGGGGCTCATACCCCTTTCTCTTTATTTCTTATTATTATACAGATATTTTGCTTACATGTCAGATTTATTTATCCAACTGTTATGAGTATCGTCAAAACCTAGCCACTTTACATATATTTGATTACCACGTCTCTTGATAACTTTCTCTACAAGGTATACATCTGGATATTTAACTTTTAAAAGTTCTTGTTCGTAGAAACCTCCACTCACTGGTTGATCCTTATAATCTTTTAAATGGTAAGTAATTGGATTCGTTTCAGACACTTTGACAATTGTAAAGACCTCCGTGGACCAATTAGGAGTATATCCTTTCTCAAAAACTTGCTTAATTTTACTCACACGCACTTTATCATTGAGTTTGAATTTAGGCTTCTTCAGAGGTCTTATTTTGCATGAGAATCGTTTCAGAATTTTAACTTCATTTGCAAGAGTAACATCCTTAGGTTTCATACCGATAGTTCGATGTTTTGTATCATTATAAACTTCTATCAGATTAGGCAATATGTCTAACCATTTATAGTTTCCACGAATACTAAACTGTACCCACATTTTATTCTTTAATGTTCGATTAAATCTTTCACAAATAGATGCTTTGAGATTACTATACGTAGAGTAAAGATTAATCTTATATTGCTTCATAAGACTATCAAACGTGGTATTATAAAATTCTTTACCTCTATCTGTTTGCAAGTTTTTCGGTATTCGACCTTGACGTAATACAGACTTCATTGCAGCAGTAACATCCTTGCCAGTTTTTTGCTTAATCGGTACAGCCCATGCATACTTTGAAAATACATCAATGATTGTAAGCATGTATTTATAATCTTGATTCTCTCGAGCGTATGGTATCATCTCAACCAAGTCAGCCTGCCAAGTTTCATCGAGACCTCGCACATTGAATTTGCGACGTGGATAGTTTCGACGAGCAGGCTTATGCAGCTCTTCAACGACTGCTCTTTTATGTTCCATCTATCGATGTTTACTATTAGACGTTTGATGAGTGAATGTTATTAGATATATTAAGTATTACGTCTTTTATAGTCCTTATCTCATTATCTAAACTTGTAAATTTTGAATCTATTTCATCTCTATGAGCCTCTATGATGTCATCTAAATTTTGCTGATCAGCTCTCAATCTTGATGTGATATCGAGTATTCTATCAATTTCAATTTTAATTATACGATGAAGAGTATCTAGATTAACTGCTTCATTCAGCTGATTTGGTGGGGCAAGGTTACAGAGTCTTTTATTATCCATGTCATAATGACCTTCACTAGTGACTTTAAAACCGATGCCTGGAGGACCGCGATTGCCCTCACTTCTCTTAAGGTTACGTCCGAACACGTCAACGCTCATGATTGAAATGAATACAACTATAGTGTGAAGCTCAATATATATAGCCAGCCTCGCGAAGCTCCTCTACGATTGAATGAATCTCGTTGATGTGACTAGGATTTCCAGCTGATCTCTCAGCAATCAATAGCCGTAGTCTATCAACAAGTTCGTTTGGATCATCCCAATACACATAATCCATTCTCGTATCACGTCTCGCGATTTTGTATGGAGGTAATTGTATATGTCTTCGTAAAAGATCACCACCTCTTTTAGACGTAGATTTTCGCTTATTTTTCAAATCGTTTGCCGCCATCGTCATGAAAAGAGGAGAAATAAATTCAGTATATTTCTTACTATTGTGCACGCGAATAGTTTCATTGGGGTTAAATTGCTTTTTGTGTGCGCTAGACGTTTCAAGTATCTCTCGATAATTCTGTAAATCATCGCTTGTAATCAACTGTCTATTAGGATACTTAGATATGAGTAAATCTAATAATCCTTGAGTTTTAGCATATTTTTTATCATTCACTTTAACATGTGTATCATCGAAATGTATCGTAGAATTTCCAATCATATGTTCACCTTTCTCCTTGCGAACCCCATAAATTTTATCCAGATTCTTGTTATACCTTGGGTCAAGCTTGGATGTATGTTTATTGTCTTCTTTCTTATTGTTTTTCGGTTGATTAAATATATGATTATCTTCTTCATCAGCTGTTTCAAATGATGTATCAGCTTCGTTAATGTTCTGAATTGTAGTATTCTCACTATCAACTTTATAAGTATCATCGAGGTTGCTAATCGATGAAGTGCTTTTCTCATCATCATCATCATCTTCGTCATTACTGTATGATCCTTTATCTAGAATATTATTAGAATTTTTATTTATCGACTTCTCTGTGGATTCGGTTTGTAAATTATTATTACTTTTCCTAGAAGTCTCGATGACAAGTTTTTGAAGAGGATCAACGATTGGTTTAAACGTTTCTCCCACTACTTTCTCGAAATTTTCTTTTCCGAATTTCAGTAAATTATACTTGCGTTTAACAGCGTTTCGAGCTTTAACTAGCTGATGCAGAATATCTTTTTTACGTTTTAAGTCTGACATGTTAACACTTCAAAAGTTGACGATAGACTGACTAACTGAGCTTATGCACGCACTATATTTATAGCAAAATTATCAAAACCCTTTCTATATCGACCATTATTGATTGGACTATCTTTATCAATCATTAAAAAGCCATGCTTACTATCCATCCAGCATTTCAAGCACAAATCTTTAAACTGAGCATACGTCATATCAGAATTGACATGATCGTCATACAGATGTCTCAGATTGACGTTATCTTGACGAAAGACGACTAGTAGATTGACATTATCTCTCACGAGATGTTTAGGTACATGAGCATACGACTGACAGAGATAAAAGCAGTCGACGTTCTTATGTCTTCCCATGCAGAAATATGCTCTGATATGATTCTGTTTTTCACAGGCTACATCGTCGAATATCATAAGAGAATTAGGCAGTGCTTTGTCAGGAGCTATAACTTCATCATGCTCGCTAAAGGTAAAATAAAATACCTTCAAGAGGATCTAAAAGATCCTTAAGAAATCTGTATTTTGACTGATTAAGTGACTTTGAGTAAACGTATATGTTCTCAAATCTGAGTCCATTAGGATGTGTTATAAGTGCGAGTAAACTGTTAGTTTTACCGCAGTTTGATGGACCGCAAAATACTGCTCGTATGCTGTCAGGAAGTAGTTGTCCATGCCGTTTTCTCTCACTTTTTTCCTGCTCGACGATAGCGTCAAAGTTTACTATCGGAAGCTTAACAGGTTGCTCCTTGAAGTTCATGTGATCGCTACGAGAGTTCGTTTACGACTGTGCAGAGTACTATAAATAGCGCGCTTATATGCCTCACACCTCAGTCGAAATCAAACCTTTGAGGTGTGATGATCGTACATAGACGCTGTCAACAACATCGTCGTCTCCAGGGTCACGGTTTAGTGAACAGTCTAATCAATAAACTACCGTTTGAACTTCATTTACCCGGGTATCAATACTGTGGACCAGGTACAAAACTAGCTAAACGCTTAGCTCGTGGTGATCCAGGAATCAACCCTCTCGATAGAGCCTGCAGAGAGCACGACATAGCTTACTCACAGAATCGCGAAAACATTGAAGCTAGAAACATAGCAGACAAAGTTTTAGCCGATCAAGCTTGGCAAAGAGTTCTCGCAAAAGACGCAGGTATTGGTGAAAAAGTCGCAGCTTACTCTGTATCAAACGCCATGAAGTTAAAGTCGAAACTTGGAATGGGTGTGAGGTCGCGAAAAAGAACAAAAAGATCATCTACGAGGCTGAATAAAATCGTTAAGGCTGCTTCGAACTCGATGGTCTCAAGCAAAGATTCTCGCAAAGTAATTCTTTCAGCTTTGAAAGGAGCTCGCGATGCTGTTAAAAAAGCTGGTGGGAAACGAAATATTGTCATACCACGCGTTTTGCCAGTACCATCGAAGGTAGGAGGATTTTTACCATTTCTCGTACCGATTTTCGCCGGTCTGAGTGCAGCTGGTGCAGTTGCGGGTGGTGCTGCAGGTATAGCAAAAGCAGTTAACGCAGCTAAGGCAGCTAAATTACAGTTGGAGGAGAGTCGACGTCATAATCAAAAGATGGAAGATATCGCTCTGGGTAAAGGTTTGTTTCTAAAACCTCATAAAACCGGACTAGGTCTTCGTCTCAAGCCGCATCGTGGAGAAGGATTAGGAAAAAAAAAGCTCCTCCATGTAAGATTTCCTCGTAGAGCACTCACGGATGTCGATATTATCAAGTACGCTAAAATATTGAAAATTCCTAACTTTCGAGGAGTGTTTATGAGAAACGCGTTACCTGCCGACGGACCGCATTATAATGAATCAGCTGTTGTAAATCTAGATGATGCTGATGGACCGGGAACTCATTGGGTTGCATATCGCAAGCGTGGAACTGATGTGATTTACTTTGATAGTTTTGGAGACCTCCAGCCGCCATTAGATCTGATGTTGTACTTAGATGTTGACAAAATCAAGTACAATCATGAGAGATATCAAGATTACAATACCTTCAATTGTGGCCATCTTTGTCTCAAATTCCTGTCCAACAGGCTATATATAAAGGACAAATAACGCAGAATTCAGTCATTACGCTACAAGCTGTCATGGAGAGCTCATTAACGTTAAGTCTTTCGGGCACTTCTTCCATACTGGAGACACAATTTTTCCCTCCAATCGAGCTTTCGCCGCATAAAAACTATGTTCTTGGTTTAGTCGAGCTTCTAACCTTTAATTCTATACCCAATATCGATATAGACGCTAATAAGTTGTATGTCGGTAAGGAAGTGATCGTGTTACCTACAGGTAGTTATGAGATCGAGGATATAGATACTTACCTTCGAGAACTACTGCTGCACAAGGGTATTTCATTCAGCTTACAACCAAACAACAATACACTTCGCAGTATAATTAAGTGTAGTCGCGATATCGATTTTCGTCCACGAGATTCAATCGGTTCACTGCTCGGTTTCGCACGACGATTACTTCCAGCAAATATAACACATAGTTCAGACTTACCTGTAACCATTCTCAAGGTCAACGCTCTTCGAGTGGAATGTAATATCACTTCAGGAGCCTATATAAACGGTCATCTCGTGCACACCATACACGAGTTCTTTCCTGCAGTACCACCTGGATATAAGATCATCGAAGTACCGTCTCAGGTCATTTACCTTCCAGTCATCGTCCGAAACATTAGTCATCTACAATTACGCATCGTTGATCAAGACGGAAATCTTGTTAATTTTCGTGAAGAAGTAATTACCGTTAGATTGCATCTTAAACAAGTTTTATAATGGGAATTGTTTATAACCTCAAAGTAGGCAAAGGCTATAAAAGTAGACCGACATGCAGTCGAAATATCAGTCTTCCGCAGACCTCCAAAGCGTTAACACGTCGGAACATTCAGTTTCTGAAAAGTCTAAACTTAAGAGTCGCTGTCACCCGCGCTGGAAAGTAATCTGTATATTCTTTTGTTGTCTTACGAAAAATGGAAGACATTCTAAACATACAGTCTCCTGTAACGTTCGATGAGTCTCTTGCTCATTACGAATTGCATCCTCATCAGCCTTACACCGCTTCATCGTTCAACAACAGTGATGAGATTCGCATTGCTATTCAACATCAAGACTTGTACGTTCTACCCTCGCGTAGTATGATACACATTTGTGGTAGACTTACAAAGTCAGATGGAGCTGCAGTAGCTCATACGACTCTAGTGAACAATGCCTTCTGTCACATGTTCGAGGAAATTCGCTATGAAATCAATGCTGTAGAAATCGATAAATGTAAGAACGTTGGCTTGGCAACTCTCATGAAAGGATGGTTGTCACTCAATCCGAGCCAGAGTGTGCTTGTAGAAAATACCGGTTGGCTCGACGTCGATGAGACGCAAAGTTTAATGAACGAGCAAGGCTATTTCGACATCGCCATTCCGCTGAGTATGATTCTTGGATTTGCCGAAGACTATCGGAAAATCGTAGTGAACGTTAAGCACGAACTTATACTCACCAGATCGAGAAACGATTTAAATGCGGTTGTTCAAACAGGCCAACAAAATGCGGCAAATGGCGCAATAACTTATGAAAATTTTAAGATAGAATTGACGAGAATCGAGTGGTTGATGCCGTACGTTATAGCATCCAACGTCTACAAAATTCGTCTGCTGAATTACATAGAGAAGAACAGACCCATCAGCATGAGTTTCAGAAGTTGGGAGCTGTATGAGTATCCAGTACTGCCGAGCTCAACAAGACATGTCTGGACAGTCAAGACATCTAATCAACTGGAAAAGCCGCGATTCGTAGTTTTAGGCTTTCAAACAAATCGAAAGAATTTAAACACAGCCAATGCTAGTCGTTTCGATCACTGTAATCTCAGCAATGTAAAATTGTTCCTCAACTCACAGTACTATCCGTATGGTAATCTTAATCTCGACATAGATCGTCGCCAATACGCAGTTTTATATGATATGTATGCGAATTTCCAGTCTGCATACTACGACAAAAATGCTGAACCTATACTGAGAAAAGAAGATTTCATCACTAACGTTCCTCTCTTCGTCATCGATTGCTCCAAACAGAGCGAGGCATTGAAGAATCCTCCCGTAGACGTGCGTTTGGAGTATGAATCGCGAAATAATTTCCCTGCCAACACTGCAGCCTACTGTCTAATCCTACACGACCGCATAGTCCAGTACAATCCTGTCAGCGGTGACGTGAAAAAACTTGTGTAGATAGTGATGGAAGAGGGGGTTAGACTATAAAACACTGAACTCCGCCATATGAGAATCATTTCTCATCGTGATGGAGTACGCAGGGGATGTACAAAGATACAAACAGTCGGGCAACGACATTATTCTCAAGGAGTTTACCATAGTACCACTCAATCGAGATAGCAAACCTATGGTGCTACTTTTTAAGGAACCCTTCTCTTGGCGACGACTCACCGATAAATACAAGAGAGAAAATACCTGGCTGTATCGCTATTATCATGGTATACCCTGGAGCTCTGGTGAGCATCCGTACACCGATATAGGAAAGATTCTTCGAGAAGCTCTTCGTGACGCCACCAGAATTCTCGTGATGGGTTCCTTGAAGAAAAGTTGGCTTGAACGATTAAGTTTAACGTTTACGATATAGCTGAGATGGGCTATCCACCGCTCGATAAACTACAGGTAGTGACTGTCTGTACTCATCATGAGGGAGGAATGTCTCAAATCAACTGCGCTCATCATAACGTCAAGCTTTTAAAAAAATTCTATGAAAATACATTTAGCCAGCTGAATGAGGAGAAGTCAAGCGATTTCTCCATGATATGGGAATGATAACTCGTAGGAAAAATGGAAAGGTATAAGTATAGGTGGATGTACCTCACAGGTTAGAGCGAAGGTTGGGGCTCTAACCATCTCTCACTAGAGAGTATAAATTCCTTTGAGTAACGTCTATCCTATCATTTGTACTTCATACATTGACGAGAATGGGTCAAAATACTAGTACTGCTAATTACAAACAACTTCCTCCTTGTAAAAATGAGGAAAACAAAAAAGAAATATCACAACAGTGGAAATCGTATTCTGAGAAATATTCAACGAATACAAAATCCTTCCCTGAACGCGATAAGTATATAAAATTTTTAATAGCGATCGCACGCTATCTACATATTTATATACTCGATTGCACTTCAGGCGGGAAGCACACCCCGAAAAGGCTACGGGGAATGTAGCACAGGGGTGAGACCTCCAAAGGCTATGGGGATTCTGACACAGGGGGATGTGCCAGAAGTAATGGGGATTCTGGCACTGGAGGATGTGCCAGAAGTAATGGGGATTCTAGCACACGGTGTACCAGAACAGAAACAACCTTATCTCTTGAGTCTCGACTAGAACCGAGCTCCTGGTGCAGTTTGCCATTTCAATATGGCCGGGAAGGCGCAAGGAAACAGCCGCAACTGCTCCGAAAAGGCAGCTCAGGCCGTTTTCCGAATTTTCGCAGCTAAAAAACCTCATTTTTTATGTCTTGACAAGAACCGAGCTCCTGGCGCAGTTTGCCATTTCGATATGGCCGGGAATGCGCGAGGAAACAGCCGCAGCTGCTCCTAAAAGGCAGCTCGGGCCGATTTCCGAATTTTCGCAGCTAAAAAAACCTCATTTTTTATGTCTTGACTAGAACCGAGCTCCCGGTGCAGTTTGCCACTTCGATATGGCCGGAAAAGCGCGAGAAGACAGCCGCAGCTGCTCCGAAAAAAAAGCTCTCGCCGTTTTCCGCATTTTTGCAGCCAAAAAACCTTATCTCTTGAGTCTCGACTAGAACCGAGCTCCTGGCGCAGTTTGCCATTTCGATATGGCCGGGAAAGCGCGAGAAGACAGCCGCAGCTGCTCCGAAAAGGCAGCTCAGGCCGTTTTCCGAATTTTCGCAGCTAAAAAACCTCATTTTTTATGTCTTGACTAGAACCGACCTCCCGGTACAGTTTGCCATTTCGAAATGGCCGGAAAAGCGCGAGAAGACAGCCGCAGCGACTCCGAAAAGGCAGCTCGGGCCTTTTTCCGAATTTTCGCAGCCAAACAACACTTATCTCTTGAGTCTCGACTAGAACCGAGCTCCTGGTGCAGTTTGCCATTTCAATATGGCCGGGAAGGCGCGAGGAAACAGCCGCANCGGGAAAGCGCGAGAAGACAGCCGCAGCTGCTCCGAAAAGGCAGCTCAGGCCGTTTTCCGAATTTTCGCAGCTAAAAAACCTCATTTTTTATGTCTTGACTAGAACCGAGCTCCCGGTGCAGTTTGCCACTTCGATATGGCCGGAAAAGCGCGAGAAGACAGCCGCAGCTGCTCCGAAAAAAAAGCTCTCGCCGTTTTCCGCATTTTTGCAGCCAAAAGACCTTATCTCTTGAGTCTCGACTAGAACCGAGCTCCTGGCGCAGTTTGCCATTTCGATATGGCCGGGAAAGCGCGAGAAGACAGCCGCAGCTGCTCCGAAAAGGCAGCTCGGGCCTTTTTCCGAATTTTCGCAGCCAAAAAACCTTATCTCTTGAGTCTCGACTAGAACCGAGCTCCTGGCGCAGTTTGCCATTTCGATATGACCGGGGAAGCGCGAGAGGACAGCCGCAGCGACTCCGAAAAGGCAGCTCGGGCCTTTTTCCGAATTTTCGCAGCCAAACAACCTTTATCTCTTGAGTCTCGACTAGAACCGAGCTCCTGGCGCAGTTTGCCATTTCGATATGGCCGGGAAAGCGCGAGAAGACAGCCGCAGCTGCTCCGAAAAGGCAGCTCGGGCCGTTTTCCGAATTTTCGCAGCTAAAAAACCTCATTTTTTATGTCTTGACTAGAACCGACCTCCCGGTACAGTTTGCCATTTCGAAATGGCCGGAAAAGCGCGAGAAGACAGCCGCAGCGACTCCGAAAAGGCAGCTCGGGCCTTTTTCCGAATTTTCGTAGCCAAACAACCTTTATCTCTTGAGTCTCGACTAGAACCGAGCTCCGGGTGTAGTTTGCCATTTCAAAATGGCCGGGAAAGCGCGAGAAGACAGCCGCAGCGACTCCGAAAAAAGAGCTCTCGCCGTTTTCCTAATTTTTGCCGCTAAAAAACCTTATCTCTTGAGTCTCGACTAGAACCGAGCTCCTGGCGCAGTTTGCCATTTCGATATGACCGGGAAAGCGCGAGAAGACAGCCGCAGCGACTCCGAAAAGGCAGCTCGGGCCTTTCTCCGAATTTTCGCAGCCAAACAACCCTTATCTCTTGAGTCTCGACTAGAACCGAGCTCCTGGCGCAGTTTGCCATTTCGATATGGCCGGGAAAGCGCGAGAAGACAGCCGCAGCTGCTCCGAAAAGGCAGCTCGGGCCGTTTTCCGAATTTTTGCAGCTAAAAAACCTCATTTTTTATGTCTTGGCTAGAACCGAGCTCCCGGTGCAGTTTGCCATTTCGAAATGGCCGGAAAAGCGCGAGAAGACAGCCGCAGCTGCTCCGAAAAAGAAGCTCTCGCCGTTTTCCGCATTTTTGCAGCCAAAAGATCTTATCTCTTGAGTCTCGACTAGAACCGAGCTCCGGGTGCAGTTTACTATTTCAAAATGGCCGAAAAAGCGCGAGACGACAGCCGCAGCTGCTCCGAAAAAGAAGCTCTCGCCGTTTTCCGCATTTTTGCAGTCAAAAGACCTTATCTCTTGAGTCTCGACTAGAACCGAGCTCCGGTAGTACGTATACCCGCGACTATTGGCGCGCAAAAACAAACCCCACCACCTCCTCAATGATGAGGGTCGCGGTCTGACGCGCATAAGTCCGGGAGTTGGTTCGGTTGAATTGATTTCGATGGTGGGGGATGATGTGGGGGAATGAATTTTGAATGGAAGTGTAGTGTCTGGGAGAGGAGGGTGTGGGAAAAGGGGGGGGAATAAATTACGACGTGATACCATAGAAGTGGTGGTGGGTAGAGCAGGAGAGAGACCGTGAACTCATTCCTAATATGATTGTTACCCGAGCATGTGCTCTTTTCTTCAAGTCAGAATGATAAAAGGTGTATGAAATATACGACATATATAGATCGTTTATTTAGATAATAAATTCAGTGAAGAAAAAGAGGGAAACAAGGTAAAGATATAAAAAAAAATAGAAGACGGAGTTTTATTATTTTTTAGTTCATGAAAGTGTAATTTATTAAACCACCATATTTGTGCATACATATTTTGATTGTGTATATAAAATTTTGTCATTCGCTGTGTGCATTCATAATCGGACAATTACATCTAGATTGATGTGATCGCAAGCTGGTAAAATAACTCGAAATAAATTTCGCCTAAAGGATATCTCATCCACTTATCAATTCCTCGCCGTTTTTGTACAGGTTGGTAATATTAATCGAACATTCATCATCAATCAGATTAATATTCTTGAACAATGGTGACGTATAATACCATTCTATAGTCGGTATACTTGTCAGATCAAGTTTTAATATACTTCTAAAGTCCTCTCTCGCCAACATAACTTGCCACTACCCGCTACAATATTGAGATATTTATAGAACGCGCATCAATACATTTGCAATATATTCATTTAAAACACGAATAATAATCTTTCATAAAATTAGTTAACGATACCGTTTTGTTAACATCTCTCTCTT
>CM053168.1:36882217-36948764 GCA_012977825.3 Pteromalus puparum
TTGGTGTTTCGTTGTTGGGTTCATGATGGCTGTCTTATTTGATCTTGCTGTTGTGATTGTTTATTTATTAAAAAATACTGCCATAGTCAATTATGCATCTCAATGTTTGGTAAAAGATGTAAAAAACATTATGTTTTAAATTATCGCTGAGTTGTGCTAGAATCGGTAATTTATTTGTTGTATAACTTATTAATGATTGCAAAAGCATGAAATGAAAACGCAACGGTTTCAAAGCTATATTTCTGAGATTTATGTTTGTTAATTTTTATTGTGAATTCAAGATATTATATATTGTCGCTAGATTTTTGTAATGCTATATCCCGTTGAAGCGATTCGAAAAAATAGTTTGCTATTTATCAATTTGTTTTCTTACTCCCTCGCTGGATCTTTAGCCTTGTTGAATCTGATTACTGGAATGGTCACGTATTTTGAAATTTTATTTAACGTTTCTGACGAAATTTCATGTATAGATTGCTAGAAAAGGTCACAGTATTGATTTTCAGATGGTTCATTTAAATTCCTGTAATGGGATACCTTTAGTAATTCGAACTTTATTGTAATTTCCAATTTTAAGTATTTGTATGGAAGATCACCTAACATCATCCCTCAAGTTCCAGCCAAAAAAATTCTTTTCATTGCACTAAACATTTTATATGAACGGTTTTCTCATGATTGTGTTTAGGAGAAAGCTTGATTTTGTACAATACTAGCGGTGGCGAAGAACGAAGTTATAGAAAAAGAAGGAGGAACACATCATGTGTTTGTTTTTGAAGAGAAAAAGTCAAGCATTCGCCTTTCTACAATGAGTCCGTGCGCGCTCGAAAGCAGTCATCCATAAGATAATAACGCTGATAAATGCAAGTTCAGGAGTCAGCGCTCCGGTCCGGTCCGAGGAGGATGTAGATCAAAGTCTACCACCGCCAACTCCAATCACGACCAAACAACCGTAATCGAATCACAACGTCGTAGTCGGAGGTAGACGGAACTAGCCCACAAGGGTGGGAGGCGACGTTTGACCAGGCCACGCAGCCACCTCACGCCGCATGGTTGTAGACAGCTCCTGAATAGAGGATGATCCGAAATGATTAGGAGTCCTTACGTCGCCTATTTTTTTGCTTAAGTACGAGTGTTGATATTGTTTAGAGTGAAAAATAGCCAATTCATGTATTTTTTTGTGAGTGCACATTGATGAAGAATATTTTTATTAATTTTTAAAAAGTATGTATTCATGTATATATGCTAATGATTAAATCAGGGGTCCAGTACAGTCAAAGCTAATCAGATATGGGATGTATGAAAGTAACAAGGCACAACTTAACGATAAAATGTGTGGCTGGGGTAGTGCAGCTGCTAGGTTGACGAACGAGCAAGGGGAGATGTCTCCGTATTCCGGAGTGAGGATTACGAGATCCCCGGATATTGTACAAAGTGTGGTGTAAATCTATATCTTATGATAATTTTCCGCATGAGGCATACCGGCAGGCTCATACGAGGATGAATAGCAAGGGCGAGGACATCGAGCAGAAGAGAGTAGCTCGATTCGAGAATTAAGTAGCTGGACTGTGGAAGCTCACACTAACCAGACATTTTTACATAATATGTGTGCATTAACGTTGTCGTAGCAGATATCAATGTGGCCAAAACTAGAGCACACGTGAGTGCCATTATCATGTGAATATATGGCTACGGTGTTGGGTAATTGTTATTGATTTACTAAAGGATCATGCAACATTTAAAAATTTTTATATTATATAGCATCTGAACAAAAATGAAAGCCGAATTTTGAGATTCTAGAATAGTGACCTGATAAGCCAGTAGTGGACGATTTACATGGAACCAAAAAACGCGTAGTATCAAAGAATCTCAGATTAGACAAAATAGAACTAATAGAGGAAATAACCCGCGCGAGATTACAAAGGATATTAACGTATTAGATAAGGTTTTCATGCGTAGATTCACAATTATATAAGATGAGGGCGGAATCCTGTCACTAAGCGAAGTTGGTGAAAAAACTTTGTTTTTAAAGCTTGGAAGGGCTATTTTGATAAAGCTTGCTAAACGTACAATGAAATCTTGCGAGGAAGGAGACAATATCCACGACTTGCTGAACTCCATTGGAAAACCGACCTATCAATAGACATAGTAGATACGCGATCAAAACTAAAAAACAAATAAGCCGCCAGGAACATTCGTAACCCGCGAATACTTAAATATGTGTGTGCACTGCGCTGACTCTGAATATTTTGAACGAGTCTGTCTCTATTTGGAAATAAATGAAACAATGGCGGAAAACTGGAAAGAATTCCACATCATACGACTTTTTAAAAGGGAGATAAGACAGACTGCATAACTTCGGGGATCTCACTTTAGCTACTGCCTCAATATTCCTGTCAACCGTAATTACAGGTCAGTGCTCACACCCATTCGCGTGAAGATATACATAGAGATTATTAGTGTGGATTCGGCGTAACAGGTCGACGAGCGAGTCAATATGATTTACTTAAAGACAGCTGTTAGAGAAAATTGGGAATATTGCGAACATACACCAGTTTATCTCATGTATTTAAAAAACTGTGAATGATTTATCAAGCGAAGCAAATGTATCAAATCTGCTGCCTCCGGCGTGCCAAAAAAATTTCGTGAAAGATATACAAAATCATCGCTTCTGAACGGACACTGGGAATACGTACGGTAGGCGAGTAAGGTAGTCTGAATCGTTCATGGATACACGAGCTGGTGTAAACACAGGTGACTGGGCTCTCACGTACTCTGTATTAACGCGTAGAGTAGTGTTTGTTAGACAAATGCAGACCGAGCGGAGCTGGCGCAACACTCAACGGAATAACGCAGATTTAGGATATGCAGCTGATTTTACATAGTGGTGGATGAATGTGCCTAAACCGGTAGCGAGAAACGCGGAAATACTCATAATGCGGCCGAGGATCAAGGCGTTAGAGGTGAGCGACATCGAAAACGATAAGTACTTATGATTATGGATAAAGGGCATTGCAAAGGACGAGGGGGATCTTTAGAGTCGGAAATTTACTTTCTCCGAAAGTTAGCGAATTCAGATATTTAGGCACAACTATAAATGATCGAGATACGAATTCCTCAGCGAGCATTAATAGAGACTACATTCGGGTAATGCCTGCTTTACGCCGTGATACAATTACTAAAATCAAACTGCTGTCTAAAATCTTCGAAAAAATTAGATTATATATGACTATATAATGCCGGTAATCGTGTACGGCTATGCGAAACTTGGCTCGCTCATAAAGCAGAAGAAATCTTGTTTTAGGTGTTTGGAAATAAAGTTACTCCCGAAAAATTATACGGGCCAAAGATAAGATGAGGGAAACCAGGGATCGAGGAACTGCACACCGACGAGTAATAACTTATTGCGGTCTACCTAATATAAACAGAATAATTAAATCGCGAAGACTAAGATGGGCAGGGCACGTTGCAAGAATGGGAAATGATCGCACGGCAGCGCGTATAATGAAAGGAAAGCCAAATACATCGCGACCTCTAGGTAGACCTAGACGCAGGTGGGAGGACAATGTAAAAGCGGACTTAACTGAAATCGGGCGGGACGGCGCGAAATGGAAAGGGTTAGCACAAAATAGGGATACGTGGAAGGCTTGCGTAGATGAGGCGATGAACTTTCAAGTCCGAAATGCCACTTAAAAAAAAAAAAAAAAAAAAAAGAAAAAAATATTATTCAAACACTTTGATTTTTCACTTTGAAAAATTTCTTCACCACGTGGCTTTTAACCTCACTTTTCACTTAATATCTCTATACGACTCGAGAGTCAGTATAGAAGATATGATGAAATATCAACCACCGGTTTGCTACCATGTTAGATAAACGATATGACAGAACCACAAATAGGATCGCAAAGAAACACATCGCATGCTTCCCAATCTCGGAAGTCGCAAGATTCTCGATCCCGGACGCCAGCTGGTTCTCGATCTCAGATACCAGCTTCCCAATCCTTGACGCCACCAAGGTCTCTATCTCCGGTATCACTCGATTCCCGATCTCAAACTTCGGAAGCCTTTCCATCTGAGACAGAATCGTTAGCATGGACGCCGCTTTCTTCTCGACATCGAAATGCGAAGAATCAGAAAAATCCGATTCGACGTGATTTACAATCCGGTTTGGATTCACAACCTAAAAGACGACGACTCGGTCCGAAAAGTAAAACAACAGAACCAGATTTACGAATGCAGTCTTTAGAAAATTCTCAGACAAGAGCACAAGAAGCTGCAGGGAGAGATGGATATATAGCTCCTCAAAACGGCATAGATCCAAATCAGGAAGATCAAAATCCAAATGCTTCTGGAGAACTATCAGATTCCAAGCCATGTGCGGTTGAAATGCTTCGGCAATACAAACCAAAATTATATAAATCCTATAAAAAAGCAGGTCATGATCTAGAGGCAGGTACAATCATAGCATTATTTTTTTACAAAATCACTTTTGTCAATTACTTTTTATTGTTAATTTGCCTTAATATTTTAGTGATTCCTGAGAGATATAATCGCTATGAGATTCGTACAAAGAAGGTTTACTTGGGCGAAAATATAAGGGTAGGCCAAAAATCTTGGCGTATTATGAATTATAAAAGAAGGAGTGGATTTCTTCGAGATCTAAGAACCGTTTTGTGGACGAAAAAAAAATTAGCAAGAAGATGCTTAGACATTTCCAAGCTAAAGAAAAAAACTCGGCACAGATCCCATACAGTTATTCACTCCTAGAAAGTTGAATTTATATCTCAGTAAGATAAATCTTGTATTTTTATATATATATTTTAAATATACATTACCACATATGTTATATGAATCATACAGGTTTGTACAGCGATTACTTAAATGAGTCAAATCGCTACAAAAACCTCCCTCAAGAAAACAAAGACATTTACATAAAAAATGCTACAGAAAGTTTGAGCTTTCATGCACGAGACGAAAGAAAAGAGCAGACTCCCAATGCATAAAGTAAAAAGTTTTATCGGATGTATTACATTCTGTATTTTTTATTAATAAATATTTTTCTATTTTAAACAATTATTATATTTATGTCCTGACCCTTTAAATAATAATTTTTCTAAATAAACAATTGAGAAGACAAAACAATCAAAATTAAAATACAATTAATTCACAATTCAACTTGATAGTCACTTGAGAATCACTTGAGTATCACTTGAGAATCACTTGAGAATCACTTGAGTATCACTTGAGAATCACTTGAGATTTTGGCATGATTGTCACTTGAGAATCACTTGAAATCTCACTTGATTCTCAAGTGAGTTTTATCAATAGGGTGACGCGCGAAACTCGTTAAATATAATAAAGTTAACGTGACTAAAAATCACCCTAACAAAACTGGAGGTCTCACCGGAATATATCGCCCCTCGATTTGAATTTGAGTCTTTCTTTCGAAATTTGGTTGCATGACTAATATAAAATAAAATATATAAACATACATGATCATTGATAAAGGGGATTAAGGGAAAAGACAGAAACATAGTGTGTGTTAGAATATTAAATAGAGTCGAAAAAGCACGCGTAGGAATACGGGGCAACAAAGAAAGCGTCGAATTACCCTTCATACACGCACGAGAAACGGCGCGTGGTATTGCAAGCCAACGCGCACATGGTAGCGTGAGGGGTGCGACCATTTTAAAATCAGTGCCGCGAAAAGTAAAATCAAATAGAATCAGTGACGGGAAAAATAACATGAAGATTGCATAAATAAGCACTCGAGTGCATGTACAGTAAAATCAGTGCTGTCGTAAAGAAAAGACGTTGCGTGGTGACGTCATGCAAAATAAGAATATTCGTTTTCGAAAACTTGTACCCCGTTTTAATCGATTTGAATCGCAAAGTAACACGAGGACAAAATAAATCAAATTCAAAAGAAAAGGGATATATTTTTGTTGCACAAAGGGAGAGACAAAATTTTAAACATACATCAAATGAAAGAATAATACAAAATAAGCAAAATTCTAAATTTGAACACAAGACCGACAACAAACAGGTAAGGTCGTGTGTTTACAATATATTTAAATTTGTTGCCCTCAAATACGCATTCAAATTCATCACTTCTTCTGTAAAGTTAAATTGTTATTATTAACACACACACACACACACATTTCAAGCACACTATTTGGCATTTTGAGGTCTCATGCTTAACTCTACCCCTATCGTTCACGAAATTTTGTATCACTTTGAAACACGAGATTTATTTTTATTATTCGCACCACATTGATTTTAAATTACACTAGATTTTACATACAATATCGTGACAGCACACAGAGACACTTAGCTATATTTCTTACACACACCTCATAAATTTTAACCATGAAAGCACTTACAATTACATCATGATCATACAGCACTTTGATACATTGTGACACGTACTATTAAAATCATACATGCCACTCTAAATTCGAACACCAACTCAAACAAAGGAACACATTCGAACGTAGTCCACACACAGACACACTTAGCCACCAAGCACACAAAAGGAGTCAGTGCATTTTCGCACTCCACACCTTTCGCTTGGTTTAAAATCACTGAAACATACATAACTATACTCTCTGCACGAACACGCACACTAACAAGCATTTTGAAGCTTCATGATTATCACAAGTTTTGAATTCACACAAGATTTCTAAGTCACATAATTTCACTCATTCTAAATTTTCAAAATTTTCATTGTAATCAAGCTATTGGAAAATTACATTTTGAGGCACTCGTACAAATATTCTCACCCACACAAACACTATCACCCTTGTGTAAAATCAATTCTTTTTATGCGTGCATGCAATCAAAGTCACAGAGAATAGTTGAATTCAAAACCTTGAAGCCACACACACGTACGCACTCACATACACTTTGCGATCACCAACACGAGCATTCACACACACAGAGGCATTTTGAAGAATCATGCCAAGAATTTTTGTTCACTTTTATTCAGTCACATTCATATTGAACACATAAAACCCTAGAGTCAAGTTCATTTTATTTTTGTAATAACCGCACTTTCAATATACACTGATCACTGACACGTACACTTAGGCGTGGGCCCAACAAAAATTGAGATAGACTAGAGTATGAATAATTTCTTTTATTGCACTAACTCTGGTCGACGAGTGAGCACTCCTATGCACTGGCGAACAGTTGCCAAGAGTCGAACCAGTGCCTACTCGAGGCTACTGCAGAAGGTGCTGTGCTTTGGCTTCTTGTAGGAAAGAATCTGAAGTCCTGGACCAGAGGCAGATGATCCTGGTGTCGAAGGCCAGCTGAAATATCTGCGAATAAGAAATTTGGTTATTTTAAAAGGTTGCGGCAAATAAGACTAGAACTTCAAGTGCAAAAGGCACAAGCTTCTCATACAATTCCCACTGACCTGGCTTTGTGACCACAAACCAGTACAAAATTTAGGAATTGTTAAATGTCCCCATTATTCACAGCATAATGTAATTAAATTTACATAGCCCACATAGCAAGGTCTGTTGGAGAAACGTTTCTGAAAGGTTTCTTTAGAAACTTAAAAACGTTTCCATGAAAGTCACGAAACGTTCCAGAAACGTTTAGAAAACCTTCAAATGTCCGCTTTTTCGTGACTTTAGCAACGTTGTAGAATCGTTTCCATGTCGTTGCAGCTACGTTTCTACAACGTTGTAAAAACGTTATAATGTAAACGTTTCTGCTGCAAGACAGAAACGTTTCTTATTGCAGAAGTAAAGCAATTGAAGTTTAGAAAGATTGGTTTCTGATTGGTTACAGTAACGTTTCGAAAGAAACGTTTTATAAAAACCGTATCAGAAACTTTGTCAATTGCAGTTTCAAAACTTTATAAAGGTGCGATGCTTCGTTGCAGAAACGTACTCTCGAAACGTTTCCGTAGAAACTGTGGATAAACGTTTTTGAGCACGTTCAGAAATATCGCAAATACCAAAAAAAAACTATCGTTGAAACGTTAAAGTTCTGTAATAGAAACGTTTCCTATGAAACGTTCGCAAACGTTTCTAAAACTTAAATAATGTTTTAAAAATAGATGTGGTTTTACACATAAATCTAATGTGCAATAACATTTAATTATACTTTATTTCAGTCAAATTGGAGTCGCTATACAGAAAAAGTATGATAAATAAATTATAAAATGTAACCAATGAGCCATTACTTTCTAGGCTATCATATTTGAACATTATTATGACATATAAACTCTACTGTTACGATACAAGTTATTCAAGAAATAGGTTTTATATTCCATTATTGTACAAATGAAGCTCCTTGGATACGGGTTCACGTTCTGTTTTATTATTTTTTTCTATATTTCGCTTTACTAAACCAAATTGATGTTACAATTTGTGCCTTGTAGTATGTGTAAGAGTCGTCTAACTCACAAGCGATGTCTGTAAAGATATGTTTATTTCAATAATTATTTTGAAACGATATATTATAATGAAGAAATATGAAATATCAATTACCTCGTAGTATAGCCCAAATTGGTAAATTTCCGAATGCTTTTTTAGAAGTTTGGCCCTTAAAACAATATGTCGTAGCCAATTCATTTGTAATTATATTTTTTAGCAAGGCCCGAATTATGCGATCGCCATCGCTTCCTGTTATAGTTTTAAGGTATGATTTCTAAAAGTAGAAGTTATGTGTTAATCCAATATTTTTTGAAATAACAATGCTATAAAGTATACAAAACAAATATGTTCATACCACATTTGTAGCAAAATTAGCTTGGTCCTGCCTAATTTGTGAATTAAATGCAGAAAACTCTACCTCATTTCGAAAAGGAAAGATTGATGATATTTTTTCCAATTCTGATGATAATTTAATGTTCGTTTTTTTATAATCTCCAATTAGGTTTCTTATGTTTATTTTTGCTTCATTATATAACATTATTCGACAGGTATCTGCAGAAAATACAAAATTTTAATAATATTTATATTGTTTTGATTTTAAAATATTACAAATTTAATAATAATAATATAATATTACCAGCCAACTGCATAAATACTTGATCCTTCTGACAATGGATCAGTTGTTCCTGCAATTTATTCATTTTTCTGTTCTTCATATCCATATCTGGAAAAATAGGTATGTATGCATATTTATAAGAATTAAAAAATCCATTCTTTAATTGTGATATTTTGAAACAAATAACTTTTTATAAATAAAAAAAAAAAATTTTTAAAGTCAACATAAATATTGCCAATACTGTGAGATATTGAACATTGATTAATTCACATACATGAATAGCTTTGGCTATGTCTGCATGTTAAATAACGCATAATGATAGTCATTGACAAGTTGAAAGATTCTATTTCCAGTGCAAAGAATTGTACGGACAGATAAAGGTCATAACAAGGGGAAAATGATAACTTATCAGCATTGAAAAAAGACCTCAGTCTGCTTTCAGCCGTATAGTAAAGCAAGATGCATTTTAGTTAATTGTAAGGATGATTATTCAAAAGTAAAAACACCACTTGGAGGTATTAGAGGATATTATAAAAAGTCTGAGAATGGTACATTGTATGAAGCATATGAAGGCATTCCATATGCATATCCACCCATAGGAAAATTAAGATTTAGAGTAAGTTTAACTTGTATCAATAACATAAAACTAATTAACAGAAGTACAATCACAAATTCTTATTTTAATTATATAATCTACAATTTCAATGCTACTGAGAATTGGATATAATTTCAAATTGTTTTTTAAAGCCATCTAAGAAAATACCTGCTTGGACAGGTGAACTACAAGCAACCAAAGTTTCGGATACATGTACGTCTTCAGTACACTCATTTACCAGCTGTTGAAAATGAACGAGTCGAGGGAAGTGAGGATTGCAATACTTTAATGCAACTTTTTGTAGCCATGGCTGTATAATCCTTACACTCCATTTGGACCAGTAGTAGACAAATCTGACGGAGATTATTTCATTAATAAACCACCAGTTGAAATTATTGCTAGTGGTGATGTACAAGCCATTCCTTGGATAACTGGGGTTGTAAGTGAAGAAGGACTTTATCCAGTTGTGGATAAGAGTACCCTGACGTTTGTCTGCAATATTAAGAAGATAACTATTTAAATTTTAATGACTTTAGAATTCATAACAAATAAAAAGCATTTAAAAGATTTAGATGACAATTAGGGCTTAGTGTTCTATTTTCCAATCTTAAAACATGTTTAGTTAAAATCTATTGGGTTTACAAAAAAACTATAGATACTATTTTTGATGGTCCTACCACACACAATCAGTCTGTATTTTTTTTATTTCTCTATGTATCATAACAACAAAGTTGAATTTTACAGCCAAACACCGAGTAGCACCAAATATATGGAAGTTGCAGATAACCCATCCATTTATCAAATTTATACACTAGAATAGATTGAAAAGTGACATTTTTAGTACATCACTTGCAAATTAATTACTTGGTGGTTCTCCTGTGCTGTGTGTTGACATCTGGCTATGAAGATCATCATCAATGAACGTTGATGGGTTTAGACTGGTACAGTAATCCTTTGCTGCATTCTGCTGTTTAACGAGTGTAGCTTTAGCTGAAATTATAGCAGGTGCATTAAGTTATACTATTGATAACATACTATAATTTAGAGACTGCTATTTTGTACATGTTTACGGATTAATATAGTGAAATCATGACTAGAATTGATGATACAGAACAACACACGTGTAACACAATTTATGAATATTAATTTTACTTATTTTGAACATCTGTTTCATTACATGAACAAATATTTTTGATGTCAATTTATTTGGGGAGTATCAGTATAGCAAAGAAATAATGTAAACTGTTGTATCGCTAATATCATGATAGTAATATAGATAGTAATCTAAAAGTACGTTACTTGAGAGAGAACAAATATTACATGTACTACAAATCATGGAAGTACTCGTAAAGAACTTCATTATTATATGAACATTATTATATGAACATTATTATCTGTTTTTTTTACACGGAATTAGTCAGCTGGGAATAGGTATGCTACTCATGTGTTGATCATTATCAGAATCTGTGCAATTTCAGCAATGGCTATGCTACTGTTACAACATATTTATTCTGAAAAACACAAAGAAGAGACATTCCACAAAATCCATGGCTTACGCCACAAGCCAGGAGGACGGTGAAAATGACAGTTATGAGACTGAGTGCAGTATTAGCGCAACTTTTTCAGATTTATCAGATTCCCCATGGAATTCTGACAGAAGACCATTGCCTTGGGCAAACAGGAACATTGCACTTATGTTTGGGACCTCGAGGTTGACTATTTATCATGACATTATACTGCACAGATTAAATTTAAATGGATCTTACAAGTGAAAATTGTTTACCCTTTTTTCTTTCAAGTGTAGATGTTAGAGTACTTCTTGCAGTTTTTGAGTATTCAGATTTGCGAGTCTTTTGGTAATCTTGTGCATATACAAGATGTCCCTTTTCAGCTGTAAATGGTAAGGTATATTTATATATGTACATTTATAATTTAATTAACGCACTTGTCTATATTATTTTGAAAACAGTAGTTGAAATAAAAGTACTCAATTATAGCTTTTTTCAGAAAAAATATATATACAATTTCATAAATCTGCCAACAAACAACTTATGGCTATTAGTATACGAAGTGATATAAAGAGTAAATTTTATAGTGCATCTAATCTTTCGTTACTACTAAATATTCTTTATATCCTGATCAACTTTTGCAATATGTACATAGCTGTTTGTTTCTACTCATCGTGGTTAGTACTTCTTTTATCCCATACTTGCAAACAAAAAATTATACTTAACCTATTTGATAAATAAGTAACCAGTGTGCTGCTGTTAGCAATCGAACTATCAGTTGTACAATTGTCTGTACTTCTTGTTAAAGTCACGCCGCATTTTTCTGCTATATCACTTTGCTCGATATTCTCTAGGACTAATTTATATATGTTGCAAGACGAGTTAAAAATATCTGCGCTCTACGAAACGACGAACGTTGATGAGTGAGTATATGCCGGATTTATAACCGTGCACGTTTCGACCTGCCGGTCAGCCAGTGTGTCGACCGGTATCGACCTCTCACCTCGGTGTCGACTTTCAACGCCCTCTGCACACTTGCGATGCTGATTTGCGAGAGCACACGATTCTACGTATGTATGCACGAGTAGGTATCCGCAAATTTATCGCACACGCCGACGCAATTGTCAAAGGATAACAACGCACTATCGAGCTTATTATTCTTATTCAATTTCTCAATGTTGTAGACAACGACGGTTATAAGTTTTGTTCACTGGAATTGTAACAATACTGCGCTGTACCGCCGTGGACGAAGAGCACCGATAGAAAGAGAAAGGACGAGTTGTGATGTTAGCCCTGTGTTAGTGCTATTATTGAATATAATAACTTGTGCGAACACGAATGACGTCGAGCTTCAAGTCTACAATAACAAAAACCACCTGCTCCTTGCCCGTGTCGCCTCGGTCACGAAAGCGAGCTCTTTCAGCAGTTCTAGTTGAGCAGCCTAACCATCCTAGGTTATACTTACGACCACTTACTACTACCACTTACGACGGAGAGAGCAAGCCCAATAACACGTCTGCATATTTATATTAACCGTATTTCAATACTTAATCGTCACAGTGCACTAACATCAAGTTAAACTATACAATTTATAACTGCACGAAAAAAATTGTCACAGTCCGTTTTACAGGAAAAACATGAATTTTAATAATTCTAATAAATTTTAAAAAGTTGCAACAAATTGGGGCAGACGATGACGTGAATGCTGGTGGGGGTAGCTGTGAACATAAAGTCTAACTCTGAGTGATTCTACTTACGTGCTTCAAAATTTATCATTTTCTCCGTAATGGAGCAATCGTTTAAAATGAATTTTCTTAAGACGGGGCTAATTTATACTTAGGAACTACTGAAAAATAAAATTAAAATTTATTGGAAATCAGCTGCGAATATGAACTCATTTACTGAATAATTATATAAAGTAGTATATTGTGTACCAAGGGCGTAAAGTGGGATTTTTTAGACCGAGTGTGGAATTTGCAGTAAGAGTCGAAGGCGAGGTAGCACGAGCCGAAGACGAACACTGCAAACCATACGAAGTCAAAAAGCCCGCTTAGCACTTATTTTTGTGACCATAGTTTTTGTGACGCATGTATTGATTTTCGCGTTTTTCATGGTTATAAAGCGGGGGTAAATTGGCTGTTTTTTTTACACGGCCACTACACAGCTATGGATATTTAGAAATAATAGTATTATTGTTTATTAACATTTTCATTAATTAACACAAGTATTATTATTTATTTATATTTAGAAAATTTTTTAAATCTTCAAAATTTTGAAAATTTAAAAAATTTCTCAAACCCTTACAAACTAAAAATTTGCAGTTTACAGCAAAATTTCGTCAGCGGGCAAAAAAAGTGAGCAGCAGGCAAAAAAATGCGGCCAACTTTAAAAAAAAAAATGGTACTTTACGCCCGCTTAATAGGTACGAAAAACGCGTAAATCGTGCATGTGTTACAAAAATAAATAAATGTAGTGATACCACATTTTACTGTTTTGAAGTAGTGGTTTTCAATCTTCTAATTCTTATTCTTTAGGGTTTTCCTATTAAGTAATTGAGAAAAGTATCATTTAATGTGTTTTTATACCGATTTTTCAATTTCGTTTATTGCATTAATTTCGTTTAAAGCTTGTGTATTTATTAAAAGTGATTCTAATAAATATTTCATCAGCATGTTTTTGGCAATAATAATAGTATATTGTGCAACTAGGGAGGAAAATTGACACGAGTGCTCAAAACATCACCCGAGTCTGAAAAAGCCACTCTACCCTTGTTGCACACCGTGCTTTTTTTAATTAGGGCAAGAAAAATAGGCCCGTTTTTCGTGTATGGGAAAGTAATGAGAAATTGAGAACTGTGAGAAAGAGAATATAACTTTTTCAAAATTTTCAAAATTTTCAAAATGTTCAAAATTTTTCAAAATTTTTAAAATTTTTCAAAATTTAAAAAATTTTGACAATTATTAAAACGTTAAAATTTTTATTAATCTTTAACTTTTGAGTAGTGGGAGGTAAATAACTTTTCCTCACGCTGCGAGAAAAACTCGATTTTCCATTCGTTTCTCATGCGCGAAAAAGGGCCTTTTACTTGCCCCTGTTAAAAAAAATATTTCTTATTTCTTGTGTTTGCACTTTTCAGATTGACGAAGACTGCAATGGACAGTAATAAAAAAAATAGATGTTTAACCAGTGAATATTCTGAAAGACATACACGTCGCCGAGTACAGCAAGAATTTAAAGATTCGTTGTTAGAAGTAGAATCGACAGTGTTAATGCATCCGAGCACTTCAACGAAATGTAATAGAATAGATGAACCACAGCTAGACGGAACAAATGTGCTACATAAAAAGGAGGTATCTCAGCTTGCAAAAAGTGAAGTATTTTTTAACAAAAATGTAACTAAGGATAAAGCAAATGAGAATAACTTGATTGCGATGGAAGAACAAATAGACAAACAAAATCGAAATGTTTTGGTTGTTGATGATGTCGAAAGGCTTTGTTCTGATAATGACTTTAATATTTTTGATGAACATGATATTTTGAACGACTGTTATGAAAATAGGTATAGCGATGAGGAATCAGACTTTGACGAAGATTGTGAAGAACTGTTCGATGACGAACATAATAAAAGCAGCTTTGGAAACAGCGACCATATAAATGATTTTATACAAAATAGTCACGTTTTGCGAAGAAGTAATGAAGGAACATTAAACGATATGGAAATATTAACCGCAGCAATTTCTAATGCGTTAAAGAACGTTTTAGCATCTTGGTCTGTGAAGAGTAACATAAATCATTCTTTGATTTCTAAATTGCTTCACGATATCAGAACGGATATACCAATTCTTCCACTACCATTAGATCCACGGACTTTACTGAAAACGCCAAAGCTTACAACAATTCACGAACTTGAAAATGGGCAATACTGTCATTTTGGCTTGAAGACATGCGTGGAAAAAATAATCAAGAAACGTTTACTGTCAAGCACAGAAAAGAGTAATACTATTATAGATTTAATTGTAAGTACAGATGGAGCACCATTAGGAAAAAACTCTGATAAAAATCTATGGCCAATATTATGTTCGGAAAGGTTTGATAAGCAAGTATACATTATTGGCGTTTATTGTGGCGATTTCAAACCAAGTGATCCAAATGAATTTTTAAAGTTTTTTTGTTGAAGACTCAATTGAATTAACTCATAATGGAATGCCTACACAAGACATTCAATACACTGTAAATATATATGCTTTAATATGCGACGCACCCGCAAAAGCGTATGTATTATGCGTGAAATACCACAGTGGATATAGCAGCTGCACCAAGTGCGATATAGAGGGTAATATGTACAAATGTGTATGTTTTCCAGGTCCGGTAGGAATATTAAGAACTGATACCAATTTTAAACAACACATGTATATGAATAGCTATCAAAAAGGCGTAACTGTATTAAATAATATTCCTCGATTTGGATTAGTTACTAATGTCCCTCTAGCCCTCTAGATCCTATGCATTTAGTGTATTTAGGTTGTACGCCAACCAAAGTTATTATTAATTTGGATGGGTTCCACTCTGACACCACACAAATTACCTTATGTTTCGATAAAGGGTATTTCCGATAATTTAGTATCTTTGAAAGATTCGATTTCATATGAGTTTGCTCGAAAACCAAGAGCTTTGAAGTACATCAAGCTATTTAAAGCAACAGAGTTTCGTCAATTTATTTTATATACTGGAGTTGTTGTATTAAAACATTTTTTAGCTAAAGATATTTATGTAAATTTTATTACTCTACACGTAGCAATCACGATATTGAGCAGTCCGGTTTTGTACTCACGGTAAAGTTATTTATTATATGCAGAGCAATTATTACAAAAATTCGTTGAAGATTTTCAAATATTATACGGGCCTCAATATGTAACTCATAACATACATAATCTGTTACGCTTAGCAAGTGATGCAAAAATGTATGGTACATTACAAGAGTTCTCTGCATTTCGGTTTGAAAGTTTTATTTCATATATAAAGAACCTTATACACAAAGGAAATCAACCTCTACAGCAACTTATGCGTAGATGTGCTGAAATAGAAATTATCCATACAAGGGAAAATGTTAAAAATGACGATTTCCAATTGAAAGATAAACATTCACAAGGTCCTATCTGTACAGGTTTTCAACAGGCATCTCAGTTTAAAGTCTTGATATTTAAAACAGTTAAAATTAATTGTAATGACGATAAAAATAATTGTCTATTTGTAGAAAACAAACATGTAATAAAAGCCTTGAATATAGTTCAATGCACTGACAAAAAAATTTTTATCATTGGTCAAAAAATGACAATTGTTGGTAGTATATACACTATTCCATGCGTATCGTCTGATTTGGGAATAAATGTTGTTCGTGATCAGAGTAGTATCATTCTATCTTGGAACATAGAACAGATTTCATCTAAATTATTAAAATTACCCTATGAATCAGACTACGTAACTTTTCCAATACTACATACGCAAAATATTTTTCAGGCGAATAATTAATTGTTATGAAAATCTTTGATATTTAGCTGAGCTCTATACTATTGCAATAAAATGTGTGTATATAATTCTTGGCGCGTCATCATAATCTTTGTATTTTTGTGATATTGACTCTCACGTAAAAAATTTTGATTATAAAAGTGTGCCGCAAACTTTTTGTTCTATGCAGCTAAATTATGTTAAGTACTTTTGAAGACATTTTCAATCGTGTTTATTAATTCTATATTATCGTACGTATTGATTGCGAAATATGTAACCTTTGTAGAGCACGTACGCAATTTGACAATGATATATTGATATATTATATGAATAGAACTGTCGTATTACTCCAAGCGTAAGAAAAATAGTTTGTAAATATGTTATTATTTTGCATATAGCCAGTAAGAAAAACTTCTTATATACCAAGATATGAAGTTAAAATAAAGATAAGTAATGTACAACAAATACTGTAATTACAATTAAAATTTTTATTATAAAATCTATCGCTACCCACGCCGTAGTAGACGACATACGAAGTACGATCAAATCAAACGATCTGTTCATTTAGCCAATATAGATTCTTGATATCGTCATTTCAATTTCCGTGGCAGATTCGGTGCCATTTAGTGCGGGCGCCAGCCTATATCGCCGTGGCGCTAATTCCCGCGCTAGCAGTCGACTTACACAGACAGGCCGGTACATGCATGCGCGCGCAGTCACACATTAATCTCAACCAATGAGAAGCAAGATCCAGCCGCCGATCCACAGACACAAAGAAAAGTAGCTTACCTCACAGGCCCTGCAATACAAGATTTCAAATCATCTTCCAGCATCGTTCGAAAGTCACAAGCAAGTCCGAAAATACGGTAGTATCTAGCGTGTCGAGTGGTGGAATTTTTTAGATTCTTCAACGTCTAAAGCTAGTTCAAGAGTACTACAAAAAAAATCGCGTGATCTCGCAAATCAGCAACGCATAAGGTGCAGGGCTTCAAGTCGAGCCACTGGCTGGCTCGCAGGTCAAAACGTGTAGTGCGCGAATTCGGCTTACTCGCTCATAAACTTCAAACAATAGTCGTCGGCGTGACTTTAACAAGAAGTACAGACAATTGCATAATTAACTGGTAGTTCGATTGCTAATAATGGATAATGTTCAGAAGTTCGTTGTGGCAGAATTTTCTACCGATGGAACAGCAGAAATTATCCCAGCATGCTGGTTGTTTAAAAAAGAAAATCTATAATTCACAAAGTGGCCGCCGTGGACAGAAGCCAAAAAACTGCTCAAGGCCATCTCAACGTGCAGCTCTCCATCTGAGAAATGTGTAGATTACGAGATTTCTAGGATTTTTTCAAAAGCTGGTAAGCGCCATGTTTGTTTTTTAATTTTTTTTCATTACTGGAAGATCTGCTTTTCTTCTCTGGGGTGTCTTAAGGGGGTCTCAAACCCATTTCTGCGAATTTACCGACCTTGCGGCCGGTAGTGCAGGTAGTGCTTATAATAACCTCTGGCGCCATCTGGCGTCAACCACTACAAAAATTTGCAATATCGAAACTCACACTGCGTGTTGCCGTACACGCAGATTTGATATAACGAAAAATGCCTATACATAATGATCTGTATTTCGTATATACATCACACGTGTTTCGACTACACGCATTTTTTACAATAAAATAACTGTGCATTTCGCATATACACGCGTGTTTCGAATACACGCTTTTTATATTATAAAAATTAATAAATAATTACGTGTATTTCGCATATACACGCGTGTTTCGAATACACGCTTTTCTTATGACAAAAAACTACTTTTGAGATGTGCAATTTTTTTCCCAGAAATTTGAAAAAGATGAGTTTATGTATAAATGATGCATTGTATAACGTTGAAACTTGGTATAAAAGCCCTTGTTATGTCTTTCAACAAATTTATACAGTTTAGTGACTTAAGCGTAACCAGAAGATCTAGTTTGTTCTAAATTGTCGCTTTTAGCGCAAGTGTTTTCGAACAAAGTAGATCATCTGATTGTAGTAAGTGCATCAAACTGCTGAAATATAGTGAAATACATTACGAGGGCTTATTATATCAAGTTTCAAGTGTATACAATGCACCACTTTTGAGATATGCAATATTAGTCAAAGAAATTAAAAAAAAAAATTGGGTTTATGTACAAGTGATGCAATGTTTAAACTTGAAACTTGGTATGCAAGCCCCTGTTATATATTTCAACATATTTATACAGTATAGTGACTTAAGTGTAACCAGAAGATCTAGTTCGTTCTAATTATACGCTTTTGGCGCAAGTGTTTTCGAACAAAATAGATCTTTTGGTTACACTTAAGTCACTAAACTGTATAAATATGTTGAAATATATAACACAGGCTTGCATATCAAATTTCAAGTGTATATGTTACATGAGGTTTGAGATATACAATTTTTAACTACACAAATCTTAAAAACTTAAATTTATATAGATGTGCTATATCAGCATATAGACTTGCGACAACATTTTTGTCTGCAAAAAGCTTTGGAAGGAACAAGAAGCGTCAGAAGCTACTTAATTAGCCGTATAAAAGGAGATGTACTAGTATAAGCAGCAAGTTGATCTTGGTCGAGGACCAGTAAGGAATCCTGAACATACAGCTGTTGCAGGAGTTGCTTGTATTGCAGCAGCAGCAGTTGACCAAGCTCGAGTAGCAGCAGCATCAAAAGTTGTATGAATTTAAGCAAAAGCTGCACACACAGCAGTCGCAGCAGTGGCCCCTGAATATGCAGCTGGAGTACACTGTGGACCAGTAACTCCAGCAGCACTGGACTCCGTACTAGTAACAGCAGACCCTGCTCGAGGACCTACTGTAGATCCTTGATGTACAGCTGTCGAATGTATACCAGCAACTTCCAACTTCAGGGTCGTCTAACCAGGCCAGCAAACAGCATGATTTCAGCTCCAGGGTTGTCTTCTGATGATTGAAATGGGCCTGCAACGCTAATCTGTCCAACAAACAGCGTGAATTTGGTTCCGAGGTCATCCTCAGATGACTGAAGCCTCCAGCAACCCCACCCAGTAGCACAAAGAGCGTGAACTTGGTTCCATGGTCGTCCTCAGATGTTCGAAGCTCCAGCAACGCCAGCCAGTACCACCAGTGAGTGTGAACATGGTTCCAAGGTCCTCCTTAGCTGATTGAAGCCTTCAGCAACGCCAGCCATCACCACCAAAGAGTGTGAACCTGGTTTCAGAGTCGTCTCCAGATAACTGAAGCCTCTCGAAACGCCAACCAGCATCAGTAGCAGCAGACAGCTTTTATCCAGCTCCAGAGTCATCTTGTTTGTAGCTGCCAATGCCAACCTATAATGCACAGACAGTGTAAATCAGCTATAGAGTCATCTACACATAATAAAACCACGTAATCACTGATTTCACTGCACATAACACAAGAAATACTTGTGAATTTTGAGTGTCGACCAATCTTCATCCAGACAGTATGTCGGAGGAAGGTATCAGCACAGCCGTAGAAGTAGCAGCACAAACAGTGATAGTCGATCCACATCTAGAATGCATCTTGAAAGTTGAATGTGTACGCAGAAGTGGAAGTAGCAAGAGCACCAGCGGCAGCAACAGAAGCAGACACCAGAACAAGGGATAACCTCCAAGCGCAAAAAGTAAAGTTTCTCGCTGGAGTTGCGTATTTTCCTCTACTGCAGCACTCCTTGACGGACTGACACTCACACACTGCATCGTAGCTGATATTCCGGAGCATCACTTTTATATACTTCTCGCACTGCATTAGAAGTAAACGAAGCACTGGCGAGTCTCGCCGTGAGCAGCAGATCCGCGAGCGAGATCGCGCTGAGCGGAGGCTGCTTGAAAACATATGCGCTTTTGATTAGCACACTAACACTGCTGTATCGCGTCGACGTGCTGCACTTATGCAATTAATACCTTTGAATAACTTGAAGTTGAAACGAACGAGCGAAGGCCGGGATGCAGCTTCAAAACGTCAAAACACAAGGCACGGCTGGCGAGTGGCGGCTGCGTGAACGTGTCGCCGCAGACGCCAGTAGGTCCCCAGATCGACGCGCACAATGTATGCGCAGTCGTCGTACTCACTTCGCCAGAGCCGCGGACAGACCAACGAACAGCTGTTCGGCGTCTCTTAGATGATAATAAAACTATTTTTTTTTGTTCAAATTATGGAAAACCAAGAGTTGCAATAGTTGCACACACATAGTTGCCCTTTCTCTCATCATTTTATATCTATGTGCAAAGTTTCAAGTCTATCTGTCAACGCATATAAAAATGGCATTTGAACGAAATTTTCAACATGCACACGCTGCAGCTACTGGTTTTTGTTCAAATGCCATTTGTTAACGCATTTAAATATTGACTTGAAACTTTGCATTGTGGTAGATGATTCCGAGACGAAGGGCAACTATGTCTTGGTTTTTGATAATTCATCGTATTTATTTAGTTTCAAGAAATTTTCTACCGAGTACTCGTTCTATCGACTTGGTCGGTAAAAATTGGGTTTGAGACCCTCTTAGCAACAAGACCATGTGAATAATATATTAAACATACAAAATTATTTATTACAGATACATACGAAGAAGCAACTGTGAAATTAGAAATAGCAAAGAAGACTTCAGACGTTGAGGAGGAGTTGTTTTTACCCAAGATCTAAGCTTGCGGCATCAGAGGCACACCAAATGTCCAGGAGACAACTCTGTTAGTTCATCTGATTCGGAAGATAACAATGTAATCAAACCACCTGCCAAGAAAAGAAGGAAGATGAAAGAAATTGAAGAATCAGATTTCGATGAAAACAGTCAACAATCAAAATTATCATTATCTTCGTTTCCTGTATTCCCATCTATAAACATTAGCTGTAAGTATTTGTTTCACACATTTATAAAATTTTATGTTTTGGACTCTAAATTATAGTATGCTATCAACAGTATAACTTAATACACCTGCTATAATTTCAGCTAAAGCTACACTCGTCAAACAGCAGAATGCAGCAGAGGACTCTACCAGTCGAAACCCATCAACGTTAATTGATGATGATCTTCATAGCCAGATGTCAACACACAGCACAGGAGAACCACCAGGTAATTAATTAGCAAGTGATCTACTAAAAATGTCACTTTTCAATCTATTCTAGTGTATAAATTTGATAAATGGGTGGGTTATGTGCAACTTACATATATTTGGTGCCACTCGGTGGTTGGCTGTAAAATTCAACTTTGTAGTTATGATACATAGAGAAATAAAAAAAACAGACTAATTGTGTATGATAGGACCATCAAAAATGGTATCTATAGTTTTGCTTCCTTCCTAAGGAAGCCTTGTAATAGTAATTTTTGGAGTTTGTGTAAAAAGATGTGGGAAGTGTGTTGATGAATTTTTAGTCGAAAAATGGTGTTTTTAGAAAATGTCCGTACGGATGTATGTGTGTGTGTGTGTGCGTATGTATACGCCTGTTTCTCAACTTCTACTTGGTGGATTTTAACCCACCAAGTCTCATTTTCTTTGTTTTTGCTAGAAGATAGTGGGACGAAAGTCCGTTTTTACAATTTATATACGCGTTTTTTTTTATAGTGATTTTTTAGTTTTGAGATTTAAGTTTTTGCCAACAAAGTTATCGAAAAAGTTAATAAAAGTAAATTGCTTAATATGTACCTGAAAGAGAATAAAATTGCCTATGTTTTTACCGTGAAAAATTTATATTATCGTTCGTCGTTCTTTTATTATACACCATACAGTGCAATTTTTTTAAATCGTTATAACTCAAAAACTAAATAGCGAATCATTCTAAAAAAATATATGATTATTGAAGGTAATTAGAACTATATACCACTTAAATTTTAAGTCATTTCATGGGGCAGATCCTGAGAAAAACATCAAAAACTGAAAAAAATCGTTTTTCTACGTGACGCGATAACTGGAGTAAAAAGGCAATAATCAAGTTCAAATTTTGGATTTAGTTAGCATTATATAGCACAATGATCCCTTTCTTTGGGATTTTTATAAAACCAGTTAGTTTCAAAGATATTGAGCTTCAAACTTTTGTTTTTTCACCCTGTATACTATGAGTCGTTTTTTCTACGTGATGCGATAACTGGAGTAAAAAGGCAATAATCAATTTAAAATTTTGGATTTAGTTAGCATTATATAGCACCTTTATCTCTTTCTTTGGGTTGTTTATGATACCAGTTAGTTTTAAAGATATTAAGCTTCAAAATTTTGTTTTCTTACCCTGTATACTCTATATAACTGAAAACTGTATCGCTTCGATCTCAGTTTCCATTAATGGATTTTAATCTATACTTAGACTCGTTTTTTGCTGTTTTTGTTTTATTAATTCGTTAAAAATAAGATTTTCAGTTACGCATGTGCGTATATTCATGGCGATTTTTCGATCACTGGTGATTTTAGATACGTTCCGCGAACTATATCCTTATCATTATATCTCGGAAACTAAATTTTGAACTTTTCGTTAAAACATCATAATTATCGAATGTTATTCTATAGACTACTTTAATTTTAAGTAGTCTACGGCAATTAAAAATTTTGAAATTTTTCAAAATTTTTACAATTTTTAAAATTTTCAAAATTTTTGAAAATATGCTATGCGTCAAAGAGTTATGAAACCAAATGGTTTCAAAGATATTAAGCTTCAAAATTTCGTTTTCTCACCCTGTATATTGTATACTCTATATAACTGAAAACTGCATCGCTTAGATCTTAGCTTCTATTTGATGGATTTTAATCCATACCTTGGCTAGTTTTTTTCTGTTTTTTGTTTTATTAAATCGTTAAAAACAATATTTTAATTTACGGATTGATTATGTAATATAATTATTTCGAAATAATTTTATCCATCAAACGAAAAAGCATAAAAACTTTATAGAATTATATATGAAGTAAAAACAGTTTAGATATTAAAGCGATACATAAGGTTGAAGGAAGCTACGTGCCAAAGAATTGGCAGCGGTTTTTCTGTAAACCCAATAGTTTTAACATGTTTTAAGATTGGAAAATAGAAGTATATTTTTATTTTTAGTGTAGAACACTATCGGCACATCGCAATGCTAAATCAAATAAGGATTTGTCTGGTATCGAAAATTGGAATATAAATAATTAGGGTGAACTACTGCACTGCTCTCATGGGAGATTTTACAAAAACAGGTATATTTACAATACTATACACATGTACATACATGTAAATTTTCTTATATTCTTATTGACGAGTTTTGTACGAAAAGTGAGATTTTGGTAGATGTAATATTGTATATACGCATAACTTAATCTTTTTCGTAAAGTCTCCTATAAGAGCAGTGTAGTTCACGGTAATTATATTGATTCTAATTTTCGCCACTTCATTTTATTTAGCATGAATCGATGAATTTATCGAAAATAGTAGATAAGAAATATAAAAAAATAATACGAAAACGTAGTCAATTAGCTATCTGAAACACGGAGCTCTATTTTTTTTAATATACTAGAATTTAATAGCACTACATTTAAAAATTATGACCTTCAAACTCAAAGAGCGCATACAAGTGCACCTACTTAACTACGAATTTTAATAGTTTATTTTAGTGATCAACATTGCAAAAATCTAATAAAATAAAAATGGATTATGTATTTTCAAAAAGTGATGAAAAATTTTATTATAAATATATTATTTACAGATGACGATGACGATGCATACGGTTTGAATATGACTGACGAAGAAGAAAAATTATTAGGTCAACGTGAAAAGCGTACAACCGACGAAGTTCTAGCTGAAATTTATAATAATAAAGTTAATACAGTTGTAGAACACGATGCGAATGCTACAGCTGAAAGTTCACAGCAACACTGTAAGTTTTCTTATTTTCTTTTGATTCCAATTTCTCATAATTTTATTTGCAAGGATGTTTTCGAATATTTTATATAATTATTTTGAATCAAAGTCTGAACTCGCGTTGATATTTCAATGGTTCTTAAATCGCTCATTTGTGAATCAGTGATGTAAACATAAATGATTTGCATGCTTTTTCAATTTTCAATAAATTTTAATTTCAATGTAAATAACAATTACAATATTTTTTCAGCTGGTGAGAAATCAGATAACCAACTAAAAGCCCTTCCGCGTATACTATCTACTAAACAAGTTAGTTACGTGCCAAAAGTAAGAGCAGTAGGGTCATCAGCAAAAGGAAAGGAGCCCGCTACTATTCAAGAAAACAATGGTTAATGAATTAATTTTTTTTTTTCAATTTTAAATATTTGTTTAGAAATCGAATTTCAATTAATAATCTATACTTATTCAGGTAATAAAACAGAACGTGAACCCCTGTCCAAGGAGGAGTTACTACGCTTTACGGAGGACGAACGTTTCTTATACCTGAATGGTATGTTAATGACTATTACTTTAATGGTCCATTAAACGATCGAGCATTATAGTTACATTTTCAATAATATATTACATATATTACTGTTGTAGGTATCGTCAGAATAGTGTTAGTGAATCAACAAATAATAATGAAAAGTAGTTCATCTGGTCGGCCTTCGAAATCCTTCGAGAATGTTTTGGCAGTCAGAAGTATTCTACCATTTGATGAATACCCGAGACTGAAGAGGTATAATGATGAATCGCTCAAAGTCGATGAGTCATATGAAACAATGGTAAGTATTATCATTTATCTCTCTGGAAGAGCTATTTTCATATTAAAATTGTTTTCTTCTGTTATATCCTTTCTAAAGTTGAAGGTTCTAAATTTGAAGCAAAATCAAATTGAGTAATGTTTGTTTTAATCAATAATTTTGCTCTAGCGTGCACGTGTGTATACGTACGTAAGAGTAACGATTATTTTTACATTTTAGAAACTTTACTTCAGTAGAAAAGGTGGTAAAAACGGCCACGAGAATTTGCGTGGCATGCTAAAGGAACTTTTAACAGATGAATTGGCTCGGAAATTTAATTTTGCGGGACGTAAAGGGAAATATGCGATCAAAGATTTGGACAAAATTTACCAAATGGTTTCTGGTGTGTATAAATTTATTACTGGAATGCATACGCTATTAGGTCATGTATATAGCTTAACAGAAAATTCTTTTCGATTTTTTGCAGATGCAGCAGTCGAATCGGATCCTAAATACACCTATAAGGATGCAAAAGAAACGACCGAGACTTACTTGAAGCAAACTAAGAAAAGGATTACAGAGTCCTTGGCAAAGCAAAATAAGGAAAGGTAATAATAAGTGTAAAATAAATTTGTTAATGTAATTATATATGAAACAAAAGTAAATGTAATATTGTTTTAACTCTTTGCAGAGAACGCCAAGAAAAGGCTAAGCAACAATAACTTCGATTTAAGCACGCAGTATGAAGTGGAGCACCTGAGACCCTCGGCCCGTATTTCGCTCACTTATGTTCGAACTTTGTATTCCTATTCTCGCCAATTTTCAAATATCTCGATAGCCTAGAAAGTAATGGCTCATTGGTTACATTTTATAATTTAATTTATCATGAGTGTTCTGTATAGCGACTCAAATTTGACTGAAATAAAGTACAATTAAATTTTATTGCGCATTATATTTATGTGTAAAACCACATCTATTTTTAAAACATTATTTAAGTTTTAGAAACGTTTGCGAACGTTTCATAGGAAACGTTTCTATTACAGAACTTTAAGGTTTCAACGATAGTTTTTTTTGGTATTTGCGATATTTCTGAACGTGCTCACAACGTTTATCCACAGTTTCTACGGAAACGTTTCGAGAGTACGTTTCTGCAACGAAGCATCGCACCTTTATAAAGTTTTGAAACTGATATTGACAAAGTTTCTGATACGGTTTTTATAAAATGTTTATTTCGAAACGTTACTGTAACCAATCAGAAACCAATCTTTCTAAACTTCAATTGCTTTACTTCTGCAATAAGAAACGTTTCTGTCTTGCAGCAGAAACGTTTACATTATAACGTTTTTACAACGTTGTAGAAACGTAGCTGCAACGACATGGAAACGATTCTACAACGTTGCTAAAGCGGACATTTGAAGGTTTTCTAAACGTTTCTGGAACGTTTCGTGACTTTCATGGAAACGTTTTTAAGTTTCTAAAGAAACCTTTCAGAAACGTTTCTCCAATAGACCTTGCTATGTGGGAGGAAAAGGGAATTTAAGTGTTAAATTAAAAGTTAAATACGTTGAATACAAGCATGAGAGTACTTAACCTAACTCTCACTCAAAGTATTTTTAGTCAAAGTCACAAAAGTTGAGAATTTCAAATAAAGTGAAGTAAAATCTGAGGATCTAGGATAATATACACCTTTGTGAAAAAGAAAATCCGATAAATATTCATGCTGATCATTGAAAAAGCGACTATTGATGCCCAAGCGCGAGCACATTTCCCATTGAAAATAAGAAAGAGGAATATTAAGTGAATAATACTATTTTAAAATCATTAGTTTAATCGATCACACAAATGAGAAGAACGCTCTAACACACCTTTTCAAAAATAGTTTACACAAAGAGAGTTTACACATGTGAATGCACGCCAACTTAGTATTTTTACTTGAAACTTTACACAAGATGTTGCATGAAATCAAGAGTGAGTAATTTTGCATTTTATGGGTAGTCCAGAGGAATGAATTATTCAATTTCAAATCAGAAAGACAAACAAATTTTGACCTTTCTGTAAGACAGACAGTTTTAAAGCATACGTGACATAACATTTTACCTTACAAGCATTTTACTGAAGAAAAGAGCGGCTCAAAAGAAAACAGCCAAAATCTTTTAGATTAATGTGCATTCTATACCTCTATTCTATACCTCTACACTACTTTGTGAGAAATAGTCGAGCCAAGCGCATAGTCCTTGGAGAAATTGGGAAGGCCGGGGCCCTTAAATCTGAAAAGCAATAAATCGCACTATTACACAAAGAACAAAGAGTGCGATTAAAAAAACAGTCTAACGAATATTACTCAGATTACACAGTGGGGTGAGTCATTCATAGTCAGGAAAGTGTCGGGTTGCATGGAAGCTGTTTGGAGAAATCCACTCCAGCTGCTGACTGCATCTGCAAACAAAGATAAACAAAGTCTTTTAAACAAAGTAATTTATTCTAAGGTTACTCGAAAGTTATAAAATTACAAAAATAATTTCTAGAATACTTATCTGACTGCTGACTTTGCTCGCTGATGCAATTCGACACACACGTGTGGGAAGTTGAGGCAGAGATTAGTAGAGAGATTGCCGATGAACATGGGGCAAAGCGTGCCAGGCAACATGCAGTCGCAAACTACCGCCACCTCGCGATTCTTCGCCCGAATTATACGCATCTAGCGGTAGCGGCGCAGAGGGGGTAGTACGCATGTCCCGGCGGAGCGAGCGACGGAGCGAGCGGCGGAGCTTCCGTGGTGCCGGCGGTCTTGTATGCGTTAAAGCAAACGCATGTAAAACAAGAAATTATACGGTTATATTAAATAACCGTATTAACATGAATAACCCCAAACTCTATTATAACAAACCCTAAGCCCCCAAGTGGGGCCGATGATCATATGCAAGTTTTTATTTTTCATCTGGCATGTTGACGATGGCTGTGCTGGTTAAGGCGCGCGCGCTCGAAGGCGCGCGTACCATTTTGCCAGGGTTCAAATCCACTACAAATTTTTTTTTTTAGTCTTATTTATTGTTGTAATTTTTCTTATTATTAAATAAAAATGAAAAAATTACAGCAATTAAGTACACTATGATATATCATTTTGTTCCAATTTTCATGCAAATAAAAACCCAAAGTATAATTTATATTAGGCTAATTTTTTAATGTTTGTTAATACATTATTAAAATTATTAAAAGATTACGATTTATTTTTCGTTAGACTTGGAGCTTAGCTGGGCGTTTGACATTATAAATTGATTTTTTTTTTGTTTTGCTGATACATATAATTGTTAAGATAATAAATAATTTTGTTTTGCTGATACATATAATTGTTAAGATAATAAATAAATTTTCAGGTAAGTATCATTTATCTTTTTTATGAAATTATTACTGTTATATGCCGAGTACAATTATAGTAGGAAAACATTGTATTCTCAACAACGTTGTGCTGAACAGTTTTTAATAATTCAATAATTTGGAAATGATATTTGTTGAAAAGAGAATTCGCGGTCGACAGCAGCGAGTTCGCGCGCGAGATGAGGAGCATTTGTTTTCAACTGTCAGTCGTGTTGATATCGTCATCGGGAGATTCCACGATCGATGCGTTTTCTCATGTTTTTACCGAATATTTGTGTATCTTTTCTTGTGCTCTTCCGTGCATATTATTACGAGCAGTGATATTTCACAATGGCCAGGCAAGTGACAGTGTACGACGAATGTAAATATGTTAACTGCAACAATGGAAAACTCACTGGCCATCGCTTTTTTCGCTTTCCAATGGACGCATAAAGACAACAAGTATGGATTGAAAACTCTAGTAACTGAATCGTTACATTTGCTGTTGGACAATGTTTATGAGAATTGCAGTATTAAAGTATCTTAATGGTCAAATTGAAATGTGTCTATGCATGTGTATTCGCTGATATGTATGCAGATACGTATGATTTCCAATATTGACTTGATTTTATGACATCGCGATTTTGTTTATCTATTGCAGTACATCGTCGCTTGTCGCGTAGTGCGACTAGTACATTTTATTAGAAGCCGCAAACAATTTAAAATCTTTGCGACACAAACAATTGTGACATTACGTATAGTTATACTGTGTCACAGTAAGTGCAAAATATATTATATTTTCTGTAAAATGAGACTTATTGGATTAAAATCCAGTGAGTAAAAGCTAAGCTACTCACTAACTAAAACTAAACTAAGCTAAGTACCTCAGCCTCACCACCACCAGGAGATGCAGGCACAGGAGGTACAACAGGAACAACAACGGACCCTTCAGCAGCAAAATCAGATAAGTACAGATTGCAGTATGGACGTCAACTGTGACGAGGACGAGCTAATATTCAACCCGTCAATAGTGAAGGTTACTTATCCTTCAGGTCAGCAATCATTTTGTACAATTGGCGAGAAGGATAGTGACCTCAGCTATTTAAGGAATGATTATAATTTATCTAGTTTAAATACGCCTTTTACACAAGCAAGTGCTTCACTCACAAAAACAAAAATTTCTCGTTGTTGTAAATTGTATGCTCGTTCCAAACAAAAATTAGTAAATTCTTTGACAATAAAAGTGAAGTAGTTGCAGAAATGTTTAAAGGCAGAAAAAATGAGAAATTGTCGTTTGCGTAAGAAATTGAAAACAGTAAATAAAAGTAAACGCATTAGTGTCAGTGATTTCTTAGCAAATAAAGAAATCAGTAGTACTTCTCAAACAATGATAAGGTTGCAATTACATAAACCAAAAAGTCCTTACGCAAAAGACGAAAAAGATTAAGCTAAACAGATGTATTATCATTTTGCAGCGTGTTATACTCGTTTAAGAAATGCGGGGTTAGTTTTGCCTTCAGAATCAACTGTTAGAAAATGGGTTTCAGAATACGATGTTGTTCCGGGAGTACATAAAATAATTTTTGAACGTCTAAAAGAAAATTTAAACGATTTACCTAAAGAAGAACGAGTATGTGCGCTGAAATTTGATGAAATGTCGATAAAAGCATATGAAGAATATTCCAAGAAGTATGACATAATTCAAGGGTTAGCTGATATGGGTATTACGTGTAGAGGCAGGGCAGTTGTTAAGCATGCGTTATTATTCTGTTNATTATTATTTTGTTTGGATAGTATAAATGCTAAGAATCCATGGCGTCAATTACTAGCTTTCGGTTTTAATGAAAATGGCGCAACCGCTGAAGAACTTCTTGAAATGATTCATTTGCTTTTGAGTGAATTAAAAAAAATTGATGCAGACGTTCGAATGATCGTTTGTGATCAAGGTAGCAGCAACCAAAAGTTGTTTAAATTTTTAAATGTCACTATAGATATGCTATATTTTTATTACAATGGAAGTAAATATTTCGCAACTTTTGATTGGCCTCACCTTATCAAACGTCTACTTGCTCAGTTAAGATCCCATGATAAAATTAGCGTAAATGGTAATGTAATTATTAGTTTTACAGATTTAATTCAAACATGGGAACTTGACAGAAGTCATGGAACATCAAATCTATTAGGACACCTCAGTGAAAATCACTTCAACACCAATAGTTTTATGCCATATTAAGTATAATGATTAAGTAAACAGTATAATGATTAAGTAAATATTGTTAGTAAAGTTAATTAAATTCAATTCATTTTACAATTTTTTGTTGTTTGAAATTTGGAAATTTCGAATATTTGAGAAAACAATAAATAATTAAATTACGCATCATCAATAAGGAAAAGGGAGAAGCATCCGCCATTTTAAGTTCAATTTGAACGCGTGAGTTTTGAACGTGTTTGATATTTTTGAACGACGAGACGCTTTTACTTTGATTGAAAAACAGTGGAAGATCAGTGAGCAATTAAAAGCATCTAAATGGTGTGCCTGCCTACCGAAATCATGTACACACACCGTTAAATGAAACTTTGAATTCTGGAAATTCCCGCCGGCTCTGGCCGCTTGTTAACTGGGGCCGACGCGCATGCGCTCTATATCAAAACGCGGCCACGCTCGTACAGCGCATGCGCGTCGACTCTGGATATCTTCAATGAACCTGCGACCGGCACTGGCAGGAATTTCCAGTTTCATTTAACAGTGTGTGTACAATTACCCTGCTAATAGCTGAAGATTAAAAGCGATAAAATTTGATTAATTTTAATCACATTTTAATCATTCTTAATACTTCTAATCCTCGTGATCATTTCAGAAGAATCAATTTTAATACATTTTAATCATATAGCAATTAATGCTTATTTTTAGCATTAATTTTAATCGTTTTTGACCCGCATTAACACTAACAATTCGATTTAATCTATTTTAATCTATTTTAATATCCTTGAAATCGCTGAAAATAATGCGGCAATGTCAGGTTTAATCCAAAGTAATCGTATTGTTTTTAAAAGACTATATTATAACTAAAAGTAATAAATTTTAATTCTATTTGATTGTTTGTTAGTTAAACGTAATTAATGATGAGCCAAATGAAATTGTTTCTAATCGCATATAATTAAAATCATTTTAATCGTTTGTAATATACAGTATTAGAATCGCAAATAATACATCTTATAGCTGTTAATCACCATGAGTCATATTTTGATCATTGCTCATTGCTATCGTTTTTAATCGTATTTAATGCATATCATTGAAATCATTTTCAACTACTTATAACGCAATTAAATGTGATATAAACTTTAATTCTTTGTGATTGTTAGTTGATAAATCCGAATTACGCCAATAAAAAATACGACACGCACTCCTTGTGACCCATCATAGCTGACCCGAAAAATCGACACCGTTTATAAGCATTCTTATATTTAAATTCCAAAAACTACGGAGCGCTTTTACTATACTCTGTCATTGGCGATCTAGAGCTCCTACCTAGAAGTTGCATTACTCCGCTCTAAAAAATGTGAGTACGTTAAAACTGTACAACTTGCTTTAAATTTAATAATATTTTGTAAATGTGAGATAATAAATCGTCGCTCTCTACGAAGAGTAGTACATTTCAGATCTCGCACCGAAGACTAGTTCATTTGGTTATTCGCCGCAAACACTAGCTCTTTTCACTTTTCGCCGTGAAGAGTAGCACGTTTCACGGTTCAAACTAATGCTCTTGTAGTATGAGAAAAACGTACGATAATTTAATAATTTTTGTACTAGCTGACTATTTACATGTGAATATTACAATGTACCACTTTGGCGTTCATAAATATCATCAATTTTTTAAGCAATAAATTCCCGAAACCACTAGTGTTTTCGTGAAATGTGCTAATCTTCACGGCAAAGACGCGATACGTGCTAGTCTTCGCGGCAAAGTTATGAAAAATGTTCGTCTTCGCGGCAAGGGCGCGAAGTCTACTAGTCTTCGCGGCGAAAAAGGAAAAGTACTACTCTTCGAAGACCATTGAAACACGACCAGATTATTGTTTAAAAAAACACTTATCAGTTATGTTACATTATGGGTAAGTGTAGATTAATTAATCAATTTAATATTTTTTTATGGTAGTACTTTGCTTATAAAAATGCAATTATTTCAATACAGATGTACTCAACTTGAAATCGGAGTTCAGTCTGTATATGAAGCTCGAGATACTAATAGGGGTCACACAGTACGAGCAGTTTATGAAAGTTTTCAATTATCTAAAGATGCTGGGTTCAAAGTTATAGCACATATGATGCCTGATCTGCCTAATGTGGATATTGAAAGAGACATTGAGCAATTCATTGTAAGTTGATCAGAAAATTCATACAAGTATTCAATAATTCTAGATATTTTATTTAAAACTCGTTTCTACTTTATAGGAATTTTTCGAAAATCCAGCTTTTAGAGCAGATGGTTTAAAAATATACCCTACTTTAGTCNTATAGGAATTTTTCGAAAATCCAGTTTTTAGAGCAGATGTTTTAAAAATATACCCTACTTCAGTTATAAGAGGCACAGGATTATATGAATTGTGGAAAACAGGAAGATACAAAAGTTATCCATTGGGTACACGCAAGCAGCACCTTGTGCAGGAACACCAGGTTTAATTTTTTTTTTTCAACCATCATTGAGCGGAACTCCTTTCAAGAGTGCAAAAACAAGATTGAACTCAATAGCCCTGACTCGACAAACCACAAACTCACTTTTTTACGCATCTCTCTGGACCATAAGAAGACAAAAAAGTCTTGGAGGAAACATGCAACAATACCAAGGATGTTGACAGCTTTCTGGATAATGAGAGACTTGAAGAACGGTTGGGTACACCTTTTGCTTTGAGGAAGAATGAAGAATCGTTTGCAATTGACAGAACAAGAGATGAAAGGACACTTCAGGAAAGTAGTGGTTTAAGTAAGAAACAGCGCAAGGAGTTGTTAAAAAACACAGAGCCACAGTGTTTTGCAATTCTGAAACCATGCGCAAAGCAACAAAAGTCAAGTTTTATGGACAGAGATGAAATATGTATTGTACTTTTGTATTATTTATAAGTTCAAATTGTTTGAAAGGTTTAATACACAACGTTACTGATTAAGTAAGACCAATTTTACGTTAAAGTCTTATTTATTTATGTAAAACTTTTTCAAAATTGTTTAAAAATACTATAATATATTGTAAAATCAGTATTTTTCATCATTTAATTGGTTAATAAAATAACAAAATATACGTAAATGTTATTTTTATTTCATACATTATTCAGCCTAACAATTTTATCATTATTATTAATATGCATTAAAATATAGTATTTACAGCAATTCTATTAACGCGCTTTGCGAACGAGCAATGGCGTAGGCGCAACGCCCTAAACGCGGCTAGGACCCAAAAATAATGGCGCGAATACTGCAAGGTAATCTGCACAGGAGCAGGCTGGCTCACGATCTCCTACCGCAGTTCATCGCAGAGGAGAGTGTGGATATCCTCCTCATAAGTGAGCAGTATATGGACCGAGATGCACCTGGCTGGGTGTCGAACGGTGCAAAAACTGCCGCTGTCTGGGTGCCCAGGCGGGGAATCGCGGATGCGGTAACCGGAGACGATTACGTGCGGGTGAGGGTGGGTCGCGTCACTTACTTCAGCGTGTATCTGTCACCGAACCTAACTGCAGCCGACTTCGCGACAAGGTTAGGGGCCCTAGAAGATGCGATAAAAGACGTTCCTGGGGACCTAGTAGTCGGGGGCGACTTTAACGCGCGAGCGACAGAGTGGGGCATGCCACAGACGAATAGGAGAGGTAGGGCGATACTTGAGATGGCAGCAAGGATAGGACTGGTAGTTGCGAACGAGGGAAATACAGCTACCTACCGCAGACCAGGTTTCGGGGAGTCGATACCGGATGTAACTTTCGCTGGGGAAAGTACGATCCGCAAGATAAGGGGCTGGCACGTTACGGAAGAATTTACTGCTAGCGACCACCAGTACATTCTTTTTAATATCGAGGAAGAACGCGTGGAGAGGCGAAGTAGCGGAAACAGCCGGGAACCACGATGGAACACTCGACGTCTTAATCGGGAGGCGCTTGCGGAGGTGATTCGAAGCGCAGAATTACCTTCTAATGGGCTTCCGGACGAACTAGGCGGACGTGAGAAAGCCGAAATCCTAGTAGAACGCACTACTAGGCTAATCACCGAGATGTGCGACGCAACGATGCCCCGAGTATCCACCGGCCACCTCAGACGTCCGGTTTACTGGTGGACGGGCGAAATCGCTGAGCTTAGAAAGCAAAGCCTTCGAGCCAGAAGAAGAGCTCAAAGGGCCCATAACCGCCCAACGGCTCAAGAACTTGCTCGCGGGTACGACGAGGCGAAGAAGAGACTCCGGGACGCAATCAAAGAAAGTAAGCGCCGCTGCTGGTACAAGATCCTAGATGATGTAGAGAACGATCCGTTCGGCGAGGGATACGCGATCGTCACGCGAAAAATAGGAGAAATGGGGCGAATGGAACCGATGGCGGCAGAGGCGATCGAGAAGATAATTGACAAGCTGTTTCCCACCCATCCCACCCGACCTCAATTAGAAATGACGGACGAACTGACGGATGAGATACCCCTTTTTAGCGAGGGCGAACTTATCGCGGCAACTTCTTCCCTGAAGAGCGGTAAGGCTCCGGGACTGGATGGCATTCCCGCGGAAATACTTAAGGCCGTTGCCAAACAACGGCCTGAGCTGCTCCTGGAAATGTACAATCAGTGCCTGGTGCAGGGCGTGTTCAGTCCGCGGTGGAAAAGGGCTAGGCTAGTCTTAATTGAAAAAGCTAAAGGTCAGGCGGGCGCGAAGCCATCGTACAGGCCGTTGAGCCTGCTCGACACTATGGGAAAGACAGGCGAATCGCTAATAAAACCGCGAATATTAAGCGCCGTCAGGGAGGCGGGAGACCTTTCAGACAAGCAATACGGCTTCAGAAAGGGACGCTCAACAATCGGCGCGATCAGAGAAGTAACGGACACGGTCAAGAAAACGGATGAAGCGTGTCATGCGGCCAGGCCATTGGTCTTGCTCGTGACACTAGACGTGAAAAACGCGTTCAATTCGGCTAGATGGGTCGACATTTTGGATTCTCTGCGATCGTTTGGGGTGCCTTGGTACATCATGCGACTCGTAGAGGATTATCTGAGGGAGCGCACGATCGAATACGAAACCGCGGAGGGACGTAAGAGCAGGCCCATAACGGCAGGGGTGGCGCAGGGTTCAATCTTGGGACCGGACTTCTGGGGCATTCTGTACGATGGGTTACTCAGAGTAGAAGTACCGGAGGATGTTAAACTCGTCGGGTACGCGGACGACGTAGCGGCGGTTATAATAGCTAGAAATGTGGAGATCGCGCAGGGCAAATTGAACGCGGTAATGGCCCGGGTGCTAAAATGGATGACCGACCACGGACTACAGCTAGCACTCGAAAAGACGGAGATAGTTCTCTTGACTAGGAAGCGTGTCTCGACCATCATACCGATGCGCGTCGGAGACGTAACAATAACGACGAAGCCGACAGCCAAGTACCTGGGGGTAACCCTAGATACGAAGCTGAACTACGGGGCGCATTTAGACAGCGTATGCGAAAAGGCGGCGATTAGGGTGGCGCAGCTTAGTCGATTAATGGCCAACGTGCGCGGGCCTAGGCCGGCAGTCAGACGACTCTTAATGGCAACCACAAACTCTATTCTTTTATACGGAGCGGAGGTGTGGGCCGATGCCATGCAGAAGAAAAAGTATCGTAAGCAGATAACGGCGGTGCAACGAAGAGGGGCGCTTCGGATCGCGTGCTCGTACCGAACGGTATCCGGGGACGCGTCAATGGTTATCGCGGGGGTGATTCCCGTGGATCTGCTTGCAATTGAACGCAAGCGGATCTACGAGAGTCTCCGGGAATCGGCTAGGGTGGAAATCCGAACCGAGGAACGCGATAGGACGATGCGGAAATGGCAGGAGCGATGGAGTGAATGCCGCCATGCGAAATGGACGAAATCATTGATTAAGGAGGTAGGCCCGTGGGTAGGCAGAAGATGGGGGGAGGTCAATTTTTATCTCACCCAATTTCTTTCCGGACACGGCTACTTCAGGAGTTACCTGTTCGCGATGAACAAGGTAGCGACACCGGGTTGCAAATACTGCGGTGACGAACGGGACGACGTGAGACACACGTTTTTTGACTGCCCTCGGTGGGCTGATAGGCGTAGAATCTTAGAGGTGACGGTAGGGGCATTTACGCCCGACACGGTAGTGAAAACGATGCTTGCTAGAGAGCAGAATTGGGACGACATAACGGCGTTCGTGGAGACGGTTCTCCGCGCGAAAAATAGTGACGGGTGCTTAGCTGACTAGACGACGATAGATGACCTATAGGTCGTAACAAGACAGGCGACCCCCCGAAGGAATGCGAAAGCGGCTACCGGGAGGATTCTCGCGGCCATATGAGAGGTGGAGTTTTAGTGGGTATGCCTGGCGTCTGTCCCGCGCCAGGAGAGTCCCACACACGGGGAGTCCCGCACGGCTCCTGCCATGGTGCATTAAGCATTTCTCCAACTCTCCGGATAAACAAAAAAAAAAAAAAAAAAAAAAATGGCGTAGGCGCGTTGCATTCGGGCGACGTATGCGCAATGCTAAGCACAGCTAACACGCGGCCGCCGGTGGCGCGAACATGCCGGCCACTTCCGGAAATTCAAAGTTTCATTTAACGGTGTGTGTACATATAATTATGATGAAATAACACAACACGTGTCAACAAGATATGTATGCGCACCTGAAGCTATGTATCGTATTTTGGAATTTAAATTAAGTTAGCAATCTTATGTGATTTATAGATTGGCTATGCATGACAAAAATGAACAATATGTATATTTTATAGAAGTAGGAAAAGAAAATAAGCGAATTAATAAAAATGTAGAAAGAACATTAACTGCTTGGTTTAAATTGAATGAAGACGATGATGATGGTATTTATATCATGAAATTTTATATCATTATGTTTTTAAGGGTTCTCGAGCATATCGCTATAGTCAACTTTTATATATATAGTAAATAAGGGAATCGTCCGTACGAAAGGGTCGCCTTTGCGATGTATATTCAAAAAAACTGCTGCACCTAGCAACTTAAGACATTGCAACGGCCACATTTTGGGTCCGTGCAGGTACCCTGCTAAAAATAGTCTATTAAAATCCATAAGATTCTCTATCGAATTGAATGGTAAGTCTTAATCGCCTTATTCGCATTAAAACTCAATTAAATTCCATTAAATTAATTAAAGTCTATTAAATTCTATAGAAAAATCTATCGATTTTAATTGCTGTTGTTTTATCTATCCATTTTAATTGTAATTTTCCTCATTGACTCTGAATAATTGAATGGAATTTAATTGAGTTTTATTGGAAAAAACGCGATTAAGGTTTGCCATTCAATTTTATCGACTTTTATCGATTTCAATGGAATTGTTTTAGCAGGGTACGGCCCTGATCTACTAGCTCAGGTGCCGCGGAGCGCAGGTGCAGGGCTGCCTCGCTCTCTCTCGATTATCGATCGTATGAGAGCCGCCGACGCAGCAGATCTACGCCGCAAACGAGATCTCGTCCGCTGCGCATACCCCTCTCCTAGCGGTCCCGCTTCGCTTGTCGCCTCGCTGACCAGCTCGAGCGAAGCAGCGTATCAGTACATTTCCTTCCTCCAACAGACTACAACACTCCACATGATTCTTCTACAGACGAAACCACGTGCCAGAGTGTTCCAGAGGAAGCCAGGTCCTAGCTGCTCGAGTTGCCGTTTAGCCTTGCCGCTGGACTCTATGTATTCATAATTTTAACCTTTTATTTTAACAAATTAACATTGGTATTGATTTGTTTCTCGCACCCGGGGATCTCCACACCAGACTGATCCGGGGAGTCTCTTCCTTCGGGAAAGACTCAGCGCATAATTAATCAACTAACCCTGCCACCGACAGACGCAAAAGAGACAGCTTTCGCTGTCCGGCTGGTGGCGATTATATCACGTCCCAGTCGGTTGTCTATGGTCGCATTCCGGGCATTATGCGTAAACTAACATTATCATCATAACTCCTCGTAAAGCTAACCAAATAATAAATAACAATTACGAGGATCACACATTACATCATTCGAATCTTAATGTTTAGCAATTTACAGGTCATCCATCCTACGACTATCAATTTCCACCAAAATATCTTTTCTAAGTGATTCATCCTATTTGCTATAATATTACTCTTTTTTCGTTCATTAACTACGTTGATATTTAAATCGGCTCGAAACTTATTTTCCGTATAATTGTTCCGTTGAACGCCAGATCTCGTGTCTGGATACACGGTGATGGCAAATAAGTCATCTCATATATAATTGATTTGTTTCAATATAATTATTTAAATATATCTTCAATAAATCGTAATATTGTTCGCGTATTATCACATCAGTAAATCAAACTTCATAGCTTAAATTTGTAATCGATCTTTTCTATACAAAACCTCAAGTTACTCCATCACATTTTATCTAACAATACATTTACATTTCACTAGCCATTATTGTAAGCAATCTTTTCTTGACTTATAGGTTCTACTTGACTCATCTGAAAGCAGTCAATATTCTCATATTATTGAATAATATTATAATCTTCGTATATAAAAGAAATTGATATGTCGAGTCTCCGCAATTGTTGTTAGGTTTGTTTCGGCTATTTTCGAGGTGGCGATTTCCTATGTTGTGATATATTCCGATTCTAGTTAATTGATGAGTTTTATAAATTCTTGAGTAAGTCTTTGGTGATAAATAAAACGAATAAAGGCTGCTTGCCACAATCATTCTATCAATCATAAATATGTGTACAATTTATTTGACCTGCTGCTCCTTATCTACTCCTAATAATATCTGCGCCACAAGTCTCTAAATTATTAATCGATCGAACTCACGAATCTTATTTCGTATCGCGTACGTTATTCAGCCAGAAAATAAGATTCTCTCAACATATATATAATAGAGTAAATGCAACATCCGTTTCGAAGGCAAAAGAAACAAATAGATGACGTGGAAATAGAAATACCAGAAAAGAGATTATTCTATAAGATGATATGGAACAAGAAAATTGTGTAAATATAAAAAACTGCTGCCAATTCTGATTTATAGGTGGGCCGAGAAGATTCCAACATGGAATGTTCCGGTGGTTCAAGGGTTTTTAAAATTAGTAGGATAAAGGAAAATGAATGTAAACTGTTTTAGAGCCACAATAATATGTACGTGTATGGTAGAGATTGGGGACATTTGATAGTTGTATCGTAGATTTCGGGGACTTTTGTGGTTTCTCAGGACGCGTCCCCAAAAACACAAAACTGTATCGTAGGTTTTGGGGACCGTCCTCAATGTTGTCGGAACTCTAAACGTATAACTCCTTAGTTAAACGTATAGAACTCCGACATTTTGCCAGATATAGAAAACATTAAAACTTATAGAACTTATTATTTAAACGTTACCGGATAACCACGACATTTAAAGTTTGTGTTCTTATATTCGCGTAGGACCAAACACTAACGACATGGATAGTCATGGCCAATATTTCACATAATAACTATGATATGATATAGTATAATTACTCAAATATAATTCTGATCAAAACTATTATAGACAAGATATAGGTATCATTTCTGAATAAAATAGATTTTGAAATTATGACCGAATCACAACGACAGTTTGACACTGGCGACTAGTTAACAGTTAAGGATTATGAATTTAGAGTAATCAATTTAGCATATTCCTTTATATTCATGACGGACCGGATAGTTACGACATATGACGATTTCGACTAATAGAGTACCTGATGAGTATGTATTTATTAAACATATTATTATCATTAGAATGGATCTTTAACGATACCTGACGCAATACGTACTACACTATCGGCTTTTAAAGATTAGAAGTTGGAATATTCAATACGAATTTCGACTTTCGCAGTAGATTAACGCTGGTGGATTATGGCTTTTGAATAATCTTCTCAGCATTTTCGTTTTTAATCTTGTAAGACCGGATACTGACGACACATATCGCCGTGGCTAGTATTTTATAGGATATGATCGATCTAATTGAGTATAATTTCTCAAATAACATTCTGATCTAAATATTTAAAGACCAGATATATGTTAGGTAACTTGATTAAACAAATTTTAAAATTATGACCGGATAACAGCGCCACTTTGACACTGGCGACCAGTTAACACTTAAGAAATATAAATAACGAGAAATCAATTCAGCATATTCCTTTATATGCATAATGGACCGGATAACTACGACATATGACGTATTCGACTAATATAATACCTGACGAGTAGGTATTCATTCAACATATTATAAATATTATAATATTATTCGCTCATTGACGCATTAATCCGTAACATGTCGTCGATATCCGGTCTAGCGTAAATAACGAGTATTTGAATGAAGATATCACAAATCTTGGATTGGAAGTCTTAAGTCTATTTGATTCACTACGTCGTTTTCACAATGCAGCGTAATAATAGCATTGGCAGTTCCTGAGCCCCTGATCGACAAACAAGTTGACAAAATGTTAGAAAAGACAATTATATGTCTTCGTTATCAGGTCTATCTCCTTATCTAGTACTAGTTTGATCTTAAAAATAACATGTCGTCGATATCCGGTCTAAGAATTGAAACAAAACTTGTTCTGCTAAAATAATTACAACGCATGGAATGAAAGTCTTAATTCTGTTCTATTCCCTTCCTCTTTTTCTTAAAACGGCGTAATAATTAAATTCGCATTTCCTTGTTCTCTGAACGATAGGCTACTAAATAGAAGGTTAGAAAAAAAAATTATGTCTTCGTTATCAGGTCTATTTACTTATCTAGTACTAGTTTGATCTTAAAAATAACATGTCGTCGATATCCGGTCTAAGAATTAAAACAAAATTTTTTTTCTAAAATATTTATAACACATGGATGAAAGTCTTAACTCTATTCTATTGTCTCCTTTTTCTTAATGCGGCGTAATAAGCGATTTTTTTTCTTTTTCCCTGATCGACAGGCTAGCGAAGAAACGGCTAGAAAAAAAATGTATTGTCTTCGTTATCCGTCCCATTTACTTCACAAATACTATTTCGGCTTGAAAAGTAACATGTCGTCGATATCCGGTTTAACAAAATTAAAAAATATTCCTACTCTGCTATCTTCCTGTCTTTGTTTTAGTCTCTCTCTCTCTCTCCCATAATACTGCAGAATAATTACATTAGCAGTACCTCAGCCCCTGCATATCGACAAGATAGTGAACAAAGGGTTAGATAATGTGGTGTACGCGAGTCGCGTATCTCACCGAACGCGACGCAAGAGTGTGTGTGAGTGTGATAAGGGATTATCAGAGCGAGCTAGTCAGAAGGCACTTGGCAGCGAAAGTGTATGCCACGCAGCCTAAGGAACCCGAATAAAGAGTCTCAGTGCACTTGTGTCGTTATACTTACCCAGCTCCTGGATCCCATTCCAACGTAGAACCCACAGTACACTACTCCGCTATACCGCAATAGCACGGTAACGCATCATAAAAGAAGCTGATGTGTCTTCATTATCCGGCCTATCTACCTATCTAGTTTAAGTTTGGTCTTAAATAGAACATGTCGCCGATAGCCGGTTTAACAGAAATAAAGAGTATTCTGACGGAAATATCACGAAAATAGGAATATTAGTCTTGGTCGATAGGCTAGTAAACAAAATGTTGGAAAACACTAATATGTCTTATTTATCCGGGCCATTCACTTTTCAAATACTATTTTGCCTGAAGAGTAACATGTCGTTGACATCCGGTCAATCATAAATAAAAAATATTTTGCTGAATAAATCACAAGTCCAGAAATAAAATGTTTCTATTTTAGCCTTTTTATTCGGTTACCCTGTAGACGATTAAGTAATCGTGCTTATGTTATTTCAAGAAATCTAATACAGCATTTCCATAATTTGATAAAATGTCTTTAATGTCTCACATTGTTTTTCATTGTCTCAAAGGGGGTCCTCGTTCTCTTATGTATAATACAGCAACTTCATAATTTGATAAAAAGTCCTCAATTTTTCAAGGAGGTCCTCATTGTTTCAAAGGGGGTCCTCGTTCTCTCATGAATAAGTCTTCGAAATCTTGGGACGTCATCATTAGTAAAAAGTGTTTGGAAATCGATTTGAATTGAATTATAGCTTATATATGGTATACATAGACTTGTTTTGTCACAAATTATCGATTTTCGTAGTTAAAATAGTGGGTCCCGAAAACCTACCTTGTGTGTACATATATAGAATGTAAATTTGATTAAAAGTTACAGAGGAATAAAATATATTGATAGAGGTGTGGATTTAAGTGTCTAAGATGTGTTGTGAGTTGTATCGATTTGAGAAGAACGCGTGGCGTCTCGCTGGTCTTCGTGACTTCGTCAGAGTGTAGTAGTTTCGTATCGACTCATAAAACCTTGGCTATGACAAGCGTCTTAACGTCGGTTCTATCGGGAGTCGCGTTAAATTTACAGAAACCTTGACAAAAGGACTGCACGAATGCGTTGAGCTTCAGCTTCTCTGAGCGAGCGAACTAATCTCTCCAAGTGTCGAAGTAGACTGAATTTTCAATTACTGGCCGAGAGCGATTGCTCTCGGTTTTCTCCCCCGCTTCCCTTTCTAAAGCTCTCTGGCTTTTTGGAGAGGGAAACCGAGGCCTTAGGTAGAGGACGAGCTCGGTCGTAAAAGGACCCTGTCGTAAAGGACCCGGCCTGGTCTGCGGTCCCACCGACGGACTCGGCATCTGGCGCCGCGCCGTCGGGCCGTTAGACGGCGGCCGGTTTTCCCCAGACCGTTTTGTGCGTCGGACGTCGAGATCTCATAGAATACGTGTAATGATTGAATGGTCGGTAGACGATTTTTCCCGATACATATGCAAGACAATGCCGATCCTTCGATATTACTACCGAGAGGATGCAGTTGAAATGCGCCGAATGTAAACAAGGGACACCGCTATATTAGAACTCCGTCTTGCGACGGAACAAATTTTTTGGCACGTAGCTTCCTTTAACATTATGTATTGCTTAATATCATAATTGTTTCTGCTTCATATATAATTCTATCAAGTATTTTTTCTGTTTGATAGTCAACATTCTGTGGCCTACAGGCAAAACGACATAAGTCCAATGTTCGCGAAAATCGAGATAAATGTGGATTTCATATCTTCAAATAGTCCCTTTTCATGTAAATATGTCAGCGTTTGCCAAAAGATTGCTCTAATGCTAAGATACACTCAAGAAATAAGTCCATAACTGCAGTTTTTCGATTTTGTTTCCGACAAAACGACATAATCCACTTCCAAATGAGTTTCTTTATTTAGGGGTGGCTTCTCTGGGACTTCGTTTTGTTGATTTGCAACAAAACATTGCCTTTCAACCCGTTTTCAGATATTCCAAAGATTATTTCGGAAAAACCACCAATAATCAGTAAATATTAGGGGAAGAAAATCAATAATGGACTTATGTCATTTAGTTTTGCCGTTATGGACTTGCAAACTGGAAGTAGAATTGTAGAATTGTTTTAAGAACTTTTTCGAGTAACGTTGTATGGCTGGTGTGACGATTGCCTTGCAATAAGTCTTGAAATGCGCGTTTTGCAGGCGAGAACCGCAGTATGAATAAGTCTAAAGCTCCCGACATAACGACATAACTCGATCCTTTTGTGACATTGCACGAAGCAGCAAAGGTTTAAACCGGTCATACTGGCGCGTGGATATGTACACTGAATGTGTGAACTAACCTGCACCGTATCGCGCCCCAACTCGTTTGCTCCGATCTTACATATAAGTCTGAACATTGAAACCGCTTTTTCTCAAAAACAAGAAAAGTGGACTTATGTCATTTTTCCTGTCGGCCACAGCATTACGTACATATATAATTAAATCTCTCCTCGTACTGCAACCACACGAGGCCAAAAAGCCCACTTAGCCCTTGGTGCAGACCATATTTTTTGTAACGCAAGTACAGATTTTTGCGTCTTTTTTTTAGATATTGAGTGCGACTGATGCAACTTTTTTCTGAATCGGCGACCACACTCTTAGAAGACTAATTTTTAAATTTATATATATATAAATATATATATATATATGTATATATGTATATATTTATACATATAGAAAATTTCCCGAAAAAATGTTAGTGGGCGTTTTTCAGTTTTTTTTGCTCAGCGGGCGTTTTTCATTTTTTTTGGCCGCCGGTCTAAAAAAAGTTACTTTAGTCCCGCTTAATAGGTCAGAAAAACGCGAAAATCATGCTTGTGTTACAAAAAATAGTTTTATTTAACGTAATTTTTGTATTAATTACATTTAAGGGGCTTAAATTGTCAGAAAATGAAAAATCGGATTTTATTTTTATATTAACATTAAATTGTTTAAAAAATGTATTAAACTAACTTATAAAATTAAAAAAAACTATAGAGAACAAGAAACAATTTTTATATGTACCAAATACCAGGTGCAACATGTCTCCGAATGCCAAAATTCACAATTTCCATTTTTTCACTCACCGCAGACTTACTTCAGTTATAGGCATTGAAGAGCACTAAAACTTTACAAACTTTACAATGTTTAAAATACACATAGTTCTGACATGAGTGTAGGGATTTGTAAGTAAATTAAATCTTAAAAAGTTATCTTCAATTTAAACAAAATATTTGTCGTTTTTAACATTTTTAAACAAATATTTGGAGAGAAAAATGGAAATTGTGAATTTTGGCCTTTGGAGACATGTTGCACCTGGTATTTGCTACATATACAAATTGTTTCTTGTTCTCTATAGTTTTTTTAAGTTTATATGTTTGTTTAATACATTTTTTAAACAATTTTATGTTAATATAAAAATAAAATCTGATTTTTCATTTTTTGACAATATAAAGTGGTTAGGTCCCCTTAAATGATATTGTTTCCTCGCCACCAAGCGATAGATATCTCAGCGCGTTTTTTTTCTATGCAACGATTATAATTCTTAGCGTAATTTAATTGAGAATAATATTTCTCTGGAGCAGTGTGTTTTCTTTAATTAATACGAGTATAAATTGTGGCTAATAAATTTATTCTAATTTAAGTGTACGTGAAGAATTTAATAATAAATACGCAAGAATTAATACAAAATAAAATTAAAGAGTTTTTCTAAGACACAAGGTACTGAGTGGGAGTGCGGGTTAAGGTAAATAATTGCGACACAATTGTTTATATTTATTCAAGTAGAATCCGATGAAATTTCTCTCATTTATTATCCAATCATATAGCGAAGAAAAGTTGTGTTGTATCTTGTTAATCATCTTTATTTAACACTAATAGAATTACAATAAATAATCGTAGTTTGGAGTAGACGAGTGCACGCTGGCTCGTTCCGACGCCATCTGACATGACATGAAGTTAGTAAAAAAAAAAAGAAACGGCGCGACACCAGTGGCGACACTATTACGGCGCGGAATATAAATCATTATTCTCATACACAACATTCCTCCCCCCTATGGGAAATCTTCTTGCATCCTCATGATGGTGAAAATGGTTGCTTCGGCTTATGTTGCCGCGTTGATCGACGTGGAGTTTGAGGTGGTACGATGTTCTGTTGAGGGCGAGGCACTGGCACCTCGACATTAGGTGGTGGTGGAATGGGCAGTGCTCGTGGCGGTGTTGCTGGTGCAGCATTGACGCGTTGGTCATCGTGCGCTTCGTAAAAGTGCACTCTTCGCTGAGCCTCTTGCCTGGGCGGCAGCGGTTGGATCGGGTGCACCTGTCGGTTGACTTCCTTCATTTCTCCGAAATTCACGATCTGGTCTACGTGGCGCTTATAAGATTTTCCGTGATGGTCAATCTCGTAATGGACGTCTCCTAGGCGAGTTATAATGGTGCCTGGGATCCATTTATCCATGTTTAGATTTCCAGAGATGAAATAGACCTGATCCTGCGGTGCAAATACACGGAACGTCGAGTTAAAATTTGCTTGCTGTTTTTCCATGATTTTCGTCTGTGTACTTTCTGGTCTAACGAGGTCAAGACGAGTACGTAGATTGCGGCCCAAGAACAGCTGAGCTGGAGGCAGTCCAGTTGTCGAGTGTGGTGCTTTTCGGTACTGTCTCAAGAACTCGTTTAGATCTTGCTGTAGCGATCCTCTTGTCGTCTTCATTTTATGCAGGGCATCCTTCGTCGTCTGGACATATCGTTCGGCTTGTCCATTAGTCGCCGGGTGATATGGAGCAGAGAGTTTGTGGTACTTTACTCCACTGGTTTGTAAGAAAATTTTGAATTCCGCAGCAGTAAACTGGGGACCATTGTCTGAGACTATAGTAATTGGCGTGCCATATGCAGCGAACAATTCATCTAATAAGCCAATGGTTGCAGCGCTTGTCGTAGAGCTTGTGACCTTCACTTCGATCCACTTGCTATAGGCGTCTACGATGATTAGGAGCATCATCCCAGCAACTGGTCCTGCGTAATCAATGTGCACGCGTTCCCAAGGGCCTTTGGGGTATTCCCAATGATGGTCTCTGAACTTGGGAGGAGCGTGTGCGTTTTTTAGGCATTCGGAGCATGATTTAGCAATGCTCTCAATATCTGTATCGATGCCTGGCCAGTATACAAATGACCGTGCGATTCCTTTCATTTTGACTATACCTATGTGTGCTGCGTGCAGATCAGCTAAAATTGCTTGTCTAAGCGAGGGTGGCACCACAACTCTGTGCTCTAGTATTAGACAGTTAGAAGCTAAGCTGTAGTTCAGTTCCGGTGCTTTGTAGCCAAAATGTGCAAGGGTTTTACCTGACTCAAGAAGTTGCACGATTTTTCCGAGTTGAGGGTCTTTGCGTGTTTCTCTGGCTATGTGTTCAGCCCGAACTGGTAGCTGTTTAATCTGGCACAACATATATTGATCGAAATCATCGAAGTCTGGTATTTCTTCCCCTTCTTCGATCGAGATTTTGTTGATTTTGTCCTTTGTAGTTGGCAGAGGTGCACGTGAAAGGTAATCAGCATTCGTATTCGCCTTCGTTGGCTTAAAAATGACGTTGTAGTTGAAATGGGCCAGATAGTCAGCGTAGTTTGCCATTCGACTGATGCACAGCACGGGTAAGGACTTCTCTGGATGCAGAATTTGCGTCAGTGGCTTATGATCCGTTATTAGCGTGAATGAACGAGCGTACAAATAGTAGAAGAATTTTTGAACTCCAAATATGATAGCTAGAGCCTCCTTGTCTATCTGAGGGTAGCGTTGCTCCGTTGCAGACATTGTCCTGCTTGCGTATGCTATAGGCCGTTCAGCACCGTTGCTCAGTCGGTGGGACAAAACTGCACCGAGCCCCTGACTTGCTCGCATCCGTGGCCAATAGTAGCGGAAGTGACGGATCATATGCATGAGAAACTTGGCGGCGAAATTAGCGTCTTCTTATGTCTAAGTAACTGCTTGATGGCGGGTGGCGTCCACTTAAACGGTTCGGAGAGGAGCATATCTCGGAGAGGTCGAGCTCTGGTAGCCAGATCCGGATAAATGCGCTGTAGTAATGTAGCTTTTCCACAGAAACAATTCCAGATCCTCTGGTATGGTAGGCTTAGGAGCGTCGGCGGATGGCTTCAATTGTGGCTTGTCTGACTTATGGCACTCCTGTGCGTCGACCTTTGTGCCCAAGAAACTCACAGCCGTTGGCGCGAAAACACATTTTCGCGATTGAGTCGCTGCCATGCTCCTTGAATCGTGACAGGACTGGCTTCAAGAGCCAGGAGGGAATTCTCGACCGTGTCTGCAAAAACAAGTACTGTCATCAAAAAATTTAACACATTTGGAATGTCTTTGATGACAGTCTCCATTCGACGTTGCCAAATTGCCGGTATATTGGCGGCTCCGTAGACAGCACGCTTTGCCTTATTAGTCCGTGGTGCGTTGTTCAGCGTCAGCGCATGACTGATTCATCGTCGACCACAAGGTGTGTATAATGCATCGACGCACATCTAGATGATGGAAAACCTTCGCTCCTTTCAGCCCTTCATAAATAGTTGCTCGGTTTGGGAATTGGGTTGTTCGTCGATAACCAATGCCGCATTGCAGCGTTGGATGTAGTTCCCTGTTACCTAATTCTCCTGTCTTTCTTTGGCGACGATGTGTGTGGTTGAGCCCCATTCTGAGAATTCGACTCTTTCTGTAGTGACCCGATGCAATTTTCTCGTCGATTGTTCTCCGGTTATGATCTCGGAGAGCAAACGGTATTTCACCGGGCTCGCGCAAAAAGGTGTTGCCCTGGCTTCAGATGCATCTTTATCAGGTGGACCACTCAGCTTACCAGCTGTCTTGCTGAAGATATCTGCGTATTTCGAAAGCAGGATATCAAGCCGCTGGCTCTGCCTCTGTGGTAAGACGAGGTACGCCTTGCATCAGGTTATGGACGCTAGTTGTCCAAGAGTTTTGTCCAGTCCAGCTCGTGAACGAATTGAGCAGCCCACTCGCGACGAGAAAGAGAGTATAAATTTCCTTTTATGCACATATAAATCTAGCTCTCTTTCGTCGGTACCCACAGTGACATTGACAGAAACAAAACGATGCAATCGAGGCGATGGGTGCGTGTAGCTCATAAAGATTCGGTCTGTTGGCTGTAACACGCAATCAGGCTTGATCGTACGTAGCGTCTTATCGCTCACAATGCCGTACGGCGCTCCGGAATCCAACTCCATCTCAATGGTTTTACCCTCGATTTGCACGGAAAGCATTATTTTTCTGCATGCTTGTACTGTGTTGACTTCTTCCAACTTGTTAATAATACGTGACGGTATCAATAGCATCAGCTGGTTGCTCTATGGATTTGGCTTGATTTACGCACTTGTTTCTGTCCGATCTACAGACTTTCGCGATAGGCCTTTTTCTTACAAGTATGGCACTCGCCTCTCGAAACGGACATTGTTTCCGATTATGCTGCGCTCCGCAGCCATTACAATTGCTGTACGCTTTACTGCGATCGTCTCGCTTCTGTGATGCATTGCGCGCGCATCTGTCGTTTGTTTCGCCTCGCGACGCCGATCTGTTGCGTACGAATTCTTATTTGCTTTGTTTGAACTGGCGCCGACAGCAATGTGTGCGTAGATTCAGATGACGGAATCTGTCCGACCTTTGACGAAATCTGTTGTATGACGCGTAGCTTCCAAGGAGTGCGCTACTTCGTATGCTGCCTGGAACGTGGCAGGTTTTTTCGCGATGATCTCGTCACACATTTCGCGATCACTCAGGCCATGTAGCATCTGTTCGATGAGCATTCTGTCCAAGAATGTCTCATACTCGCAATGCGCTGCGCCTTGTCTCAAGCGTAGAGCAAAACTCGCAATTGTCTCCCTTGTTGCTGTTTGATCAGCCGGATTTGACAACGTCGAATGGAGACTGTCATCAAAGACATTCCAAATGTGTTAAATTTTTTTGATGACATACTTGTTTTTGCAGACACGGTCGAGAATTCCCTCCTGGCTCTTGAAGCAGTCCTGTCACGATTCAAGGAGCATGGCCTACGACTCAATCGCGAAAAATGTGTTTTCGCCGCAACGGCTGTTGAGTTTCTTGGGCACAAGGTCGACGCACAGGGAGTGCATAAGTCAGACAAGCACATTGAAGCCATCCGCGACGCTCCTAAGCCTACAATACCAGAGGATCTGGAATTGTTTCTTGGAAAAGCTACATACTACAGCGCATTTATTCCGGATCTGGCTACCAGAGCTCGACCTCTCCGAGATATGCTCCTCTCCGAACCGTTTAAGTGGACGCCACCCGCCAATCAAGCATACTTAGACATAAAGAAGACGCTAATTTCGCCGCAAGTTCTCATGCCATATGATCCGTCACTTCCGCTACTATTGGCCACGGATGCGAGCAAGTCAGGGCTCGGTGCAGTTTTGTCCCACCGACTGAGCAACGGTGCTGAACGGCCTATAGCATACGCAAGCAGGACAATGTCTGCAACGGAGCAACGCTACCCTCAGATAGACAAGGAGGCTCTAGCTATCATATTTGGAGTTCAAAAATTCTTCTACTATTTGTACGCTCGTTCATTCACGCTAATAACGGATCATAAGCCACTGACGCAAATTCTGCATCCAGAGAAGTCCTTACCCGTGCTGTGCATCAGTCGAATGGCAAACTACGCTGACTATCTGGCCCATTTCAACTACAACGTCATTTTTAAGCCAACGAAGGCGAATACGAATGCTGATTACCTTTCACGTGCACCTCTGCCAACTACAAAGGACAAAATCAACAAAATCTCGATCGAAGAAGGGGAAGAAATACCAGACTTCGATGATTTCGATCAATATATGTTGTGCCAGATTAAACAGCTACCAGTTCGGGCTGAACACATAGCCAGAGAAACACGCAAAGACCCTCAACTCCCATGATGAAACTTTTTCACTGGCTGTGGCTCGTCGAACGTAGCGCTTGACCGTTGCTTCTCTCTCTTCTCACGAATGTGGAGAATTACTACACTCAGACTTCTTGACTCAGCATGAGTTTTAACACTTCTGACACCAATGTTGTATCTTGTTAATCATCTTTATTTAACACTAATAGAATTACAATAAATAATCGTAGTTTGGAGTAGACGAGTGCACGCTGGCTCGTTCCGACGCCATCTGACATGACATGAAGTTAGTTACAAAAAAAAAGAAACGGCGCGACACCAGTGGCGACACTATTACGGCGCGGAATATAAATCATTATTCTCATACACAACAAGTAGAATGAAAAGCACATGGAATTAATTCAATAAAATCGAGCGAAATAGTACATCAATATAATACAGCATACATAGCGTAGATTCGAAGCATGTGTGAATTTCATACAACAATATATTTTAAAGAATAGATTATTTGCTGGATTGTTGATACCTAATTATAGAAATAGAAATATGGTTAGTAAAATGATGAGATGACTATTAGTTGTAGAAAAATCGGCTATTTAGAAGGAAAGGGAATCGAAATAATGTATCTATGGGAATACGAATGTTGAAATATGATTTTAATTTAGATATTAAGAAAAGAAATGATTATTTATATTGAATGATACTACTGAGTTTACGACTTCTCGATTACTCCTGCTCGCGACACAGGTTTAGAGGTCACCTCTGAACAAGGCTTTCTAACAAGTCTTATGGAGAAAGCGAGAGTTTTTGCTAGATGAAAAATATTGTATTTATTGTGTGCAATTGAAACTAATGAGTTTAAATAATTACGTTGAATTTCGCTGTACAGTATAGAAAAGAAATCACATAAAAGTAACACTAATTTGATGTAACTCTGTTAGTTGCACAAAGGGTTAGTTGTGAGTTATTAGTAAATATACGAATTTCGCAAATGCGACCATGGGAAAACCGACTGAGCTGGCCCAGTCGGATAGCATGTAGCTATATTTTTGTAACCCGTCGGTGGCGTGTTAATTATTATGTGCAGAAATCTTCTCAATAATAGGTCTGATTTCCCCGGATCTGTCACGAGGATATCCCCGGGTGCAGAAAATTAGTAAAACGTAAAATAAATTAAAAAATGAATATACTGCAATGAATGCTTCCTTCCTCTCGAACGCTGCACGTGGGAAATGGCGTGGCTGGAGTGTTCAAAAGAAAGATGTGGTCTGGTAGTTGGTTGAGAGTATACTGCCTCGTGCGTGTACTCGTGCCGCTCGTGAAGCCGGATAGTATGCGGAGTGAGAGAGAAAGCTAATGCGCGAGAGACGAGTTATCGTATCTCACGCTACTGCTGGCATCGATCACCTACGCATGCGTTAGAGGCGAGAGAGTGAGAGCTTGCGGCTACGCCGTGCTGCTTGCGGTGAGAGAGACAGACACGCACACTCAGGTGCGGCCTAAGCGGTAGTTGGCAAGGGGGGACAAATGCACGACCGTACGTATATACGGGCGCCCCGTTCTAACAGCAACTTCTAACCGTTGCAATACCCGTAACACCCGACAAAAAGTCCTAGCCTACTATGCTGCTACTGCTTAGCCGATATACAACATCAATATTTGCCTATATAACATCGCCGCTTCTTACGAAGTCTATAACATTAGATTTTAACTAATATTTAATTTTAACTAACTTAGATTTTCAATAATAACTAACGCAATCGTTCTCCTTACAAAAATGACTATACTAAAAAAAGAGCAAAAATGTGAGTTGTGCTAGTCTTTGTTGAAAATCAGAATTGTGCCAGTCTTCTTCAAAAGTGACGATACTGAGTAACAGCTTCTTGAGAGATTGTTTGTGTCCAAAACATTTCTTTATAAGTTAATTCAATTAAATTCATTAAGGGGGCACACCATCTTTAAACTCTGAAAAATAAACTTCTTATAAATAATAACATAAATAAATTGTGATTGTTATATAATATTTATACTAATATTAGGTTATATTACCTGTATTTTTACCATGGTAAATCTATATTAGCACCTACTTACCCATGGTGACTCTCCGTATACTGTTTTGAGAATTTTGGCACTGTCCGTAGGATTTCATGTGACCACATGGTTTGATTGGGCTAAAATTTTAGGAGCATGCTTTGTACACTTATACTTTCGGTATGAATGAAGGCATTTTGACGGACGTGGCAAGTTACGTAGTAAGTATCTTGAGAGTTGTTCTTAATTGATCATTATATAACTTAACTTTGAATTAAGTAAACCCTTCATTGAACAAAAACAAATTTTTGCTTCATTATGATTAAATGTAATTAACTTGACTTTGTTTAATTGATCTCAGTTCTTTTTTCTCTGTAATTTCGTTATATTCGGAACGAAATTACTTTTACTTTTACTTTTACTTTTTAGTTTTATCTTTTACTTTTTTAAAGTTAATTTTTTTTAGAGATTTCAGTCCTTTTTAGTAAATTTTTGTTGTTTGCCCTAAAAATAAAATATGAGCATCTTTAGCACCTTTTAGCACGCGACCTTTCGACCATGACTTTATTGTAACATTTTTATCACTAACATGAAATCACTGATTGTTCTGATATATCACCTTCGAATGATTTCTACACCTAGGCACCAAAAACCACGGTGCAAACTAACTAGACTTCGTCATCGGCCACCCTGTACACCTAGACACGGTCCTTGTATGATGTACACCAGTACAATGTACCTAAACATAAAACCGCTGCCAATTCTTTGGCACATAGCCTCCTTCAACATTATGTATTGCTTAATATCATAATTGTTTTTACTTCATATATAAATCTATCAATTTTTGTTTGTTTGATGGATACAATTATTTTGAATCAATTACATATATATAATATAATGAAAGCTCTCTCTCTCTCTCTCTCTCTCTCTCTCTCTCTCTCTCTCTCTCCGTCTCTCTCTCTCTCTCTCTCTCTCGCCCTCTCTCTCTCTCTTACTCCTTCTCTCTCTCCCTCTCCCTCTCTCTCTCTCTCTCTCTCTCTCTCTCTCTCTCTCTCTCTCTCTCTCTCTCCCNCTCTCTCTTCCTCTCTCATATCTTCGAAACTAACTGGTATCGTAAACAACCCAAAGAAAGGGATCAAGATGCTATATAATACTAACTAAATCCAAAATTTTAAATCGATTATTGCCTTTTTACTCCAGTTATCGCGTCACGGAAAAATAACGATTCATAGTATACAGGGTGAGAAAACAAAATTTTGAAGCTTAATATCTTTGAAACTAACTGGTTTCGTAAATAACCCAAACATAGGGATCGAAGTGCTATATAATGCTAACTAAATCCAAAATTTGAACTTGATTAATGCCTTTTTACTCCAGTTATCGCGTCCCATAGAAAAACGACTTTTTTCAGTTTTTGACGTTTTTCTCCGATGAACTTAATTAAAATTGAAGTAGTATATAGTTCTAATTACCTTCAATAATCATATATTTTTTTAGAAAGGTTCGACATTTAGTTTTCGAGTTATAACGGTTTTAAAAAATTGCACTTTATGGTGTATAATAAAAGAATGACGAAAGATAATATAAATTCTCCGCGGTAAAAAGATAGGTAATTTTATTCTATTTCATGTGTATATTAAGCAATTTACTTTTATTAACTTTTTCAATAACTTTTTCGGAAAAAACTGAAATCTCAAAACTAAAAAATCACTATGTGTTCGACGAACGAACACACACACACACACACACACACACACACACACACACACACATCCATGCGGACATGCGGACATTTCCTAAAAACATGTAATTCGAACTTCTAACATCTAAAAACATGTTTCTATAAAGTTTTAGCGAAACTGAAAATTTTACTAGCAAAAAGCTTCCTCTAGGAGGAAGCAAAAAATCACGAAGCGCAACACCTAGACTTCGTCATCGGCCACACCTAGACACCAAAAACCACGGTGCGAACTACCCAGACCTCGTCATCAGCCATCCTCCTATGATCTATTTATTTAGACATATAAAATCATGGAGCGCACCACCTAGACTTCGTCATCGGCCACCCTGTACACCTAGACGTCGTCCTCGTATGATTTATTTACCTAGATACGAAAAACCATGGAGCGCGCCACTTAGACATCGTCATCGGCCACCTTGTACATCTAGACACCTTTTTTGAATGATTTTTACACCAAAACACCGAAAACTAAGAAGCACACTATATATGCACAAAAAGTAACAAAATGCACTTCCGGGGCTCCGTCATCAGCGACCCCGAACCGTCAAAAACAGTTGGTGCACTGACAGAGCAGCAGCTTTTCAAAAACATAACCTTTAATTCAAGCAATAGCAGACAATGTAGCGGCCCAATAGCTTGTGCGGCCAACTTCACGGTCTAACCACTGGTCAGACCAACTGTACCATATAGAAAAATATGAATTAAGCATGTTTTTTTTGTCAATATTTTTATGACAATTAAACATAGACATCAAATAAATATGTGACTAAGTAAAAAAACAACAATCACATTATAATCAATTGTAAATATTGATTTAAAACACTTGCTGCGGCCAACTTCACGGTCCTACCATGGTCATACTGAACAAAAAAGAGATACTGAAATCGAGCATTTGGAAATACCGACTCGATTATTTTGTAAAAAATGAATTGTTGGCCAATATTTTTATTGAAAATCAAAGTTAGAGGAAAAACTATAATTGTAATACTAAGATACAGATTAGTTATGATGGACACATAACTTATAGTTGCCAACATTGTTATATACTAGAAAATCTTAGTGCGCTTCGCGCACCTCTTATTATACCATCAATAGTATCTTATTCCAGAATGATTTTAAATTTTACTGCTTGCTGAGCACTAACAGTTCAAAGCGTTTTTAGGTTATGTAATAATATTCGCGTTCCTAAATTCTTGTACCAGGACTGGACATCAATTAAATGCTTCACATCACTTTTTAAAAAGAGGATATATTTTATTAAAATCTCCCAACCCGTGCAACTACGCACCCCAAGCTCATATAAATTATTAAATTATATCTATCTTATTTAATAATAATTAAAAATTATTTTTGACAATTTTTGTTATCAATACATTCATTTTGATTTGATTACTCTATTGATATTTATAGTTTTTCTTCTTCATGTGTGATAATTACATATACTTTAATGATTTAATTATTATTATTATATTATTACTAACACTTTAATCATCTTTTATATTATACTAGGAAAATCGACCGCGCTTCGCGCGAATAATATCGTTACGCAATTCTTTCTTTACATTCTAAACAGAATCCAAATGTTAACATTTTCCTCACTATAATATAATACATTTGTATATATGTATCTTGTCTCACCAATCATGTCACCCAATATAATGTAGGTTATGTGCTTTTTAATTTTTGAAGTCAGATATTCGTTATTTATTTTATAGCTAAATAATTAATTGTTACAAACCTAATCTCAAAATTTAAACTAATAAAACACGATCATTTATTATTAAACTCGTTAAATGTTGGCGCCATCTAAACCGGATACACATCTGTCGACCAATCACGGCAATCGTCCATCTTTTATAGGCTTCACAACATCCGGCCATCACTTTTTTTAGAGAGGATACATAATCTTATTAATGATAAATATAAATAATCTTAAGCAAAATATTACACATATGTACAAAACCAACAAAAATATTATAACATTTAATTATAAAGTTTAAAAAACATTTCGCATAATCTTTATTATTTTTATAAAACAGATTTATCCAAACGAATATAATTTATAAATCTTTCGTAACATGCTTTACAACAAAATATGTTAATCGTGAGCTAAGCGAGCGTATTTGTTATTAATTTCATTAATACAATATCTAATGAATAACAATTAATAGTTGTTCATTCCATATCGGTTTTAATTTTATTTTTAATTTCTGTTTTTCGTGGAGCACAATAATATACAAACGTTGTAATATCTTTAAGCATATGTTTAATTTCAGATTTATTTTCTGCTTTGTTGAGTTCGTCTTTTAAATAACCCAAAAGCAATTCGACTACTTTGTTAACCATAGGTGCACATTCTTGTATCATTTTGATTCCTTTGTTGATATACTCCTATGTTAACCATAGGTGCACATTCTTGTATCATTTTGATTCCTTTGTTGATATACTAACGCACTTGTAACAATCCCTCTTATGTCGATGAATGCATAACGATCGTTAAGTTTAGTTCTATTTCCTTTTTTTTAGTAGCCGAAGAAGATGATGATCCTTTTTCTCCTTCAGAACTGCTGGTAACCTCCACCTCATCCATAGATTGCAAGTCGTGAAGTCGTCAAATTATGTCGTGATTAGGTAGTATTATTTTTGTCATTTTTCCGTAGAACTGGCAAAACGTATACGAGTTTTTCAAGTACGTGTTTATTGTTGTCGACTGGTTGTTAAAAAGCTGCCAGCTATTTATATCGAGTGTTACACATCTTGACCCCAACCACAAAGTTTTACTACGGATTTGTATTTAACACTACCGCTACCGTCGTTTTCAATACCCGCTGTGTCTTCGAAAGGTACAAACGAACTAAAGGCTCAAATTTTTTTATTATGCGAAAAATCACGGTCACTTTTTATGATCCATATTGAATATGTACCGTGAAACATTAATAATCAAAAACAAAGAGAATCCGAAATTCCAATATAATCCCTCATCTGTAAAATTATAATCCGGAAGTAATAAAAAAACCGCTGCCAATTCATTGGCACGTAGCTTCCTCCAACGAAATGTATTGTTCCAATAAATAAAATATTGTTTTAAAATACAGTATGTGAATGCAATTTTAAATATTTCCAAGTTTAATTATTTTTCTGTAGAAGCAATTTTCTTATTGCAAAAGAAATAGAAAGATCCGATCAAAATCTCTAAAATAGCGAAGTTGCAGAATCGATCGTTTAATTTTAAAGAAATATAAATGAAACCAAAACTCTTAAACTCGCTACCCCACGCGTCATGAGTCTCAACCGACGATATACACAAAGGAATATGGACGAGTAGCGCACAAGTTGCTATGGAGAAATGTGTGGCGATAAAAATAATAATTTTAAAAAAAAAGTGAATCAAATTATTTCGCGTCGTCTTACTCAAGCTGTCGTAGCAGCAACATCGCGCAGAAATGGGATTACGATGGATTTTTATCTTGTCAGAATTTTTCTGCTAATTCTTGAATGAGCAGATCATCCTGACTTCTGAGAAAAATCGGTTTTTACATTTCAGCTCTTTACTTGAGAACTGCTCGACAAAATCGTTTAAAATTTTAACAGCAGATAACATTGTATATGGCGAATCACTAAATGAAATTTTTAAGCATTTGACTACATTGTTTTAGAGATATAAGAAATATAAAAATTAAAAAAAAAATTTAAACCTTGATATTTTAAGAACCATAGGGGTTTGAAAGCTGCGTAATGAATATAGCCAGAACACATAAAATATCTACCTTTTTCTAAAATCTCAAGTGCAATAAGGCCTTTTTACGCCTGTAATCGAGGCAAAAAAAAAACTCTTTTTTTCAGTTTTCGATTTATTACTCAAAAAATAAGTTGTCAAATCACTTGAAATTTTAATGAAATATAGTTTCACACGTGACCCATTAACATGATTTTTTTGTGAGGTTTTGATATATGGTTTAGTTTTAGAGATATGGATTAAAAAAAATCACCTTTTTCATTTTATCTGCCGAATGGAGCGGTCGATCCCAAGGACCAAACATAGAAAAGTAAATAAGTTTATTATTTTCTAAATGCATTTTATCTGAATTGTTTGTAACATTGGGATGATTGAAAAAACCGCAAAATAATGTTTTTTCAAAATTAAAAAAAAGCCATAAAAAAGTAATTGAAAAAATAAAAAAAAACTGTTTTTCCTAAATTTAGAATGTAAAAATAGATATGTGTGTCAAATTTGATTGATATTGACGGAGTAGATCCAGAAATATTACGGTATACACACACACACACACACACACATCCGTACGGACATTTTTTTAAAACACGTAATCGAACTTCAAACATCTCTAAACATGTTTCTATGAAGTATTAGTAAAAATTTGACTATTACAAAGCTTCCTCTAGAAGGGAGCAATAATGCTATCGTTCGCCCGTGACTTACGTAGAGAGAAAATGACGCAAGAGGACTGATGTTACTATAAGAAAGTGGAAGGTGGAAAATGATCGAAGAAATAACCGACTCGTTTATGTATGATTGAAAATTATTACAACAGTCTATTACAAATTATTATGAAAAATGACGTTAGAGTGAGTACATATTTTTACTTAAATTAATTACATACTTATATTCAGGATACAAATTTAATAATAGGTATACATATTTGATCACAAATAAAACCAGCGCCGATTGAGCTATCTCGCGGATACTTATTAACATGACTACGACATTAAAAATGCGAGAAACCAGTTGTAGTTTGATCTCATAGGCCTTTATTCATAAGTTATAGCCAATTTTAGTCAAATTCAACCAAAAAACCTAGTTCATTCAAACGAGTATAACTTCTAAGGCATAATTCCTAGAGCATCCTGTATAAAATTTACTTTTAGTACGGAAAATTTCCTATCGATTAAAGTGGTTTTTAAACCGAAATATCTTTTTTTTTTCAAAAAATATAACCAATGGAAGATTTTACTTAATTTCTCACGATTATTCTGTGCACTATTTTCCAAGTCAGAAATACGATAAAATTTTCAATTAGCTGTATCATTCGAAGAAAATGATCTTTTGGCCTTTGTAATCACCTCATTTTATAGGAAATTTTCCGTACTTTAAGTAAATTTTATCCAGAATGCTCTAGGAACTATGCCTTAGAAGTTATACTCGTTTATAACTTCCGAATAAAGGCCTATGAGATCAAACTACAACTGATTTCTCTCATTTTTAATTACCAGAAAACATTTCTGAAAGTCTTAGCGAAATCCCTTTCCCGAAGCCTAGTAGCTTCCCTTGTAAGAAAAAGCATATTTGCTTCTCACACAGTTAATTAACATTTTATCTTGATTAAAATGTCACAATGGATGTGTCCAATGCAATCAATATATTTACCGCCTAACGTAAAGTATTTACGATTATTAAGTCCTTCGTTAACTGGAGACGGTGATTTTGCATTCAGTGCTGCATCGAAAGCACCTGACGTATCATCATACCACAGGCTAGACGTTAATAAAGATTTATTTCTATATAGGCTCTATATGGATACGCATTATTCGGTAGTGACACAAGTTTTTGGTTTAAAAAAACATCCACTTGATTAAACATAGAATGAAGAAAATTATTAATCGGGGCCACTCTAGCATATTTTCAATATCTGTCTCAGCCACAGGTGTAATTTTTGCTTGAATATAAAGCATAGTATGTGCGAGATGTATGTAATGCTCGCTTGCACTGAGTACTACAAACTCTAAAGGGGCATCACTCTCATCATTCAGCGATGAAGCAGGTTTATAATGCAAATATGTACTATTCTCTATCGATGTTTTTGTAGCCGGAAAAGAAAAAATATCCAATTTGCTCGACATACATTCCGACGAGTACGAGTGTAAAAAAGCCATTATTTTACCGTAGACCGAATATATCAGTTATATTTGTATAAGTCAATGATTCTCTCTTCTTCTTTCTTCTCCCCGCCGGTTGAATCACCTTTTTTTTCTTTTTCTGTTGACGCTTAACAGTAGTAGTTTGTGTACGTTTTTTACGATGCGTGCTACCTGAAGCACGCTTCTTTTGACTGACGCAAGTGCTTCGAAGGTCGTGACTTATAACCCTCGCCTTTTATCATATCCGCAACTTCATTGGCGGTTTTTCTATTTAGATTTTTACCAGACTTCGTAGTGCGGTATTTAATAGCCTCTTTGAAATTTACACTGTTATTTGCGACGTCTTCTAAAACATTAATACCGGCGTGCACAGCCTTTTTACTTCTCTAGATGTATTATATGGTAAAATTCTATGGAATAAACCTTTAAGCCACGCCCCCAAACCACGACCCCGTTGATATGTAGAACCTGAAAAGACGTTTAGGACGCCACCGCCTACTTGCTCGTTGTAATATCGCATATCTCTAAAAAACATTAACTTCAAAAAAAGTAAAAGGTTATAGGCGAGTTTGATATATTCCGCAACGAAATAACAGATAAAAAATAACTGAGATCAATCAAACAAAGTCAAGTTTATTATAATTAATCATAATGAAGCAAAAAAATTGTTTGCTTCCTCCTAGAGGAAGCTTTGTAATAGTAAAATTTTCAGTTTCGCTAAAACTTCATAGAAACATGTTTTTAGATGTTAGAAGTTCGAATTACGTGTTTTTAGGAAATGTCCGTATGGATGTGTGTATGTGTGTGTGTTTTTTTTTTTTTTTGTCTGTGGAGAAAGAGGTGTAGGGTAAAAATCTTAATAGACCATGACATGACACTGACGGTAAGGCAGCCGAGGCCATCCACTCCCAGTGTCACGGTGTGTTGGATTCTCACCAACTAAAAACCCTTTGAAGAGCACTTCAAGGTACTCAACCCTAGCTCCTACGTTCCTCTGCATCGGGCAGGGGAGTAAGAGCTCAACTCTATGACCTACGTTCCTCTGCATCAGTCAGAGGAGCATTTCGTACTTGTGACTCAGTGGCCTTCGTTTAGCAGCATTTAACTTGGCTGTTTTGCCTTATCTTTTCCTTCTATTCTCTTTGTCATTTCTAACCTTCTTGAGGATGGTCCTTACGTAGTTGTCTACTACGTGCCAACCATCCTCCGTCGACAACATGGCTGTCATCATAGATTCAGGTGTCACACTTGTCTGGAGGTAACACTCGAGTTTTTCTCGCTCCATTTGGTATCGCGAACAGTCACAGAAGACATCCTCGTTAGCGTCCAAACAAACTGGGTAGTTTGGACGGTCCTCTATTTTAAATCTGTGTAGGTACGCCCGAAAGCATACGTGCCCCGTCCGAACCTGTGTGTCACTGACGTACTGGATAAGCAAGTCCTGCGCCGTCTCGCAGTGGTTAAGGTTTAGCTGAACCATCCCATTTTCTTTTCTCCTTCAACTCTTCTACTACCGCTCTGTAAACTGGGCATGTGTAGCTACCAGCTGCATGGTCACCTTTTCCTTCTGCATCTTTCCCACGACAGAGAACACAATTCGGTTGGATGCTACAGTTCTTTATCTTGTGTTCTGTGCTCCCACATCTGTAGCAACAGTTACTTCGGTCCTGTGTTGCTGTGCACTTACTGGAGATATGCCCAAAACCTAGGCATTTATAACATCTAAGCGGCCGTGTTCCTCGTTGGACCTCCCGGATTCTGCAGACTACCCATCCAATCTTGATTTTCTGCTTCCCTATCACCTGTTTAGCCATTGTTGCTGGCATTTGTATGACCACTGTCTGGGTATCGCCGTAAGCTGATCGCACCGACTTTACTGCCGTTTCCTTTGAAACTCAGTAACCACTTTGAAACTCCCTCTTTAGTGCTTCCACTATATCGGCCTTGGTTGTTAGGATATCGAGGTCCTTTATTTCGAAGACCGTTTGCTCTTGCAGGGATCTTACTTCGGTACCTGCTTGACGGACCACTTCCACCGCTTGTCGGAATTCCACTGCCTTCAGATCCACGTTGTGGTGAAGTTGTAGTAACAGGTCTCCCGTCGCTGTCCTGAGTAACCTGTTGACACTTCTGTCCAAAATCTCAAGTTTGGGGTCTGCCTTCATCTCTCTCAGGATGTCAGCGTAGGACTTGCCTGCCGAAGCCTTTACGATGAGGGCGTCTGGTCGAGACGGTCTTGGCCTTGGTGGTCTTTGTCCACCAGTGCCCTTTTGGTTCCAGGCTCTAGTGGGCTTATTACCGTCCTCTTTGTTCTTTTTTTTCCCTCTTTTTTTTCTTCCTTTTGGTTTCCACCTCCTCCCAAGGCGGCTGCGTGTCTCAGTTGGCATATGAGCTCCTAGGGCTTCTTGGGGTCCCCGTGCTTGGCGCAAGTCTCTGTTCCTCGGCCTTCTTCTTTTTCGAGGAAAGCTCTTGTTCAGGTGAGCGTTCATTCCTTTTCCTGTCTGCACTAGATGTCTGTGAATCCTGTGACTGGGCGCTTGTCTACAGCCTGGGACTGGGCTTGCTCTGTACCATCAGCCCAAAGCTATCCATCATTTTTTTTTTTGTGGCTTCTCTTACGCTACTAAGGCGTTTCATGCTCCGTTGCACCTGTTGCAGGTCCTTTTTCACGCACTTGTGAAAATTGTGTGCGGTGTACGCAACTTCATAGGCGCTTTCCAAATACCCTTCGATCGTCTCAAGCAGCTTTTGCTCGGTATCCGCTGCTGCCTGGATTCTATTCCAGGCCGCGAGCATCCTCTTTTCCTCATCCACATCACCTGGCATATTGCTCTTTCCTGCGACCTGCTGTTTGCCTTCCAATGTATTGCTCTTTTCCTGAGCAAGTCCACCATCTTGCGATTTTGTCACCGTTAGTGTGTACACTTCCACACTGTGTACAGTCCTCCCTTGTCTCTCCTTCATGTTCGATTCTCTTCTCCATGTTGCAAACAGTGTTTGTTCATCCCGCCATGTGTCCGACCCCCTGGATCCTCCCGTCTATGGAGGCAGCTGACATGGCCCCGGTACCTGACCGAAGGCAGTGCCAGACTGGGTACATCATACCAGGATATAGCACGCGCTGTCGCGCTAGCCCACCTCTGCTTTCTCGAGCCCTTTTCCCCGAACCAAGGTGATTGCCTCTCTGGAGAGTTTCCAGCAGGCGTCACACGACAGCACGCACTCGCTTAAGCCGATTGACCGGTACTAGCTAGGTAACCGGTCTCCCGTCTTGCCGTCAGCAGAAGCCAAAGATAGTTCGGGTCATTTCGGCGCGCAACCTCAGATCGCCTGCCTATCCAGGATCTTCTTTTGGCAGCTCACGGGTCGCACCGCACGGCAAACACGGCGGCCTGTTGGTCCACGAAGCATATTTTATTTCTGCTCTACCCTCCAGGGCTGGCACCCCGGCGAGCACTCCCCCATCCGCCACCCGGGGGACGCGCTGCCTACGGGGTTACAGGCTCCCCGCGGTGTGTGTGTGTGTGTGTGTGTGTGTGTGTGTGTGAACCGTGATATTTCTGAAACCACTCATAAATACATATTCTCTTATACCACAACTCGAATACCATTGAGATAAATCATCGATTTCGATGCAATCTGTACATGCCTGCTGTACTATGCATAAATTCGGTACATGTATTTTAGTTGACGCATGATCGTTTTAAGCTATGTCTTGCCGAGTCTCGAAATCATAAAAGATAAAAAGCTGTTGTTTGAGTTTCTGATTATTTTCTACAGGTTTATTGATTATTGGCTGCAAGTAACACATTTCATTATAGCTTTAATTCTTTTTACACTACTCACACCAATGAACACCGCACGTATACCTACCACGATTGCAAATAATAAATTTACAACAGAATTTACACATTTTTAATACATCACTTAATTTTTTATTATATTTTTCTTAAGAACCTTTTATCTTACGGTGTTCAAAATAATCAACACCGAAAAAATCACGATTACTCAAACGACATTTAATAATTTGAACAATACTATCGCTTACATTACAAGGTGATGAGATAAAGCATCGTAGATAAATACTTGCGCATTTGTGCTGATCAACATGATGATAACGTTTGTTGCCAAATTCACAAAAAAATTGTGTTCTTGCAGCACCAGTAAGGTTTAATATGGTATCAAAATGATGGTCAGTAGCGTCATAGAAAATAGAGATGGTTTTATACAACTCAGTGTCTTCCCCTTCGAAATACAAGCGTCCGTCAAACAAAGGTGGTTCACCATTCCCGAAAGTTTCTTTACTATATACGACTACAGCTATATATATTTTTTTAAATACTCTTAAAATTTTGCTCCTGTTTCAATTGACAGTTTAAGTTGTATGTATTTCAAAACTATTGTTCAAGTAGAATCATTAAATTTGAATTCGCCGAGAAAGCGACAGAGACGGAGCTAGCCGTTACGTAAGTTTCTGAACGCTGCTGGTCAGCTCGATCGAATTGGGGGTTGCTATGACAACGCTCGAGCGCTCGCTCTCTCTCTCTCGCTCTCTCAGCAGTACCTGTTGCCCGACTGTAGTCAGTCGAGCTGTAGAATCGGAGCTGAACACACTGCAGTGTCAGCTACTGATATCGCTCTCAGTTGGAGAACAACCGTTTAGTCCGTATATTAGCATTCACTTTTCCTTGATTTTAACAAGTTTACTTACACACTCTTTTAAATATATTTCGCTCTTAAGTAGTTTAAAAGTGAGTGTACGGCTACAGCGACCGATTGCGACCTTGTAATTGTCGCAACGGTCAACTTTCGTTAGAGGTAATAGAATACACGAATTATTAGAGGTTGTTTAGAAGTCTAGAAGTTAGAGGTTTAGAGGTCATCAGAAGAAACCAAGTTTTATCGACGTCGCATCCCAGTGGCAAGCCGAGTACAGCGGAGGGATGCCTTTGGGTGTAAAGAGGCAACACCGGGACCAGCTTGTCGTCATCGGACTCCAGGGGACTCAGCCTTCGCCAGCAGTCTGGACAGAAGTCATTGTCGTAAGCAACGGACGGAGAGGAGTTGGGAAATTGTTTATATTGTTGTTAGTAGTATATGGGCCCGTATGGAGAGACTGGGCGTGGCCTAGCCTGGCGCCGACGGGGGAGGGGCACAGTAGCACTTGTTTATGTAAACAGTAGCTAATTAGGTCAATTAACATGATTTATGACCCCTAATTATGTAAACAGTAGTTAATTGTTGTAAACAGTAGTTAAGTGGGTCAATTAGCAAGATTAATGACCGCTACTGTATAAACAAGCTATAAAAAGTGTGTCACCGCTCGCGTGACCTACTTTCAATTGTTTAAATAAATAAATTATTATTTAAATAATTAAATTTTGGCGCCTGCCACGCTGACCTATATATGTATATATATATATATATATGTATATAAAATATTATATGGGGGACAAGGATTCAAGTGCATAATTATGTGCCCAAATATTTTTTAAATAAACTATATAGTGCCACGTATCACACCATACAACCCCGAGGTCCCCTCCCCCGCTTTACTCCATAGCGGCCCCGAGCCTCTCGGCGCAGCGTGCGTGCCGCGGCTCTGCTCCCCCCGCACTCACTACTTTACGCAATACCAGCCCGGAGGCTCTTGTGTCAGCTCTCTCCCCCTTTTTACTCTATAGGCGGTCCGACTCTCACCCGCGCCGCCGCGAGTGCTGCGACTCATCTCTCCCCCCCCACGCGTTACTATACCAATGCGCGCAGCCTCTAGCGCTCTCTCTCTCTCTCTTTACGCTATTACCGGCCTAAATCCGCTTTCGATTACCGTCTCTTCTCCGCCGC
>CM053168.1:36959221-37040289 GCA_012977825.3 Pteromalus puparum
ATTCGGAACTATCCTATTGGTGGAAAATACATTTATTTATATGTAAGCTGTGACGTCACGCTTAACTACCTGAATTCCATCCCGTTCCTAAAGTCGTGAATTTTGCGTAAAGATAGTTTATTACATAATTTGAATAGAAAAAGTATTAGTTTTATTATCAGCTAAGCAAAGCCGAACAGCTGTTCGTTGGCCCTGTCGAAGCGAGGCAGCGAGCTCGACCACTGCGCATACATTGTGCGCATCGATCTAGCGACCGATTGGCGACATGCCCATGCAGCCGTCTGCCGTGTGTGTTTTGACGTTTTGAAAAGAAGGAAACAACGCAAACAAGGAAACAAGACAGTGCAAAAAGTATCCAAAAGTGATTCACCCGGAATGGTACCGACGATGCGATGTGTGAGCAGTATAAGTGCCAGTTCATGAAGGAGTGCTGCAGTATAGGAAGAGATGTAGCTCCAACAAGAAACTTGAGTTTTTGCTTGGAGGTTATCCTTTGGTTTTTGGATTGGAGTACTCCTGCGGCTGTTGCTCCTGCTCATTCTATTGATGTGTTGATACATTCTTTTTGCAACATGCTGCCTGGATGAAGATTCACTATCACATACGAGCTACGACTGGTTTTCCTTTGTTCTTGTGTTCATTATGTTTATAACAGATATCTATTGTGTTATGCGCAGTATAATCAGTGTAATTTTGTGATCTGTTTTTTAGAGTTAAATCAGTGTTGTAATTCCGATGCCTCCCAAGATCACCCTGGACTGGATTCACTATCTCTCTCTCTCTCTCTCTCTCTCTCTCTCTCTCTCTCTCTCTCTCTCTCTCTCTCTCTCTCTCTNTTGGCATTTCTAGGTACTTTAACAGCCTCAATACGACTCTGAAGCTGGATTTATGGTATCTGATCGTATTGCTTGGCATCTCTGGCTGATTTAATCACCAGGAGACAACCTTAGAATTACATTTGAACTTTCTGGAAGTGCTGGTTGGCGTTTCCAGCTGGCTCAACCACCTGCGAATGATCCTGGAGCTCTATTTCTACTATCCGGCAGTCCTGTTTGGCGTTGTCAGCTGATTGGACCACCTTGAGATGATCTTGCAACTGAAATGATGCTGTCTTGGAGTGTTGGTTGGCGTTCTTGGATACTTCAACTATTTTAATACGTATCTGGATATGAATTTATACAATCTGACAAGGTAATCGACCTGATAAAATTCGCCAAACTGATGAAGATTTCTCACTTCCGCGGAGTGTACATGCGTGACTCGTTGCCTGATGGCCCGCACTATCGTGAGTCAACGATTGTCAACCTGGACAACGCGAGCGGACCTGGAACGCACTGGCTGGCCTATCGCAAACGTGGCAACCATGTCGTCTACTTCGACAGTTTCGGTGATCTACAACTACTTTGAGACTTGATGCTGTACATTCACGAGTTACTAACTCCAAAAGTTATATCGATTAGTCTCAAACCAAATAACAATACATTACGCAGTGTCGTGAAGTGCAGTCACGCTATCGATTTCCGGCCAGCTGACTCCATAGCTTCGCTACTGGGCTTTAAAAAACGCATCCTCGAGGCGAACATCACTCACAGCTCTGATCTACCTGTGCGTATCCTCAAGGTCAACGGCATATGCGTCGAGTGCAATATCACATCGGGTGCCTATATAAACAGTCGAAGAGTCCACACGATACACGAGTTCTTCCCGGCAGTGCCACCAGGATACAAGATCATCGAAGTTCCATCGCAGGTAATCTACCTTCCAATCGCTGTTAAGTCCATAGATCACTTGCAAGTGCGCATAGTCGACCAGGACGGTAATTTAGTGAATTTTCGAGAGGAAGTCATAACTATCAGATTCCATATGAAGCAAGTCTGAGGATGGGTATCGTGTACAATCACAGAGGCAGCTATATAAGGAGCTCAAAACCTCGACTAACGATTAGTCGTCGACGAGCAGTCAAAGCGCTAACACGGCAAAACATTCAGTTTCTGAAAAGTCTAGGCTTGCGAGTCGTTGGTGGAAAATATTGAAGTGTGTATTTATCTGTCACTGGTATGGAAGACATTCTCAACATTCAGACATCCGTCGCGTTTGACGAGTCAGTCGCGCACTGCGTGATTCACGCGCACCAGCCGTACACAGCCAGCATTTACAACAACAGCGACGAGATCCGCAACTCTATTCAACATCAAGATCTCTGTCTTCTGCCAGCACGCAGTTCATTGCACGGGTGCGGTCGAATCGTCAAAGCTGATAATAGTGTGGTATAGAATACCAGTTTAGTCAACAACGCCACCTGTCATCTATCCGAGGAAGTTGGATATGAGATAAATGCTATCGTCAACAGGTGCAAGAATGTTGGCTTGACTACCCTAATGAAGGGTTGGATATCCATCAATCCTAATCAGAGTTTGGAGAACGCGGGATGGCTCGACGTCGAGGAGACAGCGTTGAGTTTGTACAACAACGAGGGGTACTTCGACGTATGCATTCCTCTGAACATGATTCTCGGCTTCGCCGAAGACTATCGCAAGATTGTGGTCAACGTCAAGCACGAACTCATAATCACGAGATCGAGAAACGATTTAAATGCTGTTGTTCAAACGGCAGCAGGTAATCCAGCTGCTTTCGAAGATTTCAAGATTAATTTAACGAGAATCGAATGGCTGATGCCGTATATATTGGCATCCAATGCTCACAAGATACGCCTTCTGAATTGCATCGAAAAGGATAGACCCATTACCATGAGCTTTCGCAGTTGGGAGTTGTTCGAATATCCGCTGCTTCCAGCTACACCGAAATACGTCTGGACGGTGAAAACTTCCAATCAGATGGAGAAGCCCTGCTTCGTTGTGGTGGGTTTCCAAACGAATCGAAAAGGACAGAAAGCTGCTAGTCGCTTTGATCACTGCAACATCAGCAATGTAAAACTCTTCCTGAATTCGCAGTGCTATCCCTATGGAAATCTCAATCTAGATATATCTCGCAACCAGTATGCCTTACCTCACGAAATGTATACTAACTTTCAGAGTGCGACTACGAGAAACAGGCCGAGCCTGTACTGAATAAAAATGACTACATCACTCACTTGCCTCTCATTGTGATAGACTGCTCCAAGCAGAACGAGTCGTTGAAGAGCGCTCCAGTGGATGTTCGTCTAGAATTTGAAGAGAGAAACAATTTCCCAGCTGGAACGTCAGCTTACTGTTTGATACTTCACGATCGCATTGTGCAGTACAATCCTGTGAGTGGAGACATGAAGAAACTTTTTTGAGTCACTTCGAGATGGAGTTCATGGTGGATATGCAGGGTTTTAAGCAACCTGTTGACGATTTCATCCTCAAAGAGTCGGTGATAGCGCCTCTACACGGTGAACCTCTAGTCTGGTTATTCAAAGTACAGAAAGGAAAATTCATGGCTTGAGCGCAGTTATCATGGGAAATTTGAATCGTTGAAGCCATTTCTATTTCAATGCGTCTATGACAAAAATTTTTGTTGCATCGTGTAAAGCGTCACGAAGCAAGTTTCCAATTTGGCAGTAGTCATGTCCATCGGTTTTCCACTTCATGCCATGATAATTATGTTTAAGCCAGTTGTTTTCCCTTTGTATTTTGTCAGAGAGTTTTTTCCATGAGAAGGGATTTTTGAATATTTGAACAACAGAATCACTACTACTATTATTGAGAGGAATGATTGCAATTTCCTTTAGAATATAATCTCCTTCGGTTTGCTTGAAACCAGTCATGTCTACTGCATACTCCATATTTTTATGCAGCCTAGACGAGTTTCTTGACATCCCCACTGATGGGATTGTACTGAACGATACGATCGTGTAAGATCATGCAGTAGGCTGAAGTGTTGGCAGGAAAATCTTTTTTAGCCTCAAACTCTAGACGTACATCGACAGGAGCGCTCTTGAGAGATTCGTTTTGTCGTGAACAGTCAATAACTATGAGCGGTTCATTCTTGATGAACATAGGCTTTGTCAGCATCGGCTGTGGATCTCTACCATAGTATGATTTTTGAAAATTAGCATACATATCATAGAGAATCGCATACTGATTGTTATATATGTCGAGATTCATATTGTTGTATGGATAATATTGTGAATTTAAGAAAAGTTTCACATTACTTATCTCACAATGATCAAATCTACTGGCATTTGCAGTTCTTACAGCTTTTCTCTTTGTTTGTAGCCCGAGAATTACAAAACGAGGTTTCTCCAGTTGATTTGAAGTTTTCACTGTCCAGACGTGTTTATTCGTGCTTGGGAGAAGAGGATATTCAAATATCTCCCAAGAACGAAAACACATAGAGATGGGATTATCTTTACCAATGAAATTCAATAGCTGAATTTTTTGTTTATCAGATGCAATGACATATGGCATTAACCATTCTATTTTCGTTATTTTTACTTCACAATCTTCATAAGTAGTTGCACCAGCTGTCGTAGTTCCTTCCTGGATTATTGCGTTCAAGTCGCTTCTCGATCTTGTAAGAATGAGCTCATGCTTCATGTTAACTATAATTTTTTTATAGTCTTCTGCAAAGCCCATGATCATACTCAGCGGAATCGCAACGTCAAAGTTTCCCTTTTCATCGACAAACGATTTGTCGTCCTCTTCATTGCCAAGCCAGCCTGCATTTTCTAGCATGTTATTCTGATTCGAATTAAATGAAGTCCATCCTTTCATGATAGTGCTCAAACCAACATTTTTACTTTTATCTATCTCCACAGCATTAATTTCATAACGAATTTCATCAAACAGATGACAAATGCCATTGTTCATGAATTTAGTTTTAGCTGGCGCTGTTGAACCACTTTTCAGTTTCAATTTTCCACATACATGGATAGAACTACGTGATAGTAAGAGACATAGATCTTGATGTTGGATAGAAATACGAATCTCATCACTATTATCAAAGCTTAATGATGAGTATGGTTGATGGGCGTGTACCTCGTAATGAGCAATAAACTCATCGAATACGACACCTGATTGAATGCTTAGAATTTCGTTCATTTTTCTGGAAGCAGCAAATAATTATACACGTGAATTTTTTCCACGAACTTTTAGTCCTAGTCTTTTCAGAAACTGAATGCTCTTCCGTGTTAACGGTTAGAGCCTTCGGTCGACTGATGTCTCGTTGACATAGTTGTTGACTTATATATGTTCCAGAACTGTAAGCGATGCCCATTATACAGATTTGATGTGAAGTCTAATAGTAATTTCCTCTCCTCGAAAATTCACTAAATTTCCATCCTGATCTACAATTCGAATTTGTAGATGATCTATGCACATGACACTGAGTGATAGATATATCAAATGAGACGGAACTTTTAAGATTTTGTATCCTGGCGGCACTCTGGGAAAGAACTCATGGATTGTATGAACTTTTTTTATTATTGATATAAGCACCTGCAGTAATATTGCACTCAACTCTGAGTGCATTGATTCTCAATATTTTCACAGGTAAATCAGAGCTGTGTTGAATGTTCTCTTTGAGAATGCGTGGAGCAAAGCCAAGAAGACGACCTATGGATTCGCGAGGTCTGAGATCTATCAGATGACTGCAGAGAATTTCACTTCTGAGAGTATTGTTGTTAGCTTTCAAAGAAAATTCAATTCCTTTGGATTTCAAAGTTTCTTGTAAAAATTGATTGATAGCATCAATCTCATAACTGCCAGTAGGGATTGTAATAATATCTTTTTTGCTCAAATGAAGTTTATTATTTGAAAAGTCGACATTGGGAATAGAGTTGAATGTTAAAAGTTCAACTAATCCCAAGACAAAATTCTTATGCTGTGGTAGTTCAATCGAAGAAAAATATTGTGCTTCGAAGACAGATGAGTTTCATGAGAGACTTAGAGTGAAGCTATCTTCCATGACCATGAGTCAAAATTTTGATATCTTTTGTATTCGTATTTCACTTCTTTCACGTTAAAATACATCATGAGATCCTTGGGAGGTTTGAGATCACCAAAACTATCAAAATAATGCACTTCAGAACCTTGCTGGCGATAACGAACCCAGTGAGTACCTCTATTTTGATAGTCATCCAAGTTAACCACTGCAGATTCATTATACCATGGTCCATTGGGAGGCAGATTATTTCTCATGAAAACACCTCGGAAATCTGAGCTTTTCATCATATGAGCATATTTTTTTAGATCGTAGTCAGTCAGTAGACGATTTGGCAAAGTTAAATCGAATTTGTTTTCTATTTACTTGATTACCACGACCGATGTGAGGTGTGATAAATAATCCCATTCCAGTTTTATAGGGCTGAACATGGAGTCCTTTGCCTAAAGCAATAGCTTCCATGGTCTTATTATGTCTCTTACTTTCTTCATGATCTTTTTGCGCGGCTTTAGCATCATTAACAGCTTTAGCTATTCCAGCAGCACCTGCTAGAGCACCGGTCGCACTGAGTCCTGCAAATAGTGGAATGAGAAAAGGAAGAACTCCACCAATTTTCGATGGAAGCGGTAGAACTCGTGGAATGCTTTTTTTTTCCTCCTACACTCTTAACAGTTTGACGTGCACCCTTGAAGGCTGATTAAATAACCTTGCGAGAAGATTTACTTGCAGTCATTGATTTTTTAGCCGCAGTCACTAACTTATTAAATTTTAGTCCTATTCCAGTTTTTCCTTTTAATTTCATAGCACTGTTAACCGCCAAAGCAAATGCTTTTTCAGCAAGACTAGCATCCTTGGCTCTGATACATTGCGAAACTTTATCAGCAAGCTTCTTGTCAGCTGCTTTACGATCTCCGTTTTTATCAGAGTATGCTATGTCATGTTCTTTACACGCCTGATCTAGCGGATTAATTCCAGGATCTCCTCTTTTCANTATTCGCTTTTTAGGCACAACCGCGACACGGAAGTGCCTTATAGTTTCGTGTGCGAAAAATGTGTACCATGCGATATCTTGCACAATTTTTGACCGATCGGGCTGAAATTATAGGAGAAGTCTCCTTTCGCAAAAGCTAAAAACTATTTTTTTTGTCCCGATCCTCTACGTCGTTTTAAAAAGAGGGCCCAATTTGTTCAATTTTAACGCGTATTTTTGAATAACAATTTTGGTGTTACACGATTATCTCTGAGAGACTTTAATCAATCGGGCCATAAATTTATGTGCGAACTCCTCTTATAATACTAAGCTGACAGTACTATTTTGGGCTTGATCCTATATGTATAAGCAGAATGCGGTCACCTCCAAAAATCGCTAAAAACGGTTTTTTGGCTCTAACTCGAATTCTAAGCATTCTACAAAAAAAAGTTAAATGGAAAAGTTGTAGATCTTTGAAAAATACAACTTTTTCCCATTAACATCAAATCATGAAAATATTATAACTCGAGTTTACAGCCCAAAATTGCCTTTTTACAGCTAAAAAACCAATTATTTGCCATAAAACTTTGCGGATATACGTTTTACATGAAAATGTTAAATATAAAAGTTGTAAACATTTTCAAAATACAACTTTTCATCGTGGCAAACATTTTTTAAAACACTTTTTGACATTCAAAAACTCTAGAAACGCCTTTTTACAGCTAAAATTCCAATTATTTGCCATAAAAATTTGCAGATTTACGTTTTACATGAAAGTGTTAAATATAAAAGTTGTAAACATTTTCAAAATACAACTTTTTACCGTGGAAAACATTTTTTTAGACATTTTTTGACATACAACAACTCTAGAAACGATTTTTTAAACATCAAAACGCGCCATGTAAATCTTGGCTACACTAATTTATTAATATTATTATATTCTTCTGTTTCAAATTAATAATATTCTCTTCAAAGTATAATTTCTTGCTGCAACTGCTTGGCATTGTTTTGTTTTATTTTGTACCTAAAAAAAAGAATAAAATTAAAACTAAAAAAACCTCTGCACCTAATAATATTTAAAGTAAAACTGTTTATGATCTGCATCTTAGAAGCACTGCATCTGCAAAACTATAAATGACATCAATTACATGAAATCATTCAAATTATATAGAAAATATTGTACCTAAAAGTTACACACTAACGAAGCTCCATTATTATCGATGATCAGGCATATGACCAATGCCCTTGATCCTACTGCTCCTCATCCAGCAGGCCATGATATCTCCAGTTGCAGTATGATTTAAACACTAAAAAACAAAAGAAATCATATGAAAAACTCATATCAACAAACAATTATTCAACTCACTGATCTATGCTGATAAAAAAACTGATCCGTTAATAGTAGTTAGCAGTATTGCCGGAGTCTTGATGGAGCTTTCTTCCAACTCCAACATTTTGATGGCTCAGATGCCGACACTAATATCTTCAGCCGTACTCCTGTGCATGCAGTAGACTATTATGCCAAAAAATTTAGCATTACTCGTATACCTAGACATACAGGAAAATATGTTACAAACTTTTTTCGCATAGTTTATATTGATAAATAAAAACCTTAGCAGTATATTGATAATAATCACTGTTACGATACCCGTAAGCAATAAAAGATATCTATTTAGAAAACTTAGAACGTGTATAAAGTATTTTAAATCACAACCTATTAAAGATTGAATATTAATTAATCATACAGTACAAGTCATTGTAATTTTTGGATATTACCATGTAGAGTAGTACAAACCCATCTCCAGAGCCGTATTAAAGTGGTTGAAGTATCCAAGAACATCAATCAATACTCCCAGCAAGCATGAATCCAACTCCAAGATCATCTCGACATGGTTTAAGCAGCCAGCTACGCCAACCTGGACTGTCAGAAAGCAAGAATACGGGTCTATCGTCAATTTCAGGTTGTTCAAGCAAATAGCAACGTCTCAAGGACAGCCAGAAAGTTCGAGTATAGCTTGAAGATTGATAGATAAGCCAGAAACACCAAGCAGCACGAGCAGATAAATTTGAAGTACCCAGGGACGCCAATCAGCACCACTGCAGACAGAGTAAATCTAGCTCCAAGGTCATCTTGATGTACTGGCTGAAGTCAACAACCCAGCCTGCACTACTTAGATGGTATGAATCAGTTCCAGAGAGTTGAGGGTTTTGAAGTAGCCAGCAATGCCAAGCTACACCACCCAGATAGTGCGAATCAGCACCATGGTAGTGCTTACATGGTCAAATTGGCAACGATAAATACTAAATTCTCTGTCCTTTGATACCAATGCCGTATAGCTATCAGTAGGAGACATCAGAATTACAACACAGTGGTTCATCTCTAAAAACAGATCACACAATCACATAGTCACTGATTTCACTGCACATAACACAATAAATATCTGTTTTCAAAATAATGAACACAAGAACACAGCAATACTTTTTGTGGAACTGTGTGATGCTAAATCGTCACCTAGACAGCATTTGACAAGAAATATACATCAGCACAACAGTAGAATCAGCAGGAGCAGCAGCAGGAGTAGTCACAAAAACAAAAGATAACCTCCAAACAAAAATTCAAGTTTCTTGTTGGAGCTACATGTTTTTCTATACTGTAGCACTCCTTGGTGAACTGACACTCACTCATTGCATCGTCAGTGCCATTGAGGGTGCATCACTTTTGAATACTTTTTGTACCGTCTTACAAAGCAACAATCGCGAGCAGCTAATCCGCGAGCGAGATCGTGTTCTGTTTTTAAGACTATATATATCGCTGCTGCATCGCGTCGTCGTTTCCGTTTTTCACTACGCACTCACTTATATCGCCGAAAAGTTAAACAGAGCAAAACATTGCGGTTAGCAGAGGCCGGGAGGCTATATCGAAACGTCAAAACACATGGCAGAAGGCTGCAGCGTGTGCATGTCGCCGACCGGTCTCCAGATCGATGCGCACAATGTATGCGCTGTGGTCGAGCTCGCTGTCTCGCTTCGACAGAGCCAACGAATAGCTGTTCGGCTTTGCTTAGCTGATAATAAAACTAATACTTTTTCTGCTTAAATTATGTAATAAACTATCTTTGCACAAAATTCATAACTTTAGGAACAGGATGGAATTCGGTTTGTTAAGCGTGACGTCACAGATTATATATAAACCAATGCATTTTCCACCAGTAGGATAGTTCCGAATTTGGTCACTTTATGGAATTTCACGTGTATAATTTGAATTCAAGAACTATAAAAAGATAATTTTTTTTGAATCTTACGAAATAATAATGGGTTTTCAATTATATTTAAAATAAATATCGTTGCAATAAAAGAATTCACGTTAAAATTTGTATATCAATGTCTATATTCCAAAATCAACAATATTAAAAATCATGAGTCAAAAACTAAAATAATTATAAAACTTTCAAGTTATTCATGACCAAAACATTTTTAATTTTAAACAACGAAAAAGATAAAAAATCAATGTTTTTTCAGACAGCGAGCGCGAAGCGCGAGCGTCAGCGGTCGTGCCTTTTACGCAAAACGCGAAGCCGTAAGGCCACGCGTGGCGCGCTAGTTCTAGTTCAATTTGGTTCCGGGACCGCAGTATTGATATCCGGGAAGATGCATTTCAAAGGGTAAGTTATTGATAACTTTATCAAGCAGTCCATTGCCTTTCGGCCCTTTCTGAGATTTGTAAATGATCATCTCTCTTCGAGTGTTGATTTACAACTGACGATCAAGGTATAAAACAAATGATTATATTCCAAGAGCTTAATGTTGAATCTGACTCTGTTACGTGAACATGGATTTTACTGAGCAGAATGTCAAACTCCCCGTCGGGAACTTTAATTTTGGAAAAGAGAAGAGAAAGAACCGACATGGTGAATTACTGTCAGATAGTATACGAGCAGTATTCTGCGGGCCATCAAATTGTGGAAAAACAAATAGTTTATTGGCTATAATCACACATCCCAATGGTCTTAGGTTCGAATTTGTATGTATACTCAACTTGAATCAGCTAAGTATCAATTTCTCAAGAATGTCTTGGAGCCGATTGAAGGAGTATCATATCTTCCGTTCAGTGAGCATGAATCCCTAGTATCTCCAGATGAAGCACTTCCAAATTCAATTATGATATTTGATGATGTCGCTTATGAGAAGCAGGATAACGTTCGGGCTTTTTTCTGCATGGGGAGACATAAAAGTGTAGACAGTTTCTATCTATGTCAATTGTAAGCTCATATAGGGAAACATCTCATTAGAGATAATGTTAATTTGTTAGTGACTTATCGTCAAGACGATGTGAATCTAAAACATATCTATGAAGATCATGTGAATACCGATTTAACTTTCAATGAATTTCGAAATTTATGTTCTGAATGTTGGAAGAATGATAAGTATGGATTCATTGTTATTGACAAAGATAGAGCGATGAATGAGGGTAGATACAGAAAAGGATTTGACTGTTTTGCAATAAAAAAGGAATTATGAGTGTAAAACTTACAGTACAGTTGTAGACATCATCTCGACAGCATGTCAGACTTCAAGAAAGAGAAGAATATTTACAGCGAGCTCTTGCGAGCTCGTAAGGCTATTAAAAGAAAATACACTCTATTAAAACAGGAGAAATATGATTTTGAAAAAGTTATTGGTGATACTCTGAAACCAGTCGGCACTCCACTTGAGAAACTTGTCGAATCCAAAACTGAAAGCTTACAACATCCCATTTTGGATACACGCAAGAGTAAAAAAATGAGAAAACGAATAAAATTTGATCGATCAAGTATGCTAAACGATCTAAATAATAATAATAATAATTCAAGTTTATTCAACGATGATGATGATGATGATGATGATGATGATGATGATGATGATGATGATGATGGTGATGATTTGGAGTTTATGGGTGACACAATGACCGATTCTACATTCAAATCTACGAGTGGAAAAAAAATAATACATCTCAAGACTTCTTGTCATTGCTAGATAAAAGCCGCAAAACAATTGATAATATATTCGGAGTGCGGAAAGTTGAAGGAGTGTATATGATTGGTGATTCAGAAATTAAATTTGATGATAAATATGTCAAAGTTAGAGGTGAAAGTTATCCTAAAAGTAGTGGACTAATGGAGTTGCTATTTAAAAAATATCCGGATGATCTTCTTTTGAGTTCAGCAGATCGTGAAAATTATCGCATGATTCTGGAAGCAACAAATGCTCATCGGGAAAACAACATAGCAATAATGAATCCATACGAAGTTCAAGAAGTAATAAATATAAGAATGTCTTAGTACCAATGTTCCGTAGCACTCCACGCAAAAAGAAAAACGGCAGCATCGGAGAAGGACTCATACCTAAATATAAAATAGCTATGAAAAATTCTTTCATTGATCTCGTCTACTGGGATGATCCGAACGAGCTTATCGAGCGACTCCGATTATTGGTTGCCGAACGATCTGCTGGAAACAACAATCACATCAATGAAATTCAATCCATTATTGAAGAATTGCGTAAAGCTGGACATATATATTGACACACAACCTTCTCATTTGGATTAGTAGCACCATGAGTCTCGATGTGTTTGGAAGAAAACTTGAGGGCTCTCAAGTGCGTCGCGGTCCTCCAGGCATTGGTTTCAATATTACATCAGACGGTGATTTTGGTTTAGAAAATAAGCGGCTTTGCAATCCAGGAGCCCCGCGTGATCCAAACGATGCAATCACCGTGAATTCACTGAAAGTTATTGTCTTGACCTATTTCAGTGCTGTCACCATGTACTGATGATTTTTTTTCCAAGTCTGTCGCCTTTTTCCTGGGCAAGAACTCTTGCTCAGCAATCTTATTGAGTGCCGATAGATCCATTCTGAAAAAAAGTAAAATAAGAATATAATGTTAGTAAAAAATGTCTCATTGGCGAAAATTGAGGGATAGAACTTACTTATTGTGGGGTTAGGTGAGTCTTGGTCTCTTTGCACAAGGTTGGTTGTTCGCTTCGATTTCTCGAATGTGCTCCTCGCCATCGTCCGTCCGTTCATATAGCCATAATTCTGTAATGTCCCCAAGGCAAAGTCTCTGCACTATGAGGCAATAAGTATCTTTTATCATCGTGAGGACTTGGAGCAATTTTTTCCTGTTTTTCAGTATGCACAATGTGTAATTTTGAACGAATATTGCACTGCTCACGTTTTATAATAACAAGATATTGAAGACATCTTCGATAATCTTCGAACGTGATTGTTTTCTTCACAACACTAGATTTTATACCTTTGGCTTTTTTCACTGTCGCGGCTCCATCAATCGAAATACTGAACATTTTGCTTCTTAAACTAATGAATTCTGTCATAATCTTGCCACAGCATTCGTCTTTCATTAATTCAGGAACTTTTTTATTAACACGTGGAATTCCAAACTGATTATTTTCGTCATAATCAGAAGTATCAAATTTATGAATATCTTCTTTCATTCTCTGATACATATCTACATCTTCTACTTCATATATTAAACTATCTGTGTCCGTATAAAGGAGTTTGCATTTTTCTCCAACTCGCTGCTTCAAATATGAATAATGAAAATCATATACTAATGTTTTTGACAAATTTAGAATAGAGAGACCAACATATATTGGTTTCTTGATTGTAATACTTGTCCTCTTCAGCTGTATAGCTACCAAATTTTCATCGAATATTGCACACCTGTGAAAATTTGGTAGAGCTATGCGTGCTTCTGCTCCATATCTGCCAGTAAATTTATTTACTAATCGCACATCCACACGTTTCCGCCCTCGTTCGATACACTTTCCATAGACAGCGTTAATTAACAATTTGTAGAAGAGTTTTTCAAACTCATTCTTTGCCTGCTTTCTCTTCTCTGTGTTAAATTCAACATATGGTTTGAGCCACGCCCTCTGCTCAAAACTTAATATCCTATGTACCTTTTTCAATTGAAGTCCATTATCTAATACCTGCTTCAGTGCTCGGTAATGAATGACATACCTTTTCTTGTCATTCAAAGTTGTGAGAAGTTTCTTCTGCTTTGAGCCAGGTGGTGCAAGATGTTCTGCACAAAAAGGTAAATCCCTATGATAATCGTGTATTTCTTCAGGATACTCCAAGTCAACTTCAGCAAAATAGCCTATATCTGAGTCTGGTGGTGTATAGAAAAAACTTGGATTCGTCTCGTACTCAATCCATTTGAATTTTCCAACTGGTAAAGGCTGTACCATTGCCCACCCATATAGATTGTTAATATCAAAATACAAGAGAGTCTTTGTTTTCTGATCCTTATCGTATGAAGGACCCATGTACGGATTGTTCAACTTTTGTCATTTTAAGAGCTGCTGAAAGTGTTAGTCCAGGAGTCGTGTAAAAGTGTGCAGGGCATAAATCATAGGCTTTAAGAGATGTTTCTCGAAAACTTTCGAAAAGGTCAGCCAATAGTAAGACATCGGTTTTCAAATAAAGATCAGAATACTCTCCCAACATTCTAATATTGAACTTATTCCAAACTTGAACAGCATGCTTATACTCTTCTTCAGCAATATGAGAATCGGTTAGTTTATTATAAAAATCATTCTTTTCAGGCAATTTTGTAGTCGTCAATTTATCTAATTCATTTACAAAATCATATGGAAATACACCTTTTCGTCGAAGGAGATCTATCTTTTCATCTGTAAGTCCATCTGATCGAAATTCTTTTACTGCTATCGGCACATTTTCCAGATATGATGCAAGTTTCTCTAATGATGAAGGCAGAAAACGCCAAGAATCTATAAATCTGAAACTGATGTTGCAGTCATCTACGTATTTTGTAAAAGAAATATATTTCTCCTTATTGTGTGGTATTAAATTCACTTGTCCTTTCATTAACGTAGAAGTAGCAATCTCTTTTAAAATAAAGTGAGTGTCATAATTGAGGTTGTGAAAAACCACAGGAATGAATTTTGAATCCTTATAATTCAAGTTGCATGAATTATGAGCTGCACCTCTGAAACTAAAGAAAAATCTGATTTTAGAATTACTAAATTTCATTTACTTTAACTTAGAATATAATCGAAAAGACAACTTACCGCCCTGTGAGATGACAATGGTCTCGTACAGCAAGTTCTTCACCACGGATTGGTTTTCGACTTATATGATAAATTGTTGATCTCCGAAAAGATATTTCCTCCAAATCTACGAGTCTCATTGGTTTCGGATTCTTGTAGAGTTCATCAATTTTCTCACCAATTGATTTTAATTCTCGAACAAACCATTCTGAAGCTGTGTCTTCTTGTTCATTTTTTCTTCTGTATGACCTATAGCCAGATAAGCTATCGTCAAAGCTGAATTTTATGGAATATCCTATGCTGTTTGCTTCATGTAGTTGGAAAGCATTCTCATTCTCAGTAGGCTTCAATAAACATTCAAAATCCGTATAAATAACAAAAGGAACCTTTTCACTCTTACTGTGATCTTCAAATTTGAGAATATTATTTTTGCAATCAGGCAAATTGATTCGACAATATTTAAATTTTTACAATCACTTTCATGTATTTTCAATCTTTCCTCAGTATAAAATATTTGTAAACACCTTTCACAATGATATGATTTGATATTGGTTTTAGACACTTGAGAACTCAAAAGTCGAGACATACTTTTTATCCAAACGTAATGAAATTTAGGCATAATACCATCATCATCGGCACGATTATTTTCTTCATGCTTGTCTATATAAAAATCTTGAATGATGAGAAGGTTTACATGTTTTTCCTTCTTATCTGTCGTAATATGACAAGGTGATACTTCGAATTTGTGAGCATACTTTCTAAGAATGTATACATTTACAGAAATATTATTCAGTTTTTCAAATTTTGGCACACTTTTGAGTTTTACTGGGAATTCTATGTCAGCAAAATTTAATTCATTTTCATGCAATCGATACTGATTGACTCTACAGGCATTTTTTTTACTTTGATCAATGATGAAAGAATAGCATACTTGAAACACTGCTCGTCATTGTTATGAACGTTAACACATGCTTTTTTTTATTTTCAATAAACTTTGGAAGAGGAATGTAAGAACTTCCCTTGAATGGAGAATATTTTTTCATATTTATAAATAAACTTATAATACTCTTCAGAGTCCAGCCAGAAACCTTTTCTTAAAATTCTTCTAATTGTGAAAGAATGGGATCCTTAATATTATCTGTGAACCATTTCTCTAAATCTGTTGACACGCATACTGTAGCACTTTCACTCGTAAAATATTTAATGTCTGTCGTTTCTTCTCCATTTTTCTGCATTGAAAATTCTGCAATGAAATCCGAATTGATTTTCACTGCATTATATTCTTGTAAACATGCTTGTGACTTAACTTTAAAGAGCTTCAGTGCATCATTTAAAAAACTCAATATGTCCACATGCTTTAGATTTACAACTACGCCAGTCCTAATTCGATTCTGGAAGGCTGATTGTACGTCGCGCCACTCAACTCCAGCTTCTGTTTCCTCAGCTTGCAGACTACCTCCTCGATGGAGACAATGTTCCAATTCCACTTGCACGCATGAAAGGTGCGCCAAACAAGTTTGGCATTTCTGTTTCTCTCCTCTCGTGAGATTAAATTTAGAATTTTTTTCATTTAACTCAGTTGTGGTGGAAATACACACATCTAGCCAATACTGTATGTCAGCACTACGCATTTGATCGACATTTTGTACTGATTCGCGAAGCAATTGAACAAGACGTTCAATTAGATCAAACGAAGCCATCTTTACTGATTTTTTACTAGAATATCACTTGATATCTAATACACAAAATAACTCTTTAAAAATTTGTACAAAGGATGAGACTGAAAAGCTGACTGTACTCGTCCAAGAGAGATTTCTCTCTTTTAAAACCAAAATTGTCATAAGGAGAGGTGGAAAATCTCAGCAACTGATCAATGGCAAAGATGTAGAGCTCGTTGATGAGGAGAGGAGGAAGATTTTCTAGAGAAGGGATGAATTTTCTTTTTTTCCATCCAACCAAAAATCGTCTTTCAGTCAAAACCAATGAGAGCTATGCATTTTCGGGTTATCTAATCCTAGAAGAGTGTGAGGCGGAGTTTCATATTATATAACCAGGATACTAGAACCTTACGAGATCACTTCTCGTTTAACTGCCTACAAAGCTGGAAAATGGCAAGAGCACGTGACTACGATTTGTTATTTAAAAATACAATATTGCAATGTGGCGAAGAACAAGCGTATGTTTGTAATATTCAAGGATTCCAAAGAATCGCAGAAGATACTTTTATTTTTAAACAAATCAGTTTCCTGAATTTAAGGAAAACTGCCTTACCGACCGCATATCTTTTCAAACCTCCCATGTTATGGGAAGAACTTACAGAAGAGGAAAAATGCATGACCCAATCGTTAGAAAAGAGTCATCATGGAATAGCGTGGAACTCTGGCGATATTCCGTATCATCGTCTCCATCGAATTTTACAAATCTGCACACAAGAAGTAGAGAAAATATTTATCAAAGGAGAGCAGAAAGCCCAATGAATGAAAAATATATTACCAAATATGTAAGTTAAGCATACTATTTGAAACTTTTTTGTTACTTTTTGATACTTAATCATACTTTTTGATACTTTTCGATTAATTATTTTCTTACTTTATTTGCAGATCCATTTCAAATGTTGAAGACTTCGGCTGTCCACCTCTTGAAGACGTATTAAGTGAAAACCAGTTCTTCTGCTTTAATCATGCCCTCTGCATACGGAGGAAACCAATGTGTGCCATTCACAATATCGTATCGATACGATCGTGGCTGTTAAATTATTTAGAATCTACATATGGTCAAGATGAAACAGATAATACTTAAAAAAAAAGAATAATGTATGCACATATTTGTACTGGAAATAAAGAACCATTTAAAAAAAGTAATATTTAATTTTTTTATACGTCCTAAGAATTAGTTAATGTAATTAATTGAAAAAAAAAATATTTATAACTGAAAATTATAACTGAAAATTACTGTTTTATTAAACCTTGCGGAACTTAATGCTTAGGCTGCGTATTTTTTCTGAGTTTTAAAAAAGTACTAACATACTACTATATATTAAGACAATATTTTATTTATTGGAACTATAAATTATGATGAAGGACAATGTCTAGTGGATTGTTAATTTCTATTTATTGATAATATCACATTAAATTTAACAATATTTTATTTATTGGAACCATAAATTATGATGAAGGACAATGCCTAGTGAATTGTTAATTTCTATTTTTGATAATATCACATTAAATTTTTCAAATGTACTGTTAAGATTAAAATTACAAAAATTAATTTACAAAACAAAAATTAATACATATTTTACATTATTTTTTCGAGTTTTTAAATTTTGATATGTCGATTGGATTGAGAATAATTTTGTCGTCAATTATTCTCGGAACATTTTGTACACCAGACTGTTGTGGCTGTTGTTGCTGCTGCTGTTGTTGCTGCTGTTGTTGCTACTGTTGTTGCTGCTGCTGTTGTTGCTGCGTGCAACTGCTTGGTCTTTTCAAACTCAGCAGGCCACGGCTTGTCGGCATCTTCTTGTTAACATTGGCTTCCGCTGGAAAAAAAAATCAATTATTATTAATAAGTGTGAGGAATATTATTATTATGAATTAAAAAAAAAAACAACTTACCATTCAATTTAGCCTTTTTTGGAATAGGCTTCAGGCTCCTGATGATCCTCACTGAGTTGAATGACTCGCAACTCGATGAGGTGCCGCTGGAGCTCGAGCTAGAGCTAGAGCTCGAGCTTGAAGAAGAGCTCGATCGCGAGCTCCTCGAACTTGACCTCTTTGGATGGCGGCTGGGGCGAGTACTCTTCATGGGCGATGCGGCAGCCCTTGAAGTCGCACATGTCGATGTGCTAACCCTCGGGCTCGCACATGTCGATGTGCCGGGTCTTGGACTTGCTGATGACGTACTAGGCCTCGCTGATGACGACGAGCTGAGCCTCGCTGATGACGACGTACTAGGCCTCGGACTTGATGTGCTCGCTGCACTGGACTGGTTCTCTCAGCTTGGTGTAGCACCTCCCGGCCTCACACCGTTATATAACTGCTGCATAGCAGCAAGAGGTGGTAGAGGCGGCACTAAAAATTAATTATAAAATCGAAAAAATTAATAAATAAAAAAAAAATCAATCTCTAGTCAATCTCTAGTTACGAAAGATAAAACGTATAATAATTTAATTCACTTACGTGAATCTATTGCCTCCATAGCCCAGGAGGCATGCTCCAACAACATCAAAAGTGTTGGAGCGTTGGCGATGATCCAACGAATCCTATCCTGCATCGCCCTGATGCTATTCCTGCTGCTGCTTCCTCTGCTGCTGCTGCTGCTGGTAGAACTCTTCTTCAATGCAATGGTTTTTTCTTCAATTGAGACCAAAAACTGAACTGACGAACCGTAGCCAAAGATGGGCTATTTATTGCGAACAACAGCAGCTTCCCATTCCACAGCATTTTTCCAAAGTCTTGTGATTGGTGCATAAAGTTTTCTCTCCCAAATTTTCAAGAACACACCTCCTCACATCTCTTGAGGGTGAGAAACCTTACGATTAGTAAAAAGCAATGTCCCTCTCCAATTTTGAAAGAACTTATGTCCACCTCCCTTTAGTATACTCCCTTGTTTAGACCGTGAGAGATTTTCCTCTTATCACGCGAGAAAAAGATCTTAGGAAAAGAGATTTTTCTCTTATCGCGCGAGAAAAAGATCTTAGGAAAATGTCCACCTCCCACTTGGGAAAAAATATCCACTGCGTAAAGGCCTAGGGAGAACATCTGTGCAAGGGTTATCGTCTATACCTACGCGAGGACCGCATGGAAAGTGTAAGGGATAGTATCTACACAATCTGTAGGCGTAGTCGGTGAAATATATTATCTCAGTCGAAGAAACAGCTGACGCTAGAACTATCGTTAATTAGAGATAGGAAATACGGAGGAGGGGGATGAACCCGCCACTCATTTATTTTTAGGACACAGAGAAGGGAACAAGTAGCAAAGGAGTCGAAAATCATATAGAGTATTTTCCCTCTCTAGCGCGCTCAGGGCCCGTTTCGACCGTGAGAGATTATTTTCTTATCGCGCGATAAAAAAGATCTTGGGAAAATGTCCACCTCCCTTGCTTTATACGTGAGAGATGTTCCTCTTATCGCGCGATAAAAAAGATCTTGGGAAAATGTCCACCTCCCTTGCTTTGACCGTGAGAGATGTTCCTCTTATCGCGCGATAAAAAAGATCTTGGGAAAATGTCCACCTCTCTTGTGGGGGGGAAAAATCCGAACACCTATATAGAAGTAAATAGTGTCACGGGCGCCACGGCTCCGTCTGCTTCTCAAACTCGCCTTCGTGGCGCTACCGCACCACTTGCTGAACCGAAAGGCTATGAAACTGGAGACAATAAAGTTTGTAAATTGCAAAAGACACTCTATGGACTCAGAAAAAGCCGAAGAGCTTGGTATAATTGTTTTAATGAATACATGGAAAGTTGTGACGTTGCGCTTTTTAAAGCTAATCCCGTAGCTTCGCAATCGTCTTAATTTCAATACTACTCTTACCTATCGACTCGCTAGGACTCTTACATCTAGAGGGGGACACACGATAGGTCTAAGGACAGGAATTAGCCTGGCGTGGCAGAGGGTGTAGTCAGTAAAAACACAATCAATTGTAATGCTGAAATAAATAATATTATATTGTACGATCTTCCGTCAAGACTTGCTCGACTACAATCTCGCTTCGACCGCTATCTTCCAGTCGATACTCGCTACTCGTTAGATTATTAAATGATTATTAGAATTTATATTAAAATACGAAGTCTTATTCAAATATGCTCGCGACAACAATAATAATTTCTGTTCCAAGCACTAGGACCCGTTTATTCTAATAATGTGTATTTGACCACGGTCTACTCTCGCTCGAAAATCAGGGCGCAATTAATTATACTACTTTGTTTTCAAGTTAATCGCGAATATCCGTATTTAATGTAATTTTAGAAGCGTATCCACGCTTTATATCAAAATGGCGGTGGCGTCGGTCGAAAGGACGCGGCGTCACCAAGATGGCGATCCCGTACCGTTAACGGAGTTCAGCTCCACGAATACTGCTCTGCGGTGGGCCTGCTCATGTGGATCAACTTCTGAAATATTCGCGAAATTATAGTCGCAACCGGCGTCTGCTCTGCTTCCACGTACCAGTCGAAAAACCCGAGACTTTGCCTCAAGGGTAGCGCCAACCATGCAACAACCGCGGTTTGGTTAATCAGTGAAAAGCCGGAGTTCTCATTGACCTTAACGGCGTCGCTAATAACTGGTTAAAACATTTAGCATAACCAAATCTGTTGGCGCAAGGACTTACTCTCAGTATCTCCTTAAGCACGTACGAATCACGGTTGAAACCCAAAAGAAAGAAAAAGAACAACTAGTAGACTCTCGCGCTGAACTACTAACTCCAACTCGCTCGCGAATTCAATGTAGCGGCACTGCAGCTAATTATTCTCAGAGAGACGTCCGACGCGGTTGAGAGCAGCAAACCAAGTGAACGAGAAGGAAGTCTCCTCGCGAAGCGATGCTCAGCGCGTCCCGGAAAAGGACGACTCGTTGCGCCCTCTATAACGGCTTCCGCGACGCGAACACTTCGTGTATCAAGCACGCGACGAGCGCGCCAATTACGAAAACGCGAGCGCGGCCGGTCGCGATCCCATTGTTACTGGGCGTCGCGCGGTGCACGGGACGGCCTCGCGCGCGGCGACATGTCGCTATCAGCGGTGTGGCTAGTGGTGTACGCGCGAGTCCCCCACNACGCGAGTCCCCCACTAGCCAGTTTCGCTCTCTCCGAGCTCTCTCTCTCTCTCTCTCCTGCGCGCGCGTCTCCCTCTCCGCGGCGCGGAGTCTCGTGCTCTCCCCGAGCGGCTCTCGTTATCTCTCTCTCTCTCCCACTGCGGCCGCACGGCAGCTGATGCGCGGCTCCGGTGCGCGCGCGTCATTCGCGCCTCGCGTCCGTTCGCGCGTGTTCCAGGCCTCGCTATCTACGTGTGTGTGCGACTCCTGGTGTCGGTCTTTCGCGATTCTACTGGCTGTACCGGTACAGCAGCGCCCGCGAGGTCCAGCTGACTCGCCTCGGCGCGGCGCGATGGCGTCGTCTGCTGCGTAGCTAGTGCGGAGTCGACGTCTCTCCTGTCCGCTGACAGGAGAGGTTAGGAGCTCCGCGGCTCTCGTGTGTTCCTGGTCCAGTGTCGTGCTTCCGCGTTATTTATTGTTATGCTCTGCTGCAGTGCGGTTCACTGCAGCAGAGCTGCTAATTGTTTATTTACGGCACCGAGAGTTGCACAGTATTCGCACTGTTGCCAACTCCTCGGGCCGAACTATGACGCGACTTCTCATGTACGACGTGTAGCTACTCTACACGTCGCAATGTATAAACTTTGTTAGAAGCAACTATGATAATTGTCTGTACATAAATAATACAAGCAAAGATACAATATATATATATATATATATATTAGTATTTGTAGACGATCTCCTAATTTGTTGTAATGATAAAATCAAAATAAATCAAGTCAAAGCTAGTTTAATGGAAAGATTTGCAATGAAGGACATAGGCAAAATTAGCCAATATATAGGCATTGATGTAGATTATAGCAATGATAGACACAAAATGACCTAAAGTCAAACAAAATATATTGAATCTTTGGCTGTCAAATATAATCTAGAAAATGCAAAATTGTATGATACTTCAATGGAGACTAATCTAAAATTGGATCAAGCTAGTCGAATAGACGAACGAATAAAGTACAGAAACTTGATAGGAGAACTATTATATATAAGCTCAGGCACAAGGCCAGATATATCGTACAGCGTAAATTATTTAAGTCGTTATCAAAGTTGCTACGATCAAACTCATTATAAGTATGCGATGCGAATCTTAAAATATTTGTACAAGACTAAAGACTTAAAACTAACATATTGTGATAATGTAAATAGCGAAATCTTATATTGTATGGTAGATTCCGACTTTGCTGGTGATCATGTTGATAGAAAATCCACAAGTGGATACGTAATTAGATTATACGGAAATGTTATTTTTTGGAAAACTCAGAAACAAGGTGCGGTAACAAAATGTTCAACGTTTGCAGAATATGTAGCTTTGTCAGAGGCAGTCTTCGAAATATTGTTTGTAAGAAATTTATTGATCGAATCATTTGATGTAAATTTACATGAGCCAACAACTATATACGAAGATAATTCAGGAGTAATTGCAATTGCAAAATTAGGAAATTTCACTCCAAATTCAAAGCACATCGAAGTGCAATATCATTATATAAATGAAAACTACGAAAAGGGCGAAATAGATAGTGTAAAAGTTGACTCCAAATGTAATTTAGCGGACATGTTCAAAAAAGTCTGGATAAGACTAAGTTTCTAAACAATAGAAAAGGTTTAAGATTAATCTAAAATGTCCATACAAAGTCCAAGTTCAACTGTAAAAACCCAAGTTCAAAGTAATAATTGCCAAGTTCAGTTGTAAAACTAAAGTTCACTTGAAATGCTCTTAATTCAATAAATGTAAAATGCGATAACAAATTGTATGCAAAATTGAAAACTCAAATGTATTGAATTATAATGTAAAAAATATCACGACTGTAAAATTCAGGAGGCGTGTTGTAATATGTGAATTTATACAGTCGTAATATATAAGAGGTACTCGTCGCGCCATCTACTGGTTGACGACGATATCGTTCAAAGAGTCAAGCTCTAGCGAACGCGAGCATAGTGCGCATGTCTCGCAATATATACTCTAAGCACATACTATACTTCGTGGAGTCAGACTATGCTGTACTGTACTCCACACTCTCTCTTACCTGTAAGACCCCAAGCTGAGCGGACGCACTACCGACTATGGCTTATGCCACTTACATATAAATATATTCATTATTAATATTAACCTCAGTGTGGTTTATTGATCCACACAATCCAACACCTTCACCTATTAAAAAATGTTTTAATAACCTATTTATCCCATACGTGTATTACGTACTATAATTTTAAAAGTTTGATAAGCAAAATTAAAATTATGATATATTATCATTTCCCGCAAATAGGAATTTATTAAATTTTTAAAAGTGTCAATTAATTTTTGAATGAACTTATTTCGCGCCCCGCGCTATTTTTTTTGTATGAGCGTCGTCATGACTTATGATGACGGTCAATTCAGCTCGTGCTTACCGTCACGAAAATCGATCCACAAAGTATTGTGTGATATTGCGTATTTTGAGCGGGTTAGCGACTTGAGAACGCGAATATGACTACACGGAGCAGGACCTTTGAATAATCGAACGAGCATAGAAATGTTCTCTTATTCGCGAAATTGCTTATAAAACGTGAATAAAATACACAGAAATTTTAGGGTAGAGAAAGAGCTTCGAATAACCTCCTAACTCATATATATATATATATATATAAAATCTACCTCCGTCATATTTAATATTTTTAAGATTTAAAATATATAATTGGAATAGTTGCTATGCTATATATATAGATATCTAATTTAACTCTGTAAAATTTGATTTTGTCAAGTTTTAATATATATATATATATATGTGTGTGTGTGTGTGTGTGTGTGTGTGTGTGTGTGTGTGTGTGTGTGTGTGTGTGTGTGTGTGTGTGTGTGTGGTGTGTGGTGTTGTGTGTGTGTGTGTGTGTGTGTGTGTGTGTGTGTGTGTGTGTGTGTGAACAAATATTGTAGTTTATTGTTCCTACGTTTATATACAACTGAAATTTTATTTACTTTAAGAACGCAGAGTACGAGACAACGGACATATTGCCGAAGTCTCTCGACTCGCGCGTCAAAAGAAGTAGCTACGAGAAATTTCTACTTAGTCAGGAGACTTAGTGCTCCTTCCTGTTCGAGTTCTCTCGAGCGAATGACTCCGGGAGCTGCGCAAGCCGCCCTTCTAAGCTGTGGTGCGCACCTGCGCAGAAGCGCTGCTGTTTCTTCCCCCTTCAGTCCGCCGCTGCTGCTGCTCGCTGATCCGCGTTTTGAACTACTCCCGTTTCTCGAACTTTCTTAGCGCTTCAGTTCGTCTCCGACGTCTGCGCTTGAACTTATACTTTTATAATTTCTTTTTGTTTTGCCCTTGCTTCAGGGTCATTACAACACACACACACTAGCACATATGCATACACCTATAAAGGTACACAACTCGCACACAAACACAAGCAACGCATACTCACACACGGCTAAAGCACACACACACACGCACACACAAAACATAACCAAAAACGCATACGAAACACGACAACATACACAAAAAACAACATACAAAACACATAGTTAGATATTAGAAATATGAATTAATAGAGAATGTATATAGTATATTTTGTATACGCCAAAACTCTGGCGAAACAAATAAAGCTTATTATTACATGTTGAAATTTATATGAATGTCTATTCGAGAATCAACAATATTGAAAATACTAAAAGTCAAAAACTAAAATAATTTTAAAAACTTTGAAGCTATGTATGGCCAACACATTTTTTAATTATATACGAAAAAAGAAGAAAAATCAATGTTTTTTCATTGATTTTTTTTCTAATAATTAGATTAAGTAGTAAGGTCAGACAGCGAGCGCGAAGCACGAGCGTTGGGGCGCATGGCGAGCGTCAGCGGTCGTGCCTTATGCGCAAAACGCAAAGCGCGTGCGTTTTGCATGCCTTGCATCGCGAAGCGATCAGAGCTAGTTATCAATGTTTAATCTACTCGTAATTTGATATGTACGATTTTCTTTATAAGCTACTGCTATTAAATTTTCTTTTTTATCAATTATTTTGGCTATATTACCTTTTAAGACAATCGTGTTACTATCAGTTAATTTCCCGTAGCTTATTAAATTTGTGTTCATTTCTTTAACGTATATAACATTTTTCATTACAACTTTGTTTTCTGTATCAAATGCTTTGAAATAACTTACATCATTACGGATTTTAGTTGCTTCTAATTCACTACTATCTCTTAAATAAATTTTAATCGGCTTCTTTAGTTCAATACAATTTTCAAAATAAATATCATTATTTACTATGTGGTCGGAACATCCACCATAGAGCAACCAATTAATTTTATTACCTACTAGCTAAATTAAACGCGTGTTTCGCGCGCTCAATTTTCTAAGGTTAAAAGTTTAAAATCCTAACTATATTCAGACCGGATATTTGTTTATCAGCCAATCAAATCGCTTTATCAATGGCTTCAAAACATCCGGTCATTAGTTTTTTAAAGAGAGATAGTTTTTTCATTTTGTGCCGCGTGCGCTGTTGGTACCCAGGCGCTAACGTCGGACCCGGTTGGTTGACTAGTACTGGCTCCTTGCTGTTTCTGACGGAAGTTGCTGCGCCCTCTGCCGTAGTTGCTTCTTCTTCCTCTGACCACGTGTCGGACCTCGCCATGTTCCTCCGTTTTGTGTCGCTTGGCAGCCATCTTGGCACTCCCTTGTGAAATGTCCGGTTTTTCCGTATTTGTAGCATCTTCCTTTGTTGGTGGTAAATACATTTGATTTTCTTTTAGAGTCTTCGTTTCCATCTTTCATCTCGGCAATCTTAATTTTATTTTTCACGTAGTCTGCCGTTTGATCTTCTTCTTTCAACGTCTCTATTAGATCACTAATATAGATGTACGATTCAGGCAGTGTTTAACATGTAATTTAACTTTTTTTCTTACTTATTTTTGCACCAGCATTTTTTAACTCGTTAATTGTTCTTTCAAAATCACTGAAAAATGACGTCGTCTCACTATAATTATTAAGCCTTATTTTTTCAGTCTATTTCTAAGCACAATTTGCAAAGCCGTTGACTCTTTTAAATACATGCTGTCAAACTTTTTGATTATCCCAAAAGCTGTGGTCTCTTCACACACAAACTCTAGTTATTTATTTGAGATAGCACAGTAAATTATATTTATTGCTTTCAAGGGGACAGACCACTTTTAAATCCTGAAAAATTAAATTCTTGTAAACATTTTTATAAATTATATTTATAGTAAATGGAAATATGTATCTTTAAAAAAGACTTATAACCTGTACTTTTACCATAGGATAACCTTTTTTAAACCTAGTTCATCCTAACTGCATTGCGTACACTGCTTCATGTATTTTTTCACTCTCCGCAGGATTCCAAGGGAACGAGTGGTTCGATTGAGCTCAAATTTTATGAGCATGCTTTGTACGCCTACAGTTTCGAGATTAATGTAGGGATTTAAATTTAAATGCTTAGAAAATATTTTATGAAGAAAAATGTGTCATAAATATGGTATACAAATAAGTTAAATAAGTTTCCGCCGTTTTCAAAAGATGGCTCCACCAACAAGATTACTTTGAAATCGTCAGATGTAAAATGTCATATAGAAAGTTTGGAAACCTGGTAACAACATAACCTTAAAATACTATTGACTTTTTATTGGCAGTATACATTTTTTTTTGTTCGAAAATGTCGAGTTTTGTACCGAATAAGCGTCATTTGCGGGAAGTTTTGATTTATTTATTTCATTTAAAGAAATCTGCTACTGAGGCACATTGGTCGCTTGTAGAAGTTTATGGTGATGCTAGTTTAAGTGAGAGAAGTTATCGTGAGTGGTTTCAAAAGTTTAAAAACGGATATTTTGACGTGGAAGATAAAGAACGCAAAGGAAGGCCAGTCAAGTTTGAAGACGCTGAGTTAGAGGCATTATTGAACCAAGACACATGCCAAACTGAAGAACAGCTCGCAGAAAGCTTGGGAGTGACTCAACAACCGATTTCACACCATCTCAAGACCATTGGTATGGTACAAAAGCAAGGAAATTGGGTTCCGCATGAACTGAACCCAAGAGACGTCGAGCGCCGTCTTTTCACGTGCGAACAACTTCTCCAAAGACAAAATCAAAAGGTTTTTTTTGCATCGAATAGTCACGGGGGACGAAAAGTGGATCTACTACGACAACCCAAAGTGTAGAAAATCATGGGGTAAGCCCGGCCACGTACCAACTTCAACGGCCAAACCGAATATTTATGGCAAGAAGTTAATGTTGTGCATTTGGTGGGATCAGCTCAGAGTAATCTATTACGAGCTATTCCAGCCTAACGAAACTATCACTATAGAACGTTATCAACAGCAACTGTTGCAATTGAGCAGAGAATTGAAGCTTAAACGCCCCCAATATGCCAAAAGACATGACAAAGTGATTTTTCAGCACGACAACGCTCGGTCACATGTTGCAAAAGTCGTCAAGAATACTTTGGAAGCTTTACAATGGGATGTCTTACCCCATCCGCCGTATTTACCAGCCATTGCTCCTTCGGACAACCACTTATTCCGTTCGATGGCTCACGCCCTGGTCAAGCAGCACTTCACTTCTTACGAAGAAGCCAAAAATTGGGTCGATTCATGGGTAGCCTCAAAAGATGAGTTTTTTCGACGTGGCATCCGAATGCTACCAGAAAGATGGCTTAAAGTAGTAGCTAATGACGGACAATATTTTGAGTAAAATATAGCGTATATGTTTTTTATAATAAATTGATAATCTCTCTATATTATAAAAAAAGTTTCGCCGCCGCCGCCGCCGCCGCCGCCGTTTCAGAAATTTTCCCCCTCAATTTTCCCCCTCAATTTTCCCCCTCAATTTCCACCTTAATTTTCCCTCTCAATGCATATCGTCTCAAATGTAGATTTTAGAATTCTTTACTATAGATTCTGTAGTCTCTCTATATTATCAAAAAAGTTTCGCCGCTGCCGATTTAAAAATTGTGCTCCTTAATTAGTGCCCCTCAATTACTGCCCCTTAATTCTTGCTCCTTAATTACCCTCCAATATTGCCATTCCGCTATTACCTCTAAACCACTGTTAATACTTATTCTGTAATCAGTTCTAATATTACACACACGGTTAATTCAAATTTTGAATTCCGGAAATTTTTGCCAGTGTTAACTGGGTCCGACGCGCATGCGCTCTATATCAAAACGCGGCCACTCGCGTCCAGCGCATGCTTTTCGGCACTGGATATCCCCAATGGGGAACTTGCATGAAAAAATTCATTAGGTCCGTCAGATAGAATATCGAAAAATAATCGACACGTTTTTTTTCTTCTTTCAATCAAACGATTATTGACAAAGGTACAGCGGGAAGAAAAAATACGTGTCGATTATTTTTTGATATTCTACACGACGGACCTAATAGATTTTTTCATGCAAGTTTCCCATTAACCTATGACCAGCACTGGCGGGAGTTTCCCGAAAAAAATAATCGACACGTATTTTTTCTTCCCGCTGTACCTTTGTCAATAATCGTTTGATTGAAAGAAGAAAAAAAACGTTTCGATTATTTTTCGATATTGTATCTGACGGACCTAATGAATTTTTTCATGCAAGTTCCCCATTAACCTATGACCAGCACTGGCGGGAGTTTCCTGAATTAAAAATTTCAATTAACGGTATGTGTACTTTTGCATGGGGTAATCGGTTTGTTTCCTTCTTACATAATAATGAACATCCATTTCTATTCTAAGATTTCATACGAATACATGAAACAGAATATAATAATCCCTTTAAATTTTAAAGATACAAATCACATTCATATTTATACAGAACAACATTGGTAGAAACGTAAGCCAACCATTTACCATTAGAAAGCCAATTGGACAATGTTGGTCAATGATTTACAAACGCTTGGATACAAAATCGTCACGCAATGAATGGAAGTCTTGGCTTATGGATAGCTTATCAAGGTCTTAAAGAAGAGGAGCACTCTATTTTTTACTAGCATTCCAGCTTTTAATACACAGATGTAAGTTGTGCTTGAAGATTATAAGCCTGTCACCTGGGACTCCGGTAGACGATGTTCAGGTGTCTGGCAGAGAAAAAGCAAAATCTTGGTAACGCGCTTCATGGCGTTTGATGTAAAGATAGATGTAAGTTGTACTCGAAGATGATGAACTCTCGACAAAATATGCCCTGTGCTTGCAAAATTTTAACCTAAAAGTCTATAATTATAAAACTAAAGGACATAAGGCAAATTTTTAAAGCGTATTTACTGAAGCCACATAAATAATTTATTGTTTTTCCGATCACATAACCTCCCAAATGCTTGAAAATGCGTTTAAAAGCAATATTGAAAATAAACAAAACAACGTCTCAGAATAGTCACGAGCACATGAAATTCAAGTAAAATAAAGCTGCAGATAAGAATAAGTATATAAAGATAGAGTTCACAATTTAAGCAAAAATAAGAATAGTTTTTCTTCGTCGTAGCTAGATCAAACGAAATATTTAAAAGATTATTACAAATCAGTATGACCAGAGGGTAGGCAAAAAATTGTTTATAATACAGCTATTAGCCGTGTATGTAGCAAAGACAAATAAGTTGATATTCAATGAGCAGTAGCTGTTATGTGCATTAACGGTCGATTCAATACCCGACGATGAAATATCACAAAACTCTTTCTTCATCTATATTTTTTCATCAGCTTCTTCTCACAGACAGGCAGACGATTTTTAAGATGGTGAAACTCAAGATGTTCAAGGAAATGGAATTTAATTCTAAGTGGTTTGACAAGGGTTAGCAAGATTGGGACTATACTGAACACCTTTTTTAAAAAGAAGTCAAGAGATTTGCGTGTTGTGATAAAACTCCTTTCGACAAGAAAGCGATCTCATTACAAAGGTAACAACCGATTTTGGATTACTATGAAAGGACTGTGCCAATTCATGAGATCGAAAGTACTTCGTATTACAATCTATTAAACAAGCCGATAGATGTAATGACTTCTGACGTAAGTTATCCTAAAATTATCGAAGAGTTTAGGAGCAAAACGTACAAGCTACTTTACCCGCTGTATCACAAGTGGTTGCGGATCAGATTTGATCACGACATGATAGAAAAATGGTCACGATCGATGACGTCGTACAAAGAGTTGCTAAGATTCGTCTACACTGAAAGATCTATAATTTATTTAAATTTATTAAGAGACACGTTTGTTTGATCTCGAAATATTCCCTTAAGATGTTTTTAAGTAGTTTTAAGGTTTAGTTTTTAACGTGGGTAACAGTTCTGCCTCTTACACTACCTATCGGTAGACTCGCAAACTATACGACAATAGGCGCGTGCACGCACGTTGTTGTAAAATATGAAACGGCGTAACTTTTGCAACGACCGATTTATTGCGAAAAAGAAATACTGAACAATTAAGACGTGTTTGAGCTCTTGTAGGTAAATTTAATTGTCTCTACATACACAAAAAGAAAGAAATGTATTGTTTACACGTGCCCTATCATTTTAACTCCTTGGAAAGGAAAGTCCAAAACACATGCGCCGAAACAATCATATATCAACTAAAAATCTCGACATTATACCGGTAAGTTCAAAAGATGTGATATTCAATCTCGTATACGTTTAGCGCGTTATCTCAACTACAGCAAATAGCTGGCACCTATGATTCGTTATAAAAAGCTGATGCATACACAGCAATGGGTGCGTTTTCCAACGACCTTAATACCGTAAATTTGCAAATGATTATGCGCGCGAGTAGAGCGAAAAAAACTGCTCGGGCTGGCGTTGCGTATCGAACGTATCGAGCAAAATGATCAATGTATAATCGGCGGTGGCGGCTGCAATATAAAATCTAAAACGCGTTGAAAAGCGTTCAATGTTAAAAAGCGGTTAACCTCTTCAAAAAGGAAAATCCAAAACACATGCGCACGCGTGGTTAATTTTTGGCAGTAGCTACGAGCTATGATATATAATGAAGGCGTGAATAAGCGAGGAAAGAGAGGATAAGAATTGATTTTACACAATTCGCACTTCTAAAATTTTGGTTTTATTTTTTGAAGTATTGATATCAGCGCGTACACAGCCTATTGTAGTCCACGCATATACGCTTTCACGCACATTGCAAGCTAACTAAAATTAAAGGTTTTACTACGACGAATGTGGGGTTGGCGTGCGAAGCGAGCAGGGGGGAAACCCCCCTAGTTTTTATAAAAGAAACGGCGGAAATTTCTGTGTATTACATAGTTAAAAAAAGTTACAAAATTCAGTTTTTTCTTCATAAAACATTTTCTAAGCATTTAAATTTAAATCCCTACATTCATCTCAGAATTATACGTGTACATAGCACTCTCTTAAAATTTTAGCCCAATCGAACCACTCGTACCCTTGGAATCATGCGGAGAGTGAAAAAGTACATGAAGCAGTGTCCGCAATGCAGTTAGGATAAACTAGGTTTAAAAAAGGTTATCCTATGGTAAAAGTACAGGTTATATGTCTTTTATTAAGAAAAACATTTCCATTTACTATACATATAATTTATAAAAATGTTTACAAGTATTTAATTTTTCAGAATTTAAAAGTGGTCTGTCCCCTTAAGTCATTTTTACCCCAGGCTTCTTTAACCTTTGTCTCATCTTTCACTCTTGATATCACATCTTGACATTTTTTAAACTTTTCTTCCACATGTTGTAATCCTCTCCATCAAATACCGGTATAGCGAATTCTTTCTTCTCCATTTTGTCTACTTGAAACTTCAACTTTCTTTCGTGTTTAGATATTTTTTCAACTTTAATTTTATTCTAGAACGTTCCTTCGTGTTCGAAATCTTTCTTTTCAATTTTCACAACTTTCTTCGTTTCCGGCGTCTCTCGGTTTTCCATGCACTTCGCCACGTGTTTTCAGTTCGATTCGTAATGCGTTTACATAACTGTATTTTCGACACTTTTTCAATAACTTTTTCTTCCAGTCAATAGTTGTATACTTCTGGCTTCTATTTCTTTCAATATTTTTTCATCTTAGAAAATATTTCACTTATATTTTTCACTTTGCAACTGTTCTCACACCACGTGGCTTTTAGAGCTCACTTTTCACTTATTCTGAACTATACTAGAGAGTAAGTACAGAAGACAAGAACAGATATACAATCCAACCAGGTTCTGCTACCATGTTAAGAAATGGGGTAAAGCAGAGGATTATAGTTTATAACAATGTGGATTTATTAGTCTTTACTTATGTACAGCTTTTTTATACACGCCGTGTACACCATGTGTACTCTTCGACGGCTTGGAACCAAGAGAGCGATGTGCGAGAGTCATATAGTCTCGACATCGCTGCTTGTAGTCATGTGACTCACACTCATACAGCGAGAGGGGATACTTACATGTGTGTGTCCCCTCACACACTCGTCAGCGCGCTCACTCATTCTCGCGCGCTACACACTTACCGGAATAGCACGGTAATCGCGGGGCGCCGTGTCTTCCCGGAAGTTTTTATCTGAATTAAGATATTATTTATCTTGCTTCCCGTAAATTTTACTAAACTAGCACTGTACATTTTTTGATGGCGAAAATTTTTACCGCGCTGCACGGGAATTCATGCTCGTCCATGTGCGTCATCTGCTTCCATAACCTCCAAATCTAACCCCGATGTACGCTCGTTGAATCCAACCAATTTCTTGGTTTAAAGTCTGTCATTTATGAATAACCCTTTATTTAACAATAATATGACGTTCAGAATGCGTCATGCACATGTATATAACAAAATATTATAATATAGAGGCTATGGAGAAAAATAACAAAGTACCGAAAATTTTACTGTGCCGATCCAGTAAATACTTCAGATGGCGCGGCGTCCGAGCGTTACTGTGCTAGCACGGTAATTTTGATCCTTAATTTCTAGTAATTTTTATTGTAAAATTCATTCCGTGTACCTTACAGTATATCTAGACTGAACTTGGCTTGAACTTAGCAGTATACATTGAACGTGGCTTGAACTTTCTGTACAATACACTCTATTTTTTAACAATAGACTTAACACATAAGTAATTGACACAGTCCGTTAAAAATCAGAGATTATTATTACATATACTTAGCTGTAAACCCAGTATCGTAACACAGATGATATGAATGCTCTGATTTACTACGCAACATTTACTAAATAATCATATACTTTTTAGGCACGACCGCGACACGGAAGTGCCTTATAGTTTCGTGTGCGAAAAATGTGTACCATGCGATATCTCGCACAATGTTTGACTGATCGGGCTGAAACTTTAGGAGAAGTCTCCTTTCGCAAAAGCCAAAAAACTATTTTTTTTAACCCGATCCTCTACGTCGTTTTGAAATGCGGGCACAATTTGTTTAGATTTTATGGATTTTTACGTGTATTTCCAATAAAAATTTTGGTGTTACACGATTAACTCTGAGAGATTTTAGTCAATCGGGCTAAAAATTTGTGTGTGAACTCCTCTTATAATAGTAAGCTGACAGTTCTATTTTGGACTTGATCCTGTATGTATACGCAGAATGCGGTCACCTCCAAAAATCGCTAAAAACGGTTTTTTGGCTCTTACTCGAGTTCTAAGCATTCTACAAAAAAAAGTTAAATGGAAAAGTTGTAGATCTTTGAAAAATACAACTTTTTCCCTTTAACATCAAATCATGAAAATGCTTATAACTCGAGTTTACAGCCTAAAATCGCCTTTTTTACAGCTAAAAAACCAATTATTTGCCAAAAAACGTTGCGGATATACGTTTTACATGAAAATATTAAATATAAAAGTTGTGAAAATTTTTAAAATACAATTTTTTACCGTGGCGAACATTTTTTAAACAATTTTCGACATTCAACAACTCTAGAAACGCCTTTCTACAGCTAAAAAACCAATAATTTGCCATAAAACTTTGCGGATATACGTTTTACATACTGCTTTGGCGAGAACGATGACAATGAGAACAGTGTGTGTAAATTCAATAGACGGCTCTCATAGTACTATTGTTCTCACCAAGGCAGTCTCACTCTCACTCTCACTAACTGCTTGTGGAATACGGCCCCAGGCACAGAGAACTAAGCAAATCTCTTCGTCGAAATCACTATGGCAAACTGAAAATGATGTTGGAACAAAGTAAGGGTGGATACTTACGGCTGGTGCCGCTGTTCCTGCTGCTGCATCTTACTGCTCTGCTGCTGTTGTTGTTCGTCCTCCATGTTCCTCAGCTGATTCTCTGCCCTGAGGATCTTCTGCAGATTCTGTAGAATCGGAGACGATGACGGACAGCGGGCGAAGACAGCACGTCGCGAGTGTTGTTGGTCGCGACGACGATGCACCACTGGACGATGCTGCAGCTGCATATATGTTGAGTGTAGTGTGTGTCTGAGTGTGTTTGAGTGTGTATGTATAGGTATCTATGGACATAATAGCGGAGTTGCGATTCTCGGATTAATAAGTATGAATTTTTGCTTGTTTTATGATTCTGACCATTTTATGACCATATTATAGTCATTTTTCTATTTTTGAAAAAATATTTTTGCTTTTTTATAATGATATGATTTATACAATATATTCAACAATAGTGTATCTAAAAGAACATAAATTTGTCTACTTTTTTCCGCAAGATTTTCTATATTGACTGCTCTGTTCATTTTTTATGATATAAAAGGTAATTTTTCGATAAACATATATAGCTCAAAAAATAAATAGTTAAATGTTTTGAAAAAACTCATGACAATAAAAAACAACGATATCTACTAGTTATAAAAATTTTAAGCAATTTTGGCGACTAGTTTTTGAGATAAAAATCAAAAACTAAAAAAAAGGTTTTTTTATGTCATACGATTACGGGAGTAAAAATATTTAAATTGAGTTGAAATTTTAGGAAAAGATTGATCTTTTGATCTCTTCGGCTAGGTTCCTTTTGTAGCTTATGAAACCTTTTAGTTTAAAAGATATTAAGATTCAAATTCTTCAACTCTCACCCTGTATACTCTGTGTGACTGAACATTATTATTTTTGTTAAACCATATAATTTGATAATTAAAGCTTAGTATATTTTGAGAGTTTTCATGGTTTTATAAAATGTCCGTGCAGATGGTTTTGTCTGTGTGTGTGTGCGTGCGTGCATGCGTGCGTACGTATCAGTATACGTATAATTCTGAAACTACGTGATCGATTGTAATAAGATTGGACGTGCATATATTTTTTCTGATTCTGAATTCGAGTAAACCTATCCTTTTAGTATCGAATAGTAGCGAATATTTAAATCAAAGAATGAGTTGATTGTCCTATGTAATTATCTTTCACTAGCAGAATAGGAGGAAGCTAAGTGCCACTGACTTGGCAGCGGTTTTTTTGTTTCAGTGGCTGAAATCCGAATAATATGGGAGTTTATGCGGCTCCAATGCATAAGCTTCGCCAAATTTTTAAAAAGGGGCTACATCCAAGTAAAGGACTTGGCTGCCATTGACTGGGTCCTGTATAAAGATTTGCGGGACATCGCCTTTTTATTATAGAAAATTTAAAATATGATTATTTAATGCACTTTTTTTATTAAAATGATTTATAAATATGATTTGTATAATAAAGGAAATGAAATGAAAATATATTAATTGGCTCCCTACACACATTTTTTTCTTTTCTGTAAATAAAGTAACTTTTTGAAATTTTCCATACGTTTTTAAAATTTTCCATTTCGTTCTTCACTTAAAATTTTGACATATAATTTAATTTTTCAAAGTTCTCGATATCTAGCGAATTATTTTTATTTAAATTTCTTGTCCTTTTTCTTTGCATTGAGAAGCAAATTCGCAGCAAACAACATTAGATGTGCGTTAAACGTTCACACGCACACACATTTTGTTGTCATTGTTGTTCGTCAACGTTCTATAACTAAAACAAAATCGTGTCGTCCGAGGTGTCGTCCTTCGTTTGTTTTAACGCTCAGTCTGCAATATACAATCAGAGCGGTCTGGGCTGGAGTGCGCGTTGTGCAAAGGATAAGCGAGTGCGTGTTTGCTGCGAAAATCGCCAATAGTTTTGATTTTGTGCATTTTATTTGGCTCTTTATAACATCGGCAATGCCATTTCGTCCGACTGACGCAAATCTCCACCAAATGCGCGCGTGAAGAAGACGCGACAGTGTCGCTGAAATCGCGCTGTATTTCGGCTGCACTCAGATGACTGTGTGCAACTGGATTGCGAGATTTGGGGAAGAGAATCCTGAAAATCTCGCTCATGACCTCAGAAAAAATAACAGCGGCAGTAGTTTCGCTATTTCAAAAAGCTGACCTTGAGCGAGTACGGGAAGCTATGGTGGAAAATCCATTCCAAGCGTTCTGCAGGCTGCCAGAAGTACTGGGATTGGACATTGGAAAAAAGCGCTCCGAAGCTCCATAAACACGCGATTGAATATAAAAAATTGCAGAGCAGCCCGCAAAGCCATGATAACAAATGGCGATTTACCCATACGGCTTGCGTATGCAAATCAGCACCGGTTTAGGACCGTGGCTGAATGGAAGAGAACGGTTGCCGTAGATGAAAAAGTTTTCTCCACTGCCAAAGACGGTATAGAATTATTCATTTTTGAATGGGACAAACCCAATTAATGCAAATAATAATATTCAAGTAAAATCAAAGCCGCGATGCACTGTTAATGTTTTCGTGATTCCATATTTATATGTTTTAAAAAGGCGATGCTCCGTTTGGAGGCTTGATGGGACACGTTACGATCCTTCAAACGTTATGCCAAAAATACAAAGCGGGAGGCACACACGATCATATTGGGCTTGGATATCTGGTGATGGCCCAGGAGCTTTGGTTTCAATCGAGCGTAAACTAAACGCTGAAAGATATATAGAGATATTGAATAATCATCTGCTCCCTGGGGTCAACGACAGATACCCAGGAAATGATCCTGTGTATGTCATTGAGGATAACAGTCCCATACACACGGCAAGAATCGTGAGGCAGTGGTACACGGACCACCCAAAACTACAACGGCTCAACAATCCCCCCCAGATTCCCAGATCTCAATTACATTGAAAATATGTGGGCTAAAATGGTTCGAGACTGGGTGCCTGGTGCAGCATAGAACGAAGAGGATTTGGATAATCGATTACGTCGATATTGGGATCAACTGCATGAAGAGCCTCAATTTTTTTTAAAGTTGGCTACATCCATGAGACGTCGAATCGAATAGGTGGTTGACGGAAACGGGTCCTACATACACTATTAGAATGGTAAATGCGATTTTAAAATTACAATTCATCTCAATCATCTAAAAAAATTAACCGAAAATATAATTTATAGATCCGCTGTAAATGTAAATATTGATGTAAATAAGTTTATTTGTTAGTTTTATTCATTTTTGTGACGGAGTGTTAGTGCATTGATTAAGGACTTCAAACAAATAGCATAAGAAATTCGAACTTCGCGGACATCAAGCAAGCTCGCCTCTCTTTGCTGATCAGCTGATATAAGTATGATGCATAATATGCGAGAACGCCGAGCAGTGCAGACGACAACATGGCCGCCGTCGGAGGTTATCTACTCCCGGCTGGAGCAGAAGTTTTTTGTGCAGTGCACTAGCGCAGTGGCGCATACCTGCGTCCTGCAGCTGCAGCATCGTCCAGCCCTCGACAGAGATGCCCGTCGGAGTGCGGCGGTATCGCTATAGCCCGCGTGAGGCAGGCCAGCGTTGGTGTGCTGGTGCATCGTCGTCGCGACCAACAACTCGCGAGGTGCTGTCGTCGCCCGCTGTCCGTCATCTTCTCCGATTCTACGGAATCTGCAGAAGATCGTGAGGCAGGGCAGTGTTGGTGTGCTGGTGCATCGTCGTCGCGACCAACAACACTCGCGAGGTGCTGTCTTCGCCCGCTGTCCGTCATCTTCTCCGATTCTACGGAATCTGCAGAAGATCCTCAGGGCAGAGAATCAGCTGAGGAACATGGAGGACGAACAACAACAGCAGCAGAGCAGTAAGATGCAGCAGCAGCAACAACAGCGGCACCAGCAGTAAGTATCCACCCTTACTCTGTTCGAACAGCATTTTCAGTTTTTCCATAGTGATTTCGACGAAGAGATTTGCTTAGTTCTCTGTGCTTGGGACTGTATTCTACAAGCAGTTGGTGAGAGTGAGAGTGAGAAACTGCTTTGGCGAGAACGATGACAATGAGAACAGTGTGTGTAAATTCAATAGACGGCTCTCATAGTACTATCGTTCTCACCAAGGCAGTCTCACTCTCACTCTCACTAACTGCTTGTGGAATACGGCCCCTGTGCTACAGAGGCTGCTTTGGAGCCGTCAGCTGGCTGGCCATTAAGTCTCTACAGAGCTGCGTAGCTCTGCAGTGTCCTAGCTGCCTTGGAGTCGTCAGCTGAGCTCGAGGACATAACAGAGACGCCTGTGATGCTTGCATGATGGGGGAGAGCTGATCTGCTGTGCTGAATGTCCATCATCTGATCTCCGGAATTGCTTACTCAATGGTTGGAGCCAGATTCACAGAGGATTCTTGGTGTGAATGGCATGTTTTGCAAGTAATTGAGCCTAATGCTGAAAATTCCAAGTGAGTGCTTCTTTTTTCATATCATACAATACATTGGACGCAACATTAATTTTTTTGTTTTTCTAATTGTTTCAGTATAAAGTGGAGCAGCTTGACTGTGGTGACGCAGATGTTAGTCAACTGATAATAGTGGAGACATCAAAAGTTGTTAGGAGAAAACATCAAACCCGCAGAGAGCGCAACAAGATCTTCCTCAGAATGCTTTGCAAACAAAATAGTGCTGAAGTATGAAGTGAGTGTTTTGCGTTGTTTGCTGGACCTCTACTTGATTTTACCCCTAAACCAAGGAAAGTAGTCAAGCAGAGAAGCAAGACTCTTTGGACAAGCTTCTTCTTTTCGATGTATCCAAGCATAGAGCTTTCAATAAACCAGATTCTCTGAAGAAAATCAATGATGCTGGTATGGTTTGATAGCTCTGCATTCACATACAGAAAATCCTGGATTCGTTTCACCTGCTATAGGCAATGTATTTTATTCTGCAGCATGGGAACGAGCAAACATTCCAGGCCTTCTGCTTGCTAATGGAGGAGACCCTCTGTTTCTTGATTCCGACACATGTTCTACATTTCACTATGCTTTTCAAGAAAAACACTTTGAGGCAGTTGCAGTGCTCAGTAAATGAAGAAGATGACGATAAGCCAAATTTCAAAGGAGAATCAGGTATATTTGTGTTTTGCTATTTGTTCAATTTATTTATTTATTTATTTATTTTTTTGTTGATTATTTAAATTTTGTTGTATTTGCAGATAAAGTTTGGACATGTAACTAGCGCGCCACGTGCGGCCTTACGGCCGCCGTGGCTTGCCGCCTTTCATCGCGAAGCGTTTTGCGTAAAAGGCACGACTGCTGACGCTCGCGCTTCGCGCTCGCCATGCCCACCAGTACTTGCGCTGCGCGCTCGCTGTCTGAAAAAACATATATTTTTTTATCTTTTTCGTATACAATTAAAAATGTTTTGGGCATGACTAACTTGAAGGTTTTATAATTATTTTAGTTTTTGACTCATGAATTTCAATATTGTTGATTTTGGAAAATAGACATCGATATACAAATTTTAACGTGTATTCTTTTATCGCAACGATATTTATTTCAAATATAATTGAAAACCCATTATTATTTCGTAAGATTAAAAAAAAAAATCTTTTTATAGTTGTTTAATTCAAATTATACACGGGAAATTCCATAAAGAGGCCAAATTCGGAACTATCCTCTTGATGGAAAATGCATTAGTTTATATGTAATATGTGACGTCACGCTTAACAAACCGAATTCCATCCTGTTTCTAAAGTTATGAATTTTGTGCAAAGATAGTTTATTACATATTTTAAGCAGAAAAAGTATGAGTTTGTTGGAAAAAGAGGTTTAACACAGAGAGGATTAATAATTAATTAAGTATTTATTAATCGTTTCTTCTACAGCTACTATCTATATAACGCCGTGTACACCATGTGTACTGTATGACGGCTCGGAACCAAGAGAGCGATGTGCGAGACTCGTATAGTCTCGGCACCGCAAGTAGTCATGTGACTCACACTCATACGCGAGAGGGGATACTTGCGTGTGTGCGTTCCCTCACACACTCGTCAGCGCGCTCACTTATTCCAGCGCGCTCTATACTATACATACAGTCAAATGTACTATATTCTCAATACGCCACCTTACATTTGTACTGTACATTATATTTTTACATTTAACACGACTTTCTGAATTTTTCAAATTTTTCTCTACAGAGAGCTTTTGTAAAAATGTCCGCAACATTTTCATTAGTATCAATTTTACAAACTTCAATCAATTTATCTTTCACGCTTTGATGTACAGTATGATAATGAATCTCAATATGCTTAGAATTTTTCGTAAAATTACCGTTATTTGCAATGTTTATTGCACCTGAATTGTCTTCATAAATTTTAATCGGTTCTGCAATATTTATTTCGAATATCTTTACCAACTCTCTGATGTATTCTAGTTCGCTTACAGATTCGGATAGGGCTACATATTCTGCGTATGTCGACGCTTTAGTTACATATTTTTGTTTTCTTGACTTCCAGTCAATTACATTTTCGAACATTCTTATAACATAACCTGTCGTAGATTTTCTATCAATAATATCACCAGCCCAATCTGCATCCACAAATCAGTCTATAGTATTATTACAATTTTCCTTTCTTTTATAGTTTAAACATAAGTCTTTCGTTAAATACAAATATCTTAGTACTCTTAAAGCATACTTCCAATGAGTCTGGTCATAACAATTCTGATACCTACTTAAGTAATTTACGCTAAAACTTATAAATGGTCTCGTATTTAAACTTATATACAATAAAGCACCTATCAAGTTTCTATACTTAATATTTTACTCGCAATTTTCAGACTTCTCAAGTTTTAAGTTTGTCTCCATAGGAGTGCTATATAATTTACTATTTTCTATTTGATATTTACATGCTAGTGACTCTATGTATTTAGTTTGGCTTAGTTTCATTTTACAATCGTTATAATCATATTCTATATTTATCCCTAAATAATCTTTTATTTCTCCTAGGTCTTTCATTTTAAATTTATTCATTAGCACTTTCTTCAGACTTTGAATTTTTTTCTTGCTTTTACAACAGATCAATAAGTCATCTACATATAACAAAAGATATAAAACATCATCTCCTTTTCCATAGGTATACAAGCAATTATCAGCATTGCTTCTTTTAAATTTTAATTTCGCTAAGTATTCATCAAAGCATTCGTACCATTTTCTCGGACTTTCTCGTAGTCCATACAGCGCTTTAAACAATTTACAAACTTTGTTTGTTCCATCATTGTAACCTTTTGGTTGATTGACGTATACCTCTGAGCTTACTTTACCATTTATGAATGCTGTAAGAACGTCCATCTGTTCTATAATTAATCCGAATTGACAACAATAAGAAAGCAAAATTTTTAATGTTTGCGTTTTTGCTACTGGAGCGTATATGTCATCAATACCATTCGTTTGTTGAAAACCTCTTACTACTAACCTAGCTTTAAATATATCATCAGCCTTTTTTGTGTAAACCCATTTTACGTCTAGTACTTCTTTTCCTTTTTGTTTCTCAACTAATTTCCATGTTTCATTTTCATACAAGCTATTCATTTCTTTATCCATAGCATTTTTCCAACTATCGCATTCATCGCTATTCATCGCCTCCTCAAATGTACAAGGTATATCTACTCTACAATAATATACGGATACCCTATTAGTACTATTTTCCGGATATCTTATCGGACTCTTTTTCGCACGTGTTGATCGACGTGGAGTATTTGGTTTCAAACTATTTTTATCGATATTCTTTACATTTGTTTGATCTTTTTCGGTTACATTTTCATTTTCATCTGCGCTATCAAATACATCATCATCGATTTCGCTTTCGAACTCTTGTTCGCTTCTCTTACTCGACTCGAGAGTCGGAGTACGGGAAGAAATATTTTCGTCGTCATAATCAAGACCAATACATTTTTGATATGATTCTACAACATCAACATGTCTATGAACTGTTACTCTACCGTTCAACAAAACTCTATAACCTACTTCACTGTAACCTAGTAAAATTCCCATTTCAGCTTTTTTATCCCATTTGGATGATCTTTTTTGCTCTGGTTTTCTAACAAAGACTTTACTACCGTATAACTTTAGATTTTCAACATTTGGTCTTTTTCTAAAAAATATTTCATATGGAGTTTTCTTTTCAATCGTGTTGGCTAAAGTACGATTTTTCAAATATGTTGCAGCACTAATTATTTCTGGCCAATATTTTTTATCTACTTGTACCTCATCTAATAAACATCGCGCCATATCCATAATAGTTCTATTAAATCTTTCAGCAGTCCCATTCAACTCATGTACGTATGCTGGACAATGATTTATATAAATACCTTTTTCTTTTGCGAATTTAAAAAATCGATTGTTTAGGTATTCTGTACCATTATCGCATCTTATTGTTTTTACTCTTTTTCCTGTTAAGTTTTCTACTTCATTTACATACTTTATCATACAATCATATACTTCATCCTTTGTTTTAATGTAGTACATTTTGGCTATTTTGCTGTAATCGTCGATAAATGAAACAAAATAATTTTCACCGTTTGGACCCGGGGTCTTGAAGCTACCACAAACATCAGTGTGTATAACCTCTAAGATATCTTTCGCTCTTGTCCTGTATTTTTAAACGGTAAATTATGCATTTTATTCTCTATGCAAATTTTGCATTTTAATATTTCCGATTCAAACTCAGTTGGAATACCCGTCACCAATTGTTTTCTACTTAAAAAATTTAAATAGCCAAAATTCACATGCCCTAGCATTCTGTGCCACTTTTCTTTTTTACTTATTTTACCATTAATATACTCAGCATTGTTTACAATTTTTTGTTTAATTTCCTATCTACTCGTAATTTTATATGTACGATTTTCTTTATACGCTACTGCTATTAATCTCTCTTTTTCATCAATTATTTTAGATATATTTCCTTTAGATATAATCGTATTCGTATCTGTCAATTTGGTGTAGCTAATTAAATTTCTGTTCATTTCTTTTACGTATAAAACATTTTTCATTTCTACTTTGTTTTTTTTCTCAAATGCTCTGAAATAACTTACAAGATTCCCGATTTTAGTTGCTTCTAACACACTACTATCTTCTAACATACTACTTAATCGGTTTCTTTAAAACAATGCAATTTTCGAAATGACTATCATCATTTACAATGTGATCTGAACAACCACTATCTAGCAACCAATTTATTTTATTACCTATAGTCTTTTTATTTCGAGCCGCATGCTCTGTTTCTATCCAGGCGTTGACGTCGGACCCACTCGGTTGACTCGTACTGGCGCCTTGCTGCTGCTGACGGAAGTTGCCGCGCCCTCTGCCGTAGTTGCTTCTTCTTCCTCCGCCTCTGCTTCTGCTGCTACCGCGGCCACGTGTTGAACCTCACCATGTTCCGCCGCTGTGCGCTGCTTGACCGCGATCTTTGCACTCTCTTGCGAAGTGACCGGTTTTTCCACATTTGTAGCATCTTTCTTTGTTCGTGGCAAAAACGTTTGATTTTCTTTCGGAATCTTCATTTCCGTGTTTCATCTCGGCAATTTTGATTTTATTCTTCACATAATCCGCCGTTTGATCTTCTTCTTTCAATGTATCAATCAGATCACCAATGTAACTATACGATTCTGGCAACGTGTTAAGCATATAATTTAATTTTTCTTTTTCAGTTATCTTTGCACCGGCACTTTTTAATTCGTTTACTGATTTTTCAAAATCACTGAAAAATGTAGCAGTATCACTGTATTTTTCTAATCTTAGTTTTTCCAACTTGTTTCTACAAACAATCTGCAGTGCTGTAGATTATTTCAAGTACATACTGTCTAGCTTCTTCATTATGCCATAGGCTGTTGTTTCTTCACAAACAAACTCCAATTGTTTATTTGAAATCGCACAATAAATAATGTTTATCGCTTTTAGATCATTATCATCCCATGTTGTGCCTGTATCTGTTGAGGGTGCTGATTGGCATCTCTGGGTACTTCAACATTATCTGCTCGTGCTGCTTGTTGTTTCTGGCTGATCTAACAATCTTCAAGCTATATTCGAACTTTCTGGCTGTCCTTGAGACGTTGCTATTTGCTTGAACCACCTGAAATTGACCATGGACTCGTATTCTTGCTTTCTGACAGTCCTGGTTGGCGTAGCTGGCTGCTTAAACCATGTCGAGATGATCTTGGAGCTGGATTCATGCTTGCTGGGAGTATTGATTGATGTTCTTGGATACTTCAACCACTTTAATACGGCTCTGGAGATGGGTTTGTACTATTCTACATGGTAATATCTAAAAATTACAATGACTCGTACTGTATGTTTAATTAATCTTGAATCTTTAATAGGTTTCGATTTAAAATACTTTATACATGTTCTAAGTTTTCTAAATAGATATCTTTTATTGCTTACGGGTATCTTAACAGTGATTATTATCAATATACTGCTAAGTTTTTTATTTGTAAATATAAACTATGCGAAAAAAGTTTGTAACATATTTTCATATTTTCCTGTATGTTTAGGTATACGAGTAATGCTGAATTTTTTGGCATCATAGTCTACTGCATGCACAGGAGTACGACTGAAGATATTGGTGTCGGCATCTGAGCCATCAACATGTTGGAGTTGAAAGAAAGCTCCATCAAGACTCCGGCAATACTGCTTACTACTATTAACGGATCAGTTTTTTTATCAGGTGAGATCAGTGATTTGAATAATTGTTTGTTGATATGAGTTTTTAATATGATTACTTCTGTTTTTTAGTATTTAAATAATACTGCAACTGGAGATATCATGGTCTGCTGGATGAGGAGCAGTAGGACCAAGGATTTCATGTAATTGATGTAATTTATATTTTTGCAGATGCAGTGCTTCTAAGATGCAGATCATAAATAGTTTTACTTTAAATGTTATTTAGGTGCAAAGGTTTTTTTTTGGTTTTAATTTTATTCTTTTTTTTTAGGTACAAAATAAAATGAAACAATGCCAAGCAGTTGCAGCAAGAAATTATACTTTGAAGAGGATATTATTATTTTGAAACAGAAGAATATTATTAATTAGCGCAGCCAAGATTTACATAGCGTGTTTGGATGTTTAAAAAATCGTTTCTAGAGTTGTTGTATGTCAAAACATGTTTAAAAAATGTTTGCCACGGTAAAAAGTTGTATTTTGAAAATGTTTACACCTTTTATATTTAACATTTTTATGTAAAACGTAAATCCGCAAAGTTTTATGGCAAATAATTGTTTTTTTTAGCTGTAAAAAGTCGATTTTGGGCTGTAAACTCGAGTTATAAGCATTTTCATGATATGCTGTTAATGAGAAAAAGTTGTATTTTTCAAAGATCTACAACTTTTTTATTTAAAATTTAAAATGTAATAAATATATATATATATATATATATATATATATTTAAAAAGGTCTACCAATTTTGTGTTCATACTAATGGTTCACTAATTAGTAATTTGAGCAATTCTAAAAGCTTTTGTACTTAAATAATTAAGTTACATTTTCCGTCAATTGAAAAGCTGCGCGAAAGATTTGAGCATATAAACAGATCGATAAGGAAGCACTACGTAGTGGTTTGAGACAAGATTTGTCTACATTATGAGCATACGTAGTAAATCAAAACATTGTTTCATATTAAAAAAGTATCATTTTTATTATACAAAGATTTTTCACTCTTAAACTAAATACATCAATTCATAGGATAAAGAAGGAACAAATATTAACGTTTTGCTAAATTTCGAGATTCCATAATTTATAATCTATCCTTATATTGACAAAATTAAATAATTGTTATATTGCAATAGAATAAAATATTGCATTAAAGAGAAAAATTATATTTTATTATTATGGGTACCAAATTTGCTTCTTGTAAGTAATTTGTAAATTTATTTAGACAACATCATAATCTTTCTTATCAAAACATTATCAAACAAAAATGTGAAATACAAAAGCATATATAATTTGAATTAGTTAGAGAATAATCTTGGTAAAAATCCAAATATTTTGCTATAGACAGAAAGCTAGCAACTATCCTATGAAAAATATTAAGATCTGTGTTGATTCTATATAGCCGGAAAATGTCGTGTATTTATCTATGAATCATAGTAACATAACTTAATGTTATATCCGTATTCAAATTATCTATACAAACGTCAGAGATAATTCTCATAGCCACTAAAAACAAGAAGGGTTTATATTAGTACAGTACTATTTTATACCTATAAAAACTTGTCAGTAAGTTATAACAATTCACATGATTTGGATGTTGCTTGTATTGTAAATACAATAAAAAAGTTACATATAGTTATATAGTTAAAAATAAAACATAATTTTATTTGTGTAATAATCAAATGTTTATAAATGGGTTTTATTTATATAGTTCGTAATTTAAGCGTAGAAGCACTAAGCGTGTACGCAAGTACCATTTGTATAATGCAATATAAAAAAATATTATATGAAAATTTAAATGACTCGTACACTTTTTCCTTCATAGTGTGAATGTGCCAATCATCGCTTTACTTTAACTGAAAATCAAGAACCACTATCAAGTGGTTATAATAATATTTATTTAATACTTTTAACATTAGACATGATTTGCATGAGGATGATGGTGTAAATGTTTGCATAATTTATTGCGATACTCACAATTAATTATGTAGTAATTATGAATGAAATGCATTTGCTGATCATGATAACCTTATTGCTGTTAACCATGAGAATTATGGCTCTAATTTAGAAGATGTTAGATATGATGGGGAACGGACTGATGACGTTCCAGAAATTGATAAATGGAGAGTATAGGATGTCAAGTCGAGATAGCCAGCAATACATCTAGAAAGGTTATTATAATAATCTGGAAAAAAGACTTATTTCGCAAATTACACACAGCTCAAAAACTTTGTTGTGAAAACTTCAACTGCGTAATACAAAGTTGATACAATGATAAATGTAGTTGGATTGCAAGCATAATTCATTTACTTAGGAATTGAAAAAGGACTTTAAGCGTGCGTCAAGCTTGCATTACATAAAGATAATATAATTGAGCTTGATTTTTAGACTGATGATGTACAAAAAATCTGTAAACTTTTTGCAGTATTAGTATTTTATGATTATGAAAAACCTAAGAACAACCATATGTTATTCAAACATTTTCTGCTTAAGGTGAATAATCATGTGCTACATGGAGTTTCTATAAAATCATGTGAATTCAGAATAGTCATAAGAAGTTTGATCTGTGATACACCTGCAAGAGCACAAGTAAAAGGTATTAAGAAAGTTGTAAGTCTTAACGGCACACTCTGAGACATTTTAGGACAAGTAGTGTCAAAATCAAATCGCGCCTGTCAGGATAGAGCTAGGATTATAATTTATTTTTAAAGAAATTAAGTTTGTACTTTCCAGATATAGAGAAAAATATCGAAAAGTAGTATTTTGATGATGCCGAAAAACGGCCCGCACGGAAAGCACGAAATTTCAACAAAAAGCCTAATCAACATTAATAATGTCAATGTCTTAGCGACGTACGCATGATGAAAGCTGGCGCAGCGAAAGCCTTCTCGCGTGACTTTCATCTCGCTCCGATTAATCAAAACATCGAACGAACGTCTTCAACGATAGCTCACGAAGATCGCTTCGTGATATGTGCATCCGTAGCAGCGGTCACTAGGCAGCATCAGCGGCGACATACGAGTAGATGCAAGATCAAACCACCGATATAGTAAGACAATTAGGTGAGAGCGTTCTAAACAAATTCAGTATCATTGCCATATTATTTACGTTTAAGATGACTGCTGGTTCACACTGTACCTCATGCACAGCGAATCCATTGTTTCTTGATTGGAAATTGTGGAAGGCTGAAAGGAAGGGGCCGGAATGCCAGGCGGAAAGAAGTAAGGAAAAAAGAAGAAAAATTATGTACCTCTGCATGTACTAATTTGGGACTGCAGTTACCCTGGTGGAAAATAGAGCAGTGAAACTGTTCAACAGACTAGTGACTGGGCAGTGCCAATTGCCCAGTTTTGCTGCGTAATACCTGCTTAAGAACTGCTCAACGTACTGCTGTATTCACTACACAATTTAAAAGTTTATATAATAAAAACAATTGACGTATTTCTATAGTTAAAAAGTTATATTTACTAAAAACACAACCTCAATTATTCGTATTCACAATCAATTGTTGGTTAAAGTAAGTTTTACAATGTCTGTATTAAGAGTGGCAACCTAACCTTACATAGATATTTAGATATTTAAATATTTATTGATCAGAAATATAATACAGAATAAAATACATACTCTGCATTCCTGCAAAGATAAACAAAGTTATCTGACCGCAGGCCTGGCATTTAGTTACAAACTAATAAAGATATAAATATAAAAAAACACTTATGCTATATTTATGCATGACTAGTAGTGGCCTCCTCACTACTTTATACATTATATGTATACATAAATTATTTCATGATTAACAATTTTAACAAGAGATGAACATTTCAGATATCAACGGTTGGATTTTATCGATTCTTTAATTATCTCCTGTTGACTCGATTTGCTTATTTCTAGCACTTATAGGTTATTCGGCAAAGCATTAAATGTTGAGATCGCTTTAATGTAACAGTTCTTATTACTAATTTACTTTTTATTTATCGGTACTATAATACTTTTATTTCTAGTAATACTAGATGAGTTGAGGTAATGCTCTTTGAGATTATTATAGTATATCTTTAGTGATTCCAGGGTAAACAATTGTTCTAGATTGAGTGGTTTATTATGCGTGAAATTTATTTTAGTGCGACAAATTTATTCTTATTTATTATCTTAAGAATTTTTTTCTGTATTTTTTATACTAAATCTCTATTATTCTTATAAGCTCCACCACAAGCAATGATACCATAGCTCATAATACTATGAAAGAACGCATAACATATTAACATCAAAGTCTCGGTTGACATTGATTTCGCAATTTTGTAAAAAATGTATACTAAATACTTAGTTTTCTTAACAATATATAACATATGCATATCCCATTTTAGTTTATAATCTATAACTATGCCCAGGTACTTGTAGTTCTCAACTCTAGTTAATTTTTTATCCTGTATTTTTACTTCTATTTGGTTAGGAACACTGCCGACATAGCTACCGAAAGTCATACAAACCGACTTATCAACATTCAATGACAGCTTATTTACCGCAAGCCATTTGTGTATTTGTAACAAATAATTATTCATGTTATCTTGGGCATTCACCCAGCATTCTCATGTAGCAATTATAGCAGTATCATCTGCATAGCATACGACAGAATAGCCTCCATAGGTATCTCCTGTAGCAAATCATTTATGTATAAGATAAACAACAGTGGACCAAGTATCGTACCTTGTGGAACCCCGGTGTTTATTAATAGGTTATCGCTCACACAACCATCAATTTTTACATTTTGATATCTGTTACTAAGGTAACTAGAGAGCAGTATCAAAGCTTGCCCCCTAATTCCCATGCAGTACACAATTTCAGCCTTCTTGAGTGCGTTAGGCCATATACCTGTTTCAATGCTTAAATTTATAATGTAAGTGATTGCTTCAGCTATATAGTTACTAATTAATTTCAAGGTTTTGGAGTTGATATTGTCAACTCCACCACTTCTAATTTTTAATGCATTGATTACAGATATTACCTCTCTCGTGTTCGTTGGATTAATGAAAATTGTAATAGGGTTCATCGCCGGTAGTTTGAGTTCCACATTATCCGGTTTCTCAATTCGTATACTTAACTCTCGACCTATTTCACAGAAAAAACTGTTCATATTATTCGCAATTTCAGTTTTATTAGTTCCTTTCCTATCACTCATTTTTACATGATTTATGGTTTCTTTGGATTTCTTGTTTCCAATTTTACTATTAATGACTTCCCATAGCTTTTTTGGATTATTAATATTGCTTTGAACCTGTTTTTGATCGTGTTTAATTTTAGCATCCTTAATAACTTTGTCTAGTATTTTAGCATATTTTTTGTACTGTAATTTAAGTTGATCATTATTTATATCCAGTTGCCATAAATCATACAAAAAGTCTTTGGTTTCACATGATTTTATTATTGCACTTGTGATCCAGTTCTTTCTTTCACCTTGTTTCTTTTTTCTTTTTTAGCAGTCGCTAGGTCTATGCAATCTTTGATCTCATTTACGAGTACATCGGTCGCCAAGTTAGGATCCTGAATCGACAATATTCGTCTCCAGTTTTTATTTCTAGCAATGCTTATTAATTTTTTTTATAATTTACAAAGTTTTCCGGTTGTTTTGCTTTTTCCTTGATCTTATTTAACGCAATAAATATTGGGTAATGATATGTTATTGAAAGTTTTATTCTGTATGTAGTTGTTTTTATATTGTTTGTTTTGATAAAATATTGTCGATACAGGAACCCTTAGCGATACCAACTGGCGGCTTGGTAATTTCAACGAAGCCAGGGATGTACCCTTTCTCAAAGAAATTACATAGGAATTCCTGACTGTAATTATCATATTCTAATAAGTCAATATTGAAATCACCTATTACTAGGTGATTTTTAACACTTTTATTCGCAATTAAAAATTTATTTATCTCTAGAATAATTCACATTTTGGAATCCCATGTGACCCATAAACTGCTGACACCTCAAGATTACTTTGGTTACTTAGCTTAATACTCGTATTTACAATCTGAATCCTACCCGTTTCAATCACATCTGTGTTTTGGTCTAATATAACATTTACAAAGACTATGACGCCGTCATTTTTGTTTATCGAACTATGGTTATAATAACACTTATATTCATAGTCAGATCCTTTTAATTCGTATATTTTATAATTAAACTGTTGAAAAGTTTCCGTGCAGACAACAATAGATGGTTTTATAGCCAAACTTTCAATTAGTATTTTTACTTTATCAAAATTAGCATTCATGCTTCTGACATTTATATGCATGATCGTATCATTTTTACTACTACTGATTTTATTAAAAATATCAACACTACTACATGTTTTTTCATTTTGAAAAGAATCATTTTGGATTATATCTAAGTAATCAAAAGTAGCCATTATAACCTATTTATTGTTATCTTTGACGTTCTTATCTTTGCGAGCCGCCGGTGGAGTAGCGTACTGGTCAAGTTGTTGCTTCTGTTTTTGGAGTGCTTGTTGTTTTCTTGTGACAACCCTCACAATCTGAGGTTTGTCTAATTTCAGTTGCTGTGGAGTATTTTGTTTTTCATTCAGATTAATCTTGCTTGGTTCTTCTAGATCCTTGTTACCCTTGTTATCATCCGCCGGTACCTGCTGTTTTGTAGATTTCCTCCTATTGTACATCGAGTCTAGTGATGGTAATGCAGGGCTCATCGGATAGTCCGTTGAGTCAATGAACTTTCCAATTTTCTTTTTCAGAATAGAGCAAAGGTTAGTGTCATATGCAGTATGTTTTGTTTCAAGTTTTGTGGAATACTTGGCATTACTAAATGCACAGTTTGTACACTTAACGATTTCACTGGTACACTCACTTGTATTATGACTTTCAGCACATTTCAAGCATACGATTTCATTGTGGCACTTCTTTTCACTGTGTTTAAACCTGCCACACTTATTACACGGTCCAATATTTATCAAATCGTAGACTTTACAATTTTGATAGCCTACATACACTCTATTTCTATTGTCTCTTACATATTTATATACTTCAGCAGGCACTTCCATCAACACAGTGCACTGTTTACTGAATTTGCTGGTGTACATGTGCAGCACTTTACCTTTTCTTGTGAAGTCATTGAAATTTCTGGTGTTGATATCTTTTTCTATTTCTTCCAAATCCATATTAGTGTGGTTGTCTATACCTATAATATTTATCTTCGGATTATGAAGTTCATGCTTTTTTACATTGCACAGACCTTTCAATTTTTCTTTAAGTACACTTTCAGTTAGTGCGACACTATCTTCACTCGTACAACTAATAATAACTTCATCTTTCTTATTTATAAATATGTTCTTTGTTTGTATACACTTTTGTGCTGTTAAGCAATCTATTACCGATTTACCTATTTCTTTAATATCAACTTCACTGTTTTCACTTTTCTGAACTGTGATTTCCGGTACTTTTTTATTCAGCGGTTTTTGTTGTTGTTGTCTTACTGCATCTCTATATGTGATTGTCTTAAGAGTAGCCTGATTCGAGTTTCTTTGTAGATTTTATTTTAGTAGATCGTTTTTCTCCGTTAATTCAGCAACCAGAGTTCTCAGTAGTTTAACCTCTGTTTTCACAAACTCCATCTCAGTGTCACTTATACTTGATTCTAAACTGAATAGATCGGTAGTGTTAGATTCAATCTTAGCCAGTACTTCTCTTCTTATTTCTTCAGTGGTCTTAGATTTTATCTGTGCAATTAGTACTCTTTCTGGTTCAGTCAGGCTTTTCTCCTCGATTTTAGAGGTTATGTTCTTCTCTGTATGCTCAGGGCAGATTATAAGGTGTTTCCCCAGGTGTTTATAATTGTACGATATCTCATTGAGACAGTTGACGTGGAAAGCCTCATCACAGATGATACACACCACTGTTTCCACTTTTTGTTCCGTATGACATGCAAAAAATGCGGGACGCNCATGTTGGATGACGATATCCAACATGGATATCGTCGATAGACATGTATAAATATCAAGACTTCTTACTAACACTACTCTATTCTTATATACATAACTTTTCTTGTTTAAGATATTATAAAAGAGCAGGTATAGTATATGTTAGCCAGCGATAAACTCTGAAAGTGCAGGATTACCAAAGAAATGTATTAGCCGTATGAGATCTAATGTGTGAAACAATATCTTGGCGTATACACTTGATATCATGGTGTTATATGCACTGTATTAAAGTTATACAACTAATTATTTGCACAGAGACTCAAACAATAGTTTAGAAACAGACTACATTGGCACATTTTACTCATCTGCCTTGGTTGGACAGTTCGAATCAAACCCCATGGCTTGAACGTGGAAAATTACCCATAGATGTTTATATGAAAATCAAAAATATATCAGTTAAGGTAAAAACAAATTGATATATTGTTTCAACATGTCAAAACAAATTTAGATGTGAAATTTCAACTTACTAGCTATAATAGTTTTAAAATGAGAGCCAAAACTAGATTTTAATAATTACTTGTTTTACGATTACTTTGGTTTCACAACTTTGTTTTGGCTCTCATTTTAAACCTCATTTCATTTCGAACTGCGCACGAACTGGCCAAAAACTGCGGATCATTTCTTACAGGGTGCATACTAAAGTACGCGATAAAGATTCATAATCAAAATACATGCCAAAAATACATATCGATTTTAAGCACTTTTAAATTAAAATAATTAAATAGTCTCAATAATTTTAACTTTTTATACATCTGGTGCGCATTTATGGAAGAACCATGCGGATAGCAACACCAAAAATAGGTCATATGTCTATGTTATCTGACGTTTTACTTTAATTTATTTAAAGAATTTAAATCAATATGACAGATAACATAGACATATGACCTATTTTTGGTGTTACTATACGCATGGTACTTCGATAAATGCGCACCAGATGTATAAGAAGTTAAATTTATTAAGACTTTTTAATTATTTTAATTTAAAAGTGCTTAAAATCGATAAGTATTTTTGGCATGTATTTTTATTATGTACCTTTATCACATGCTTTTGCATGCAACTGCAGTCCCAAATTAGTACATGCAGAGGTACATAATTTTATTATCTACAAAAATCACATACAAAAAATACGTAACAAAAATACGTATTTCTTTTCAACAGGGCTTGACACTGAATAGGAACACGGAGAAAAGTTTTCTGCATAAAACGTAATATACGAAAGACGCTCACCTCGCCTCGCACTACGCGCACCGCGCTTCGCAGTGCCGTGCACGCCGATTCGGGATGTACGCTCGCTCCGCGCGCGGAGAGAAAATTCTAATATTGAATAATGTCATACCAAGCGTGTAGAGACTTGCGTGGCTCCAAGGAATGCCCACAGTGCCACAGCGCCCCACGCGGCACAGTATACGAGTCACATGTGTACGAGCGAACCAGCGCTAATGTTCTGCGAGTCTGTGTGACATTATTAGGTGGTGGGAAGGTAGTGGGAAGCGTGGACTCGTGCGTTGTCGTGCCGTACACTGCGAAACGCCGTGCACGCACTACGAAACACCGTGCACGCCTTTTTGGGCACTGCGTTTCATGCAGCAAACTTTTCTCCGTGAAAGGATACGCAGGGGACGTGGTGGGAGGTCGGAAAGGTTGGAGGCTAGAGGAGCTTGAGAGCTCTCGGGCAAAATAATGGAAGGCAGTCAAAAGTAAGAACGCGCGGGGCTCTTGGCGAGGTATGGTGAGTCCAAAGAAACGAAGGTAGTGAGTTTGATTAAACTGTGACGCGTGCATGTGTTCGGGCGATGCGGTATCAAATCGGTATTTTTATTTCAGCCCCGATGTTCAAAAGTGTATCGATGTGAGAGTGTAGTTAAAATATCCATATTTGAAATAATTATATGGAATTAATATATTACTTTATTAATACAATACTTTACATTCATGCTCTTTTACAAATCAGCATTCTTTACAGTTTGTTGCACTGTTTAGCTGTGCTGATCCTAGGTGTTTATTGCACTGCTTAGCTGTGCTTTTGCAATCGACATACGTGTAACAATATAAATTAAATTTTTTAATTACACGTCTCTTTAAATTTATGCGTCAAATTTATGACACAATTCTTAATGCTATACTAAATTTTTCAAATTTGTTTTATTCTAGAGCTTCTGTTATAATGTCTGCTATATTATTTTCTGAACCTACTTCTCCAATTTTTATAATTTTTTGTTCATAGACTTCTCTTACAAAATGTTAATGTCTTCCTATATTATATAGTTATTTCGGCTATACTCCTCCCCAAAGCCCCCCCCTCTCCCACAGCCGCCCCACTTAGCCTTTCCTACAAAATAATGTAAAAATCGTTCATTTTTACGTTGTTTTTTAAAACCTGAATCTCACCCCGCCTCAGCTCCCCCCACCCCACACTGAATATGTACCTTAAAGCGCAATTTTTTGAAATCGTTTCAACTCAAAAATAAATGTCAAACTTTTCTAAAAAAAATACTATTATTGAAGGTTATTAGGACTATACACCACTTTAATTTCAAGTCATTTCATGGGGCAGATCCTGAGAAAAGCGACGAGTGACGCGATAACTCAAGTAAAAAAGTAACTATCAAATAAAGATTTTAGATTTAGTTAGCATTATATAGCACCTTGAACCCTTTCTTTGGGCTGTTTATAAAACTAGTTAGTTTTAAAGATATTAAGCTTCAACATTTTTTTCTTACCCTGTATACTCTATATAACTAAAAACTACATCGCTTAGATCTCAGCTTCTATTTAATGGATTTTAATCTATACCTAGGCTCGTTTTTTTTTGTGTTTTTCGACCTATTTGTGAGAAACAAGATTTTTAGTTACATATGTGCGTCTTTTTTATGGTGATTTTTTGATTACTACACGGAAAAATAATTGGCGCACGAACCGTCTCCGTCTATGTGCAACTGTTGCCTCTAAATTTGGGGCAGCAGTCGCACCAAAATTGAAACAACAGTCACTCCAGCGGCTAATTCGTAAACCAACTGTAGTGATCATAACCTCAAATTACATATATTTTTATACATTTTCAATCGAAAAAATGATTTTTGATAGTGATATGTTATCGTGTTCTTGTAAATTCTTATTAATTAAATAAATTTCAGTGGCTCTGAAGAGGGAACGAAACGTTGGTCTTAAATAAAGAAAAAACGATACTCGTGGAGATTATTCCAACATTCCAACTTAAAATAATTTTTGTTGTACATATGATAGTCAAAACATTATTAATTTTGTATAACTCTATTTCCAACGTATATTTTCGCAAGTAGAATAGGTCATCGCCAGGTAGACAGGGGGGCGTGGCCTACTACTGGCGCCAGTGACGTCACAGGTACGGGTATGGGGGTCCTATGGTGGGGTTAACGAAGGGTCGCGGCGACGTTGGGACTAAAGTGTGAGGTCCTGGGCATGGGGTGGGGTGTCCGCATGCATTAAGGGTCTTGAAAACGTTACGCTGCGGGTGTAAAGATGATTATCGTTGACATGACGGTGTCTCTACCTGCGAAGGGTATCGTTGCCGTAGGAGATTTTGCTTCCTCCTAGAGGAAGCTTTGTGATAATAAAATTTTCAGTTTCGCTAAAACTTCATAGAAACATGTTTTTAGATGTTGCAAGTTCGAATTACGTGTTTTTAGGAAATGTCCGTATGGATGTGCGTGTGTGTGTGTTTTTTTTCGTATTTTTTTTTGTCTGTGGAGAAAGAGGTGTAGGGTAAAAATCTTAATAGACCATGACATGACACTGACGGTGAGACAGCCGAGGCCACCCACCCCCAGTGTCACCGTGTGTTGGATTCTCACCAACTAAAAACCCTTCGCATTACGGCCAGATTCATGCACCCAGCCGTAGCGCGAATCCTCTCCGTGGCTCTGCCGAAACTCAGCAAGGCGCACCTAGCTCCATCCTCTACGTCCTTTTACCCCCACGGTACGACCGTTAAGCAATACTTCGCGGGGGGACGAAAGGCTTGTTGCCCTCTTCTATTTGATGAAGTCATCAACTCGTCTTCTTCTTTCTGCATCTACCGGGCGTCTACTTCCTTCTGCATCGTCCGGTCGTCTACTTCGTACAGCATCGTCCGGTCATCCTCTGGACAGACTCAACCCTGACACCTACGTTCCTCTGCATCGGATGAGGGAGTCTGGGCTCCAACTCAGTTACCTACATTCCTCAGCATCGGTTTGAGGAGCACTTAAAGGTACTGAACCCTAGCTCCTACGTTCCTCTGCATCGGGCAGGGGAGTGAGAGCTCAACTCTATGACCTACGTTCCTCTGCATCAGTCAGAGGAGCATTTCGTACTTGTGACTCAGTGGCCTTCGTCTAGCAGCATTTAACTTTGCTGATTTGCCTTATCTTTTCCTTCTATTCTCTTCGTCATTTCTAACCTTCTTGAGGATGGTCCTTACGTAGTTGTCTACTGCGTGCCAACCATCCTCCGTCGACAACATGGCTGTCATCATAGATTCAGGTGTCACACTTGTCTGGAGGTAACACTCGAGTTCTTCTCGCTCCATATGGTATCGCGAACAGCCACAGAAGACATGCTCCGCATCCTCGTTAGCGTCCAAACAAACTGGGCAGTTTGGACGGTCCTCTATTTTAAATCTGTGTAGGTACGCCCGAAAGCATCCGTGCCCCGTCAGAAACTGTGNTAAGCAAGTCCTGCGCCGTCTCGCAGTGGTTGAGGTTTAGCTGAACTATCCTCATTTTCTTTTCTCCTTCAACTCATCTACTGCCGCTCTATAAACTGTGCATGTGTAGCTACCAGCTGCATGGTCACGTTTTCCTTCTGCGTCCTCCCCACGACAGAGAACACAATTCGGTTGGCTGCTACAGTTCTTTATCTTGTGTTCTGTGCTCCCACATCTGTAGCAACAGTTACTTCGGTCCTGTGTTGCTGTGCACTTACTGGAGATATGCCCAAACCTAGACATTTATAACATCTAAGCGGCCGTGTTCCTCGTTGGACCTCCCGGATTCTGCAGACTACCCATCCAATCTTGATTTTCTGCTTCCCTATCACCTGTTTAGCCATTGTTGCTGGCATTTGTATGACCGCTGTCTGGGTACCGCCGTAAGCCGATCGCACCGACTTTACTGCCGTTTCCTCTACTTCAAATGTTTCACTACTTTGAAACTCCCTCTTTAGTGCTTCCACTATATCGGCCTTGGTTGTTAGGATATCGAGGTCCTTTATTTTGAAGACCGTTTGCTCTTGCAGGGATCTTACTTCGGTACCTGCTTGACGGACCACTTCCGCCGCTTGTCGGAATTCCACTGCCTTCAGATCCACGTTGCGGTGAAGTTGTAGTAACATGTCTCCCGTCGCTGTCCTGCGTAACCTGTTGACACTTCTGCCCAAAATCTCAAGTTTGGGGTCTGCCTTCATCTCTCTCAGGATGTCAGCGTAGGACTTGCCCGCCGAAGCCTTTACAATGAGGGCGTTTGGTCGAGAAAATCTTGGCCTTGGTGGTCTTTGTCCACCAGTGCCCTTTTGGTTCCAGGCTCTAGTGGGCTTATTACCGTCCTCTTTGTTCTTTCATGCTCCGTTGCACCTGTTGCAGGTCCTTTTTCACGCACCTGTGAAAATTGTGTGCGGTGTACGCAACTTCATAAGCGCTTTCCAAATAACCTTCGATCGTCTCAAGCAGTCTTTGCTCGGTATCCGCTGCTGCCCGGATTCTATTCCAGGCCTCGGGCATCCTCTTTTCCTCATCCACATCACCTGGCATATTGCTCTTTCCTGCGACCTGCTGTTTGCCTTCCAATGTATTGCTCTTATCCTGAGCAAGTCCACCATCTTGCGATTTTGTCACCGTTAGTGTGTACACTTCCAAGTCCTCCCTTGTCTCTCCTTCATGTTCGATTCTCTTCTCCATGTTGCAAACAGTGTTTGTTCATCCCGGTATGTGTCCGACCCCCTGGATCCCCCCGTCTATGGAGGCAGCTGACATGGCCCCGGTACCTGACCGAAGGCGGTGCCAGACTGGGTACATCATACCAGGATATAGCACGCGCTGTCGCGCTAGCCCACCTCTGCTCTCTCGAGCCCTTCTCCCCGAACCAAGGTGATTGCCTCTCTAGAGAGTTTCCAGCAGGCGTCACACGACAGCACGCACTCGCTTAAGCCGATTGACCGGTACTAGCTAGGTAACCGGTCTCCCGTCTTGCCGTCAGAAGAAGCCAACGATAGTTCGGATCACTTCGGCGCGTAACCTCAAATCGCCTCCCCATCCAGGATCTTCTTTTGGCAGCTCACGGGTCGCACCGCACGGCAAACACGGCGGCCTGTTGGTCCACGAAGCATATTTTATTTCTGCTCTACCCTCCAGGGCTGGCGCCCCGGCGAGCACTCCCCNCGTCCAGGGCTGGCGACCCGGCGAGCACTCCCCCATCCGCCACCCGGGGGACGAGCCGCCTACGGGGTTACAGGCTCCCCGCGCGGGTGTGTGTGTGTGTGTGTGTGTATACCGTGATATTTCTGAAACTACTCCGTCAATATCAATCAAATTTGATATGCATATCTATTTTTGGATTCTGAATTCGGGAAAAACATTTATTTTTTAATTTTTTAATTTACTTATTTTATTATGGCCATTTTTTGATTTTCGAAAAACATTATTTTCGTTTTTTTCAATCATTCCATTGTTACAAACAATTCAGCTAAAATGCATTTGAAAGATAATAAAATTACCTACTATTCCCGGTTTGGTCCTCGGGATTGACCGCTACGTTCGGCAAATAAAATGAAATAGGTGATTTTTTTTAATATCTCTGAAACCAAACATCATAACTTCACGAAAAAAAAAAACCGCTGCCAAGTCATTGGCACTTAGCTTCATCCTATTCTGCTAGTGGAAAATAATTACATGGGACAATCAACTCATTCTTTGATTTAAATATTCGCTACTATTCGATACTAAAAGGATAGGTTTACTCGAATTCAGAATCAGAAAACATATATGCACGTCCAATCTTATTACGATACGAGTTGAAGAATTTGAATATTAATATCTTATAAACGAAAAGGTTTCATAAGCTACAAAAAGAACCTAGCTGAAGTGATCAAAAGATCAATCTTTTCCTAAAATTTCGACTCAATTTAAACCTTTTTACTCCCGTAATCGTACGACATAAAAAAACCATTATTTTTAGTTTTTGATTTTTATCTCAAAAACTAGTCGCCAAAATTGCTTATAATTTTTACAACTAGTAGATATCGTTGTTTTTTTATTGTCATGAATTTTTTCAAAACATTTAACTATTTATTTTTTGAGTTATATATGTTTATCGAAAAATTACCTTCTATGTCATAAAAAATGAACAAATCAGTCAATCTAGAAAATCTTGCGGGAAAAAGTAGACAGATTTATGTTCTTTTAGATACACTATTGTTGAATATATTGTATAAATCATATCATTATAAAAAAGCAAAAATATTTTTTCAAAAATAGAAAAATGGCTATAATATGGCCATAAAATGGTCAGAATCATAAAACAAAAAATGACCTAAATTCAGAATTAGAAAAAATATATGCATGTCAAATTTTATTACGATCCGTCGCATGGTTCCAAAATTATGGCGGTATACGTACATACACACACACACACACACACACACACACACACACACACGCACACACACACACACACATACACACACACAGCCATCCGCACGGACATTTTCTAAAAACGTATGATTCGTACTCCAAACACCTCCAAATGCGTTTCCACGCAGTATTAGCAAAACTGAAAATTTTACTATTACAAAGCTTCCTCTTGAGGAGGAAGCAATATGTTGATGGATTACGTGTCAAACTATATCCCATTACAATTTCAACTGATTTGACTACTTATTATTTCAGTAATAAATCGAAAACTGAAAAAATGAGTTTTTTTTGAGTCTCAATTACGGGCGTAAAAAGGCCTTATTGCACTTGAGAATTTGGGAAAAGGTAGATATTTTATATGTTTTGGCTATGTTCATTGTGCAGCTTTAAAAGCCCTATGGTTCTTAAGATATCAAGGTTTGAATTTTTTTTTGACAATTATTTGATTACTTATATCTCTAAAACAATGTAGGCAAATGCTTCAAAATTTTATTTGGTGATTCCCCATAAACGAAGATATCTGCTGTTACAATGTCAAACGATTTTGTTGAGCGGTACTTAAGTAAAAAGCTAAAATGTAAAAACAGATTTCTAAAAAATTTGGCTTCCTCTTATAGGGTTGTCGTTGCATGTCGTAAAGTCCCTTCCTACGAATTTATGACATACTGATAATATTAAAATAGCATTCACATTATACTGTATTTTAAAACAATATTTTATTTATTGGAACAATAAATTTCGTTGGAGGAAGCTACGTGCCAATGAATTGGCAGCGGTTTTTTTGCATACTATCCCTTTTCATATTACAAAGCTCGAGTAGTCGGTATGAATGCTCGACGCTTTGGGAAGGGTCTTTTTTTTACTGCACAAATGTTTTGCCTACTCGTGCTGGGTAAGGATGAATTTTCCAGTAGAAATCTGATGGAGATATGTCGAGAAGTAGAGACAATAGTTTATAAGACATGTTATTTTTTTGGCAAGTGAAAAGGAAACTTCGTGTATGAGCGCTTGACGGTTTGGACAGGGCCTTTATTTTTAATGTACAAAATTTATGCTGCATTAACCTTTCGCTTACACGTGCTGGGTAATGATGCATTTTTCAGTAAAGATCTGATGGAGATATGTCGATGAGTACAGGCAATAGGGTATAAGGTATGTTTTTTTTACAAGTGGAAAGGAAACTTTCTTGTGAGGATGTTTTAAAGGAAACTGGGATCGTTGATAATAAAGAGAGATTGTTTTGCAGACATTTTTCATGATTTATTTAATTTTCAGTATCATTTATACAAAAATATTATAAATTTCATTATTTCTGAAAATATTATGTAAGTACAATTTAGATTTTTTGCGCATTGTTTGAACAAAATCTATTATAGTAGCTAAACAAATGGGTTCTGCCTCCACCCACCACTCGACCCTTCGACTCACCTGTGCAGGTGAGAATGGGCCCCGCCCCCATCGAATGTTCTAGAAGCTTCGAGTCATGACGTCATCAGCACACCTGTAAGACTCAGTCGGTAAGGTAGAGCAACCAGGTGTGCATCTGTGGAAGGGGGCACCAGGAGTCGACTGCTGGAAGGGGAGTTTTCAGATAGCATACGTCGTTCAGAGGCGGCACTTATGCGGACATACTCCAGGCGGTATACTCCTTGCACCGTGCTGTCTCCAGGAGTCCGTTCAAGGTCAGGAGACTGCATGTAGGAATATTCGAGAAAGACTGCGGCGAGACTGACGTCAGCGAGATGAGAATCGGCTATGGCGGGGAGGCAGCGGCGCTGGAGGCAGTATACTCCGGGCGGCATACTCCGGGCGGTATACTCCAGGAAGCTTACTCCTGGCAGCGAGCTTTGTCCGCTGCTCAAGGTCAGCATCTCTACGCAAAGTTCTAGAAGATGCGAGCGGTATATAGCGAGGCTGACGTCAGCGAGCATACATCTTTCGGCGTGAGTCGCGCGATGGCGAGATAGCGCGGATCAGGTTACACCTGTTGTTCTCTTTGCGAGTGAATATACGCATCTTCTTAATGCAATATAGCTGTTACGTATTATTGAGAGCTCTCTCTCTCTCTCTCTCTCTCTCTCTCTCTCTCTCTCTCTCTCTCTCTCTCTTTCCCTCGCCATCCCTTCTACTCGTTCACCCGTAGTAATATACAGATTTTAACACCCTCCCTCATGCACTAGCTCACTTTTACGCTGCTACGGAGATAGAGATAGAGAGAAGAACGTCCCCGTGCGCGAAAACATGTGCGCGCATGAACTCCTGCAAACCGCTCTGAGAATTTACATCGGCACGTGCGACAACGGAAAGTTCGACGCCTCGTTGTGGCCTCGCGTGTGCGTTGCGGCAGGAAACAACTCGAGACAATTCAAATATAAATCACGCAAGACTGTGCTTCTCCCCGGCGTGGCCGCTCAGAGCTCGCGACTGCATCCCCGAGGAGAGAGAGAGAGAGAGAGAGAGAGAGAGGGGGGGTATCCGTGGGACGTCCCGCGAGGTGCTTAAATCGCTGCTCATTCATGCATCACATACTAGCGCACGTCTGCGCCTCAGTATTAGTGGAGAGAAAATGGCTCAGTAGCGATGCCGCGCTGCGGTCCTACCTACGTTAGTTCGACCAGCGCGCATACAGTGTCAGCGCAGTCATCCTCTCTCTTCTTCAAATCTCAAAACTCCTAAACATACATCTCGCACATGGATAGACTTGATAAAATGACATGAGCGAGAACGACACGATCCGGAACATTGAGGAACGAATGGTTAACAGACAGTTTCGGGCAAGCACTGTGTCATAAGTGTCCTCTCTAGATATCTACGCCCCAGCTCCGTGAATGAAGCTTTTTCTACTCCGTGACTACAGGAGCAACATCCGAAACTAATAGGCCCTTGTCGAACTCTTTGTCTTGCTGGCGACTGGTGAACCATGCATTGCATTGAGAAACCGATTCCTGGAAGTGCCTTGATATACACCTTAATAATAATCTAAGCTTGCATATTTGATGAGTTGGCAGCCACCTGAAACAGTTTGCCCTAGAAAAAAAGTGTACTCCTTGGTCTGGACCTGAGCTGAATCCTACTCATCGAGAAACGCAATGACAAAGCGCGCGAGGCTTTACGAACGTAACAGGTGCGGAGCCGATCTGTCTCGATGAGTATCCTGCGGTCTTGTCATATGAGGTCGGACATGCGTTCGGCTCAAAGAGCGTGACTGCCTTCCTTCGACAACAACTGTCAGACGCTCTTGATGAAAAAAATATATGGAAGGTAAACGTCATCTCGGCCCTACCTGGACGTAGGAGAGAGATTTTTTCGGTTTCAACGCCGAAGAGAGCTGAGATAGAGCAGAGTATTTCGCGGGGATGTCGCTTCGTCCCTGAAAACATAGATGATAACAATGAGCAACCATTTTATCAAGCAAGGAGGGATGGAGTTGTACGCTTTAGCCCAGTCACAAATGAGCGACGTTGTCGCTTGCTATTTCTCACTTTTCCTCGGCAAAGCGAGGGATGTGAAGACGGTATTCCCTATAAGGCGGGGTGGTTGCCAAGAAGCACGGCCCAATAATGGCGAATTTTCATACGTTAAATAAAAATAAATTTAACATGGACTTCCTTTCGCCCGGGGGGTTTTCCCGAAAGTATCTTGGAAGATGGGCTCAGTGATTGGGGCTCTTAGGAAGAAAAAGTGAGCTACCATGCACTCGGCTAGATGAAGCGGCACGCTGGGTCTCTGATTGGGCGGAGAGCTCCGGTCTGCGGCTCAACTCCAGCAAAACTAAGGCTATATTCTTCGGTTCCAGAAAAAATGTTAACGATATCAAATCCTGGGACCTGCCTGGAGTTCAGTTGCGGGACGGAGTGATCGTCCCTTTCAGTGAAACGGTAGTAAGTCTCGGTGTTGTGCTGGATAGTAAACTCACTTGGAAACCGCAAGTGGATTCTATCACGAAAAAGGTTAATAAAGCCCTGTATTGCTTGCGGTTTATTAGGGGCTGCACCACCGAGACTCTCCGCAGAAGGCTGGTTGAGGCATTGGTTCAGCCTCACTTGGACTACTGTGCTGTGACTATCTTGGACGCGTCGGACGAACAACGTATACGTCTACAGAGACTGAGTAATTCGTGTGTGAGGTTCATTTTCGGGGTAAGAAGGGATGAGCGTATCACCCCCTACCGGAGGCGTTTAGAGTGGCTTCGCGTGGATTCTAGAAGGCTGTACTTTGAGGCCATTCTCTTATATAAGGCGATTCGTATCCAAGAACCACAGTATCTTGCATCACTCTTTAGTAAACACAAGCCACGACCCTCCAGTAGGGGGGTTCCCCCGGAATTGAGCATCCCTGCATGGCACACAGAGACCGGTGCCAAGGCCTTTCAGATACAGGGTGCTCGTTTCTGGAATGCTCTCCCTTCTGCTCTGCGTCACTCGCCATCCCTAGCGTCATTCAAGGTGGCATTGCGACGGCATCTGCTTGCTCTCGATTCTTGAGCGCCCCAAATCCACAGGCACTGGCACTCCCATCTCTCGCTTGTATATTTCTTATTCTAGTCTGACTTAGCTTTTTGGCTGTAACTGTGATATAATGACTTCGTTATTGTAATGTGATACTGCGACTTAGCCTGGTGGCTGTACTGTGATCCAGCGCAATTAGATAGGTCTATGACCAAATTGTAAACTTTGTTTTATGCGCTAAATTATAATCTTGATTATCAGCGGTGTATATTCACCAAAGTATTATTTTTATTGTTATATTCTGACGTATATTGTTTGTAAAACATGCGAATTTTTAGTACCATGACTCCGTATTGAATTTATAGCAATATTGTTGCTTTAATATTATTTATGTATTAATATTTTACTGTAAAGTTAATAAAGAAGATCTATCTATCTATCTATCTATCTATCTCTCTATTTCTCTCCCTCTCTCTGTCTCTCTCTTTTTCTCTCTCTCTCTCTCTCCCTCTCTAATACTATTTGTACAACATAATGTACAGTAATAAAACACTTAAATCTAAATCTAAATCTCTCTATTTCTCTCTCTCTCTCTCTCTCTCTCTCTCTCTCTCTCTCTCTCTCTCTCTCTCTCTCTCTCTCTCTCTTTCTCTCNGCATAGTTAGTACGCTGCATTTTGGCAGCGCGCTGACGTCAGCAGTCGGCGAGCATGCATCTTTCGCGGCGAGTTAGCGAGCACTGCATGTGAGGCCCTCCCCCCACCACTCGGCTCTTACGTAATCACCTGTGCAGATGAGGCCCTCCTCCCCATAGAAGCTTTTGACGTCATCACCCCTGTGAAAAAAAGCTTTCCACAAGAAACCGCTACCACCGGATGTACATAAATCGAGATCAATTAGCTGATATGGGAGACTTGGATTTTTGCGTAAATCTTTGTAGATATATAATTTAGAAATATGTACCATTAGTTAATAGTTTTATAGTTATAGCAGTTGCCGAGTTCGGCAGTTGCCGAGTTCGTTGCCGAACTCGATACAAAAAATTTTATTAATACATTCCTGTGTGCGCAGTTTGCTTTGAATGCTAATTTATGGTGTGGGCAAAGTGGCTCCAAGAAATTATATTTCAGCCTTTGTAGTGAGGGAAAGCCCATTTCACCCATATCGACTACGTGAATGTTAAACTTCTCGAGTCATTGCTTCTTCTCAATTCCTTTCACATACACAACACTCACGTCATGTAGAACAGTTTTCAGCACATTTTCAAGCTCTTCATATGGTAGCTCTCCTGAACTCCAGGATAGTCCGTGATAATTGCGTTCCAGCCAGAGATTTTCAGACTTATACTTGGCTGTGAGTCTGCGCCACGGTGTGGGCGGCTTGAAAAAAAAACACCAATGTCTTGAGATTAGCGTGGAGTGGAACTATGGCAAGTTCCTTGACGACAAATTCGTTTACAGGCTTTCTAAATGCTTGCACATCGGGCACGTACTCCATTTTGACTGACTGATAACCACAAGCTGCTGCTCAATTTATACCATCTTCTCCCACCACCCTTTAAACGATTTTTTTCACATCCCCACTCATAGGGCTGTATTCGACAATACGATCGTGTAGGATGAGACATTATGCGGAGGTGCCAACTGGAATATTTGCTCTGGCCTCAAATTCGAGACGCACGTCAACTGATGCTTGCTTCAGTGACTCATTTTGTTTTGAGCAGTCAATGACAACGAGAGGGGCATATGACAGATAGTCAGCCTTTTTCAGCATTGGTTCTATCTCTTTGTTGTAGTAAGCATTTTGAAAGTTAACATACATATCGTAGAGTAGAGCATACTGATTATTAGTAATATTGAGATTGAGATTTCCATAGGGATAGTGTTATGAGTTGAGTAACAGTGTAACGTTGCTTATGTTACAATGATCAAAGCGACTCGAATCAGCTGTTTTTCATCCCTTGCGATTTGTCTGGAAGCCAAGAATAATGAAGCGAGGCTTCTCCAGCTGATTAGCAGTTTTGACAGTCCATACGTGTTTGATGTAGTGGGCAACAATGGGTACTCATATAGTTTCCAGCTACGAAAACTCATGGTGACAGGTCTATCTTTTTCCAGATGATTGAGCAATTTAATTTTATATTTATCCGAGAGCACCACATATGGCATTAGCCATTCAATTTTGGTTATCTCAACTTGGTAATCTTCGTAAACGTTTGCACCAGCTACGACTACTGGCGTCTGCACAACAGAATTCACGTCAGAATTTGATCTTGTGAGAATGAGTTCATGTTTGGCGTTAACAACGATTTTGCGATAATCTTCAGCAAAACCCAGGATCGTACTAAGTGGAATTGATACGTCAAAATTGCCATTATTGTCTAGCCGTTGAGTCTCCACAATGTCGAGCCAGCCAGCATTTTCAATTGCTGAGCTAGGGCTGAATGATGTGAACCCTTTCATGAGACTTGTCAAGCCCACATTCTTGCATCGATCAATCTCTATGGCGTTGAGCTCGTAACGAATTTCCTCAAGTAGATGACATATGGCGTTGTTTACAAATCTTTTGCGCTCGACAGCAGTGCCATCTGGTTTTTGCAATTATCCGCATATATGTAGTGAACTGCGCGAAGGCAGAACACATAGATCTTGATGTTGTATACCAATGCGAATTTCATCGCTGTTGTTGAAATTGGATAAAGTATAGGGCTGATGCGCATGAATCTCGTAATGCGCAACAGATTTGTCAAATACGACAGGTGACTGTATGCTTAGCACCTCTTCCATTTCGCTGAAAGCAGCAAAATATTACGCAACTTATTTTTTTCCAAGGACAACTTTTAGACCTAGACTTCTTAGGAACTGTATGTTTTGACGTGTTAGCGCTTTGAGCACTCGTCGACGACTGGCTGCTCGATGGCATGGCAAGTTACTATTATAGCCTACTTTAGTATTGTACACTATGCTCATGATTCTCAGACTGATTTCATGTATAACTGTTATCACTTTGCCACGAAAATTAACTAAATGACCGTCTTGATCAACGAGGTACAACTGCAAGTTATTTGTCTTGACAGCGACTGGTAGGTAAATAATTGGCGATGGAACTTCGATAATCTTGTAGCCTGGCGAGACAGCTGGAAAGAATTCGTGTATGGTGTGCTAAATCAACTTCGAGAATATAGCCGAATTCAGAATCATCTGCCACATTGAAATCAGCGTTTACATCGACCCATTGAAAATCTGCGTAAGGCAATGGCTGTTGAAGAGCCCATCCATAGAGGTTATTTGCATCGAAATACATGAGGTATTTTGATTCCTTTTCCGGATCATAATCAGCCATATAGTTATTATTCGCAAGAGCGTAGCGATTACAGCACTGACTCACGCCACCTCTTATACCGCGTTCAATAAACATAATGTAGGATTGAACGTCGGAGATGACGTAGAGGAGAGTCCTACTCTCTCGAGGATAGGAGTCCAGGGTTGAAATAACCACCAGCTTCTTCGGGATGTCACTAAGCTTTATTGTATGACTTACTATGTCAAGCGTCTAAAACGTTCTGCTGCTCGCAGGCCGCGACATGCGCTCGGTCGTTCTCTCTCTCTCTCTCGCTCCGGCCAACATGGCGGACGTCCCCACTCCTGACTATATCTGATCTATATCAGTTAGCAGTTCCAGTTGAATTTTCGTGTACTCGAGCATAGCATCCCACGTTAATCCAGGTGTTGTGTAGTAGTAACTTCAGCCAACAGGAATACATCCGTTTTCAAATACAAATCAAAATATTCTCCTAAAGTTGTTATATTAAATGTTTTCTAAACATTTTTTGCATGCTCATACTCTTTATCGAAAATTTCACTGGCATGCAAGCTGCTGTAAAATTTATATTTTGATGGAATTTCCGTATCCGACAGTTTTTCCTCACAATCCAAATATTCATATGGAAAAATTCCTTTTCTTTTAAGCAATTCAAATTTTTCTTGAGTCAGAGGTGAATACTGCTGATCTTGACTAAATTCATGCTTGAGAATATTCATTTCTTGTAGGTATGATGATAGTTTATCTAAAGGTGCTGCCATGAAACGAAAAGAGTCAATGAATCAGAGCTTGATATCACAGCCATAAATATGCTTGGTAAAAGAAACAAAGCGCTCCTTATTTAGTGGTAAAAGTTCTATTCTTCCTGGAAAAGCAGTGGCAATATCTCGAACGAGAAAGTGTGAGTCATAACCGGTGAAATTATGAAAAATGATTGGGATGATGCGCGAGTCTTGATAATTTAAATTGCATTTTTCATGCGCTGCACCCCGGTATCTGAAACAAAAACATTTTTTAGTGAGATATGTAATCATCAGTATTTTTATGATATGTCAAAATATTCTTTACCTGCCCGTTAAATGACAATGATCCCTTACTAGTTTACCATCATTAAATGGTTTTTCACAAATGTGGCATACTGTTGCTACTTGAAAAGCATGCTGCTGATCCCATGTTATTGCTTGCATTGGTACAATGTTGTTTAAAATCTCATCAACTTGTTTTGCTATGGTCTCAAGTTCCTTCATAAACCACTTCGCAGGCTCACTACCTCTGTAGCTGTGATAACTAGATAATGAGTCATCATAACTACATTTTAAATAGTAGCCAATGCTAAATGCTTCATGCTCTTGATACGCGAGGCTACTATCCTCTATGGGTTTAAGAAAACTTTCAAAATCTGCATAAATCGCAAATGGTACTTTTTCTTTATAACTGAAATTTTTGAATTCGAGAAATCGATCATGCAGTCTAGGCAATTTTATACAGCAGTCGTTAATTTGAGCACAATCTTCTTTATGCAGGGCTAATTTATCTTGATCCAAAAAATAATGTAGACATCGATGACAAATATATTTACGATTTTTATGTTTCGATATTTGGTTCGAAACTCAACGAGATAAATCTTTAATCCCAACGTAGTGATATTTAATTGGTTCTCCACGGTTTTCCACCTCATGCTCACTAGCGTCATTATCAATGTAATAATTTTGTAAGAGCAGAAGGTTGATATGCGGCTTTTTTTCATCCTTTGTAATGTAAATTGGCACAACTTTAAATTTCTCATTATGCTTCTTTAAAATATAAACATTGATAGAAATATTATTTTGTTTTTCATATTTAGGCACCTGCTTTAGCATAACTGGGAACTCTATTCCATCAAAATTCAATTCTTTTTCATGTTTTTTGTATGCTGATACACGATTTGAATTATTCGTAGGATGTAGTGCAGATAGTATGGCCCATTTGAAACATGTGTCATCAAAATTCTGCACATTAACGCATGCTTTTTTTCGTTTTATAAATTCAGGTAAATCTATGAAAGAGCTTGCACACATCGGATTATATCTGTTTATGTGCACGTTTAAATTAAAAATTTTACGTAGTGTCCATCCTGAGTCTCGCTCTTGGAATTCTTCTATATTTCGCTGAATAAGCTCTTGAACGTTCATTGTCCACCACAGCTTTAAGTCAGATGCCGGCCAAATTGCATCAGCTTTTGTATTAAAATACTTTATTTCAGCTATTTCTTCGTCAGCTTTTTTTTTATAATAAATTCAGCAGCCAATATTACGTATACTTTGAGGGCCTCTTCTTTTTTAAGCATGTTCTTTATTCGAGGTTTGAATAAAGCTTCAGCGTCTTTCAAAAAAGCAGTCAAATCTAAGTTTTTCAAATTTGTAACTACTCCTGATCTTATGCGATCATGATTTCGTATGGTAATCGATTATAGGAAAATCAATGAAGCAAGCATTGGTGATGCTTATCCTTTACCGAATATTACATAAATTTTAGAACAGGTTGGAGAATCACAATATTTTTCTGTTTTGGATCTCGCCTCAGGTTTTCATCAAATTCCCATGGATGAATCTTCTAAACAGTATACTGCTTTCCGTACTCATTTCGGTTTATTTGAATTTAATCGTCTCCCATTCGGTTTAAAAGGAGCTCCTACAACTTTTCAATGGGCCATGGATAATTTATTATCTGGTTTACAAGGAACAGAATTATTCATATATATGGATGACATTATTATCTATGCAAAAACTCTAAAAGAACATCATAAAAAATTGTCCAATTTATTAGAAAGACTAAAACAGGTTGGTTTGGTTTTACAGCCTGAAAAGTGTCACTTTCTTCGACATGAAATAAGTTATCTGGGACATTTGATAACTAGCGAAGGTGTAAAACCAGATCCAAAGAAAATAGAGGCGGTGATGAATTTTCCAATTCCAAAATCTAAAAAACAGATTAAACAATTTCTTGGATTAGTAGGGTATTATAGGCGTTTCATTAAAAATCTTTCAAACATAGCAAAACCTCTAACTTTATTACTAAAGAATTTAACTACTTTCAACTGGACTGATAAACAACAAGAAGCTTTTAATAAGTTAAAAAATATATTATGCACTTCTCCAATTTTACAATATCCAGATTTTAAAAAACCTTTCATAGTTACTACAAATGCTTCAGATGTAGCTCTTGGTGCAATTATCAGTCAAGGTGAAATTAATAAAGATCTTCCAATAGCTTATGCATCCCGAATATTAAACAAAGCTGAAGAAAAATATTCCACAACAGAAAAAGAACTTTTAGGAATCGTTTTTGCTGTAGAAGTTTTTATACCTTATTTATATGGACGAGTATTTACTTTGTGTACTGATCACAAACCTCTTGTTTGTTTATTTAATTTGAAAGATCCTATTTTACGTTTAGCCCGTAGGAGAGTACGTCTACGCGAATTTGATTTCAAAATAGTATACAAACCTGGTCGTGTAAATTCTAGATGCCTTGTCACGAAATCCTGTAGATTTTGGTCCTTCTATCCCACTAAACTCTAAAGATCTGGAAAAGATGACAGTCAACGTTGACAGCTCATCGGTTGCTGATTTTGAAAAGGATAGTGTTTCCTGTAAAATAGATACAATGATTATAAGAGTGTTCTTGACTAATACTGAATGTTGTGAGAATGATGAAAATGATAGTGACGTGATGATGATAACAAATGAGAGTGTAGAAAATGAGAGCAATGAAATGATGAGAAAGAGGAAAAAGGAATGGGAAATTGATGAAGGAAGCCAGTATAGGGAAAATGGCAAAGGCCGGTAACTGTAGTAGATTACCGATGAATTGCCAAGTTGCTGAAAGTAATGAGATGATGGTAGAAAAAGAACGTGAAAAGACAAAGGCCGGTAACTGTAGTAGATTGCCGATGAATTGTCATGATGCTGAGAGTAATGAGATGTTGGCAGAAAAAGAACGTGAAAAGACAAAGGCCGGTAACTGTAGTAGATTACCGATGAATTGTCATGATGCTGAGAGTAATGAGATGTTGGCAGAAAAAGAACGTGAAAAGACAAAGGCCGGTAACTGTAGTAGATTACCGATGAATTGTCATGATGCTGAGAGTAATGAGATGTTGGCAGAAAAAGAACGTGAAAAGACAAAGGCCGGTAACTGTAGTAGATTACCGATGAATTGTCATGATGCTGAGAGTAATGAGATGTTGGCAGAAAAAGAACGTGAAAAGACAAAGGCCGGTAACTGTAGTAGATTACCGATGAATTGTCATGATGCTGAGAGTAATGAGATGTTGGCAGAAAAAGAACGTGAAAAGACAAAGGCCGGTAACTGTAGTAGATTACCGATGAATTGTCATGATGCTGAGAGTAATGAGATGTTGGCAGAAAAAGAACGCGAAAAGACAAAGGCCGGTAACTGTAGTAGATTGCCGATGAATTGTCATGGTGCTGAGAGTAATGAGATGTTGGCGAAGGAAGGAATAGTGGTTGCCAAGAGTAATGAGAGTTTGGTAGAGAAAAATAATACGGATAACCAGAATTCATCAAGTGATTTTGAAATAATGAGAGAAAAAGAAAATGAGAGTGTACAAATAGTTATGACAGTAGATTATGCCTGCATTAGGTTTACTAAAGATCATTTATTAATTAAAAACGATCCCATAGTTCATTTTGTATCAATTAATTTGGAATTATCATCTTTAATTAGTACAGATATTTTAAATAATAAATTGTTAAGTAAATCTGATTTTGATGAGATACAATTAGAGATCGGGCAATGCATAGCATTTAAAACAGACAATACTCTCATATTTAATTTAGCAGTGACAGATTCATTCGATAATACTCTCCAACCTTTGAATTTCAAAACTGCTATAAAATGTTTAAAAACTTCTATGGAAAATGAGAATGCACAGATGGTTAGAGTTAGTAACACGGGTAATGGTTTTAAAAATTTTGATTGGCAAATAATTGAGAATTACTTTGTTGACATTTTTGGCGGAGGACAATATCTAATTACAGTTTGTACAAATGACATACAATTTCCAGACATTGCTATTAGAAAAGACATTATTAAAGAGTATCATGACTCTGTAACAGGNATATCAGACTCCGTAACAGGAGGTCATGCCGGTATAAATAAAATTTGTAGAGAAATTCGTAAAGACTTTTACTGGAGAAAAATGAAAGATCACATTCAAAATTATATTAGATCTTGTCCTTCTTGTCAGAAAAATAAATTAACTAGGATAAAAACTAAACAACCATTAGTAATAACAGATACACCAAAGAATGTACTAGATAAGGTACAGATGGACATCGTAGGTCCGTTGCCTACATCTGAATCTGGGAATNCTGCCTACATCTGAGTCTGTGAATCGTTACCTTTTAACATTTCAGGATTGTCTATTCAAATATGCAGATGCAATTCCTCTTGCCAGAATGGATGCAGTTTCAGTAGCCATGGCCTTATCCAAAGATTTCATTGCTAGATACGGTTGTCCCAAGGTTATCCACACTGATCAGGGCACTAATTTCTTGAGTAAAATCATGCATTAAGTATGCACTATTTTCCAAATAAAACAGATTAAGTCTACTTCTTTTCATCCGCAGTCTTTGGGCTCTCTGGAAAGATCACATCATACATTCATTAAATATTTAAAACATTACTGTTCAACAAATAATTGGGATGAATGGATTCGTTTTGGTATGTTCTCATATAATACTCACGTCCATGAAGCACACCAATATACTCCATTTGAAGTATTTTTCAATAGAAAAGCCTCAGTTCCTTCTGAATTTGCAAACTAAAAGGTACCCCAAACTTTTGTTGATCTAATTGACAACATGTTCAAAAAATTTGCTCACACTCAAGCCACAGCAGCATACAGGATAAATCAGTTTAAAGAAAAGTACAAACACTATTAGGTTTTTAAACATTAAAGAATTTAAAGTAGGTGATTTTGTTTACCTTTTAAAAGAGGTTAAGTCTTCCAAGCTAGATGTACACAAAGATGGTCCGTACGAAATAATTAATATAATTGGAGACGTAAATGCAGAGATCAAAATGGAAAGGGGAAATAAAATCGTTCACCAGAATAAATTGGTGCACGCTCACATAAGAGCAGATTAATTTAAGATAATCTAGTAGTAAGAATACTTATACAAAATACAACAGAAATGCTTCTGCTCTGAATAACCTCAAAACTGAAACTAAACTTATAGCCGATAAGTTTAATTTTCCGTAGGCGTGAGGTGTGACGTAAGCCGAAATCACGTGGTCACGTGACTGAATGCATTCGCGCTAAATTCAAATTATAATTAAAACTGGATATATTAAAATATACATGTTGGTTACGCATTTCGTAAAATCATTCAAATAGAGAAAGTAAAAGCATTTCTGTTGTGTAGCTGGTCACTCAATGCCCTAGGATAAATAGAAAGGCTCGAAAATTAGAGAACTCGAGAGGGTTTTATAGACGTACGTGCTCGAACAGCTCGCTCAGAGCTTAAAACAAAAACGCGGCTATTGCGCGGGTCTCGGAACACTCAGTTTTTATGAGTTATAAAAACTGAGGACCAAAACGACCGTCCAAAGAATATTCAGCTTAGCTTTTGAGATAATTCGTAGTTGCTTGTATTAGGTTTTTTGAGACAATAATATATATATATATATATATATATATATATATATATATTGTAACGGGGTGGACTTGACAATGCCGTGCGGTCGCGGAAATGCCGCACGTCAACACACAGTGGACGTCGTATAGCGTCTGGCTGGTCCCTCGATGATCGGCGTGATGATAGTGCGCGGACGTTAGCCGCGTAGTGCAATCACTATCATCCGTGCATTGCCTGCCAATTTCCGTTAAATGCGTGGTACGCCCGGGGCACCACGCTTATCCGCGTAACCGTGAGTCTACCAGCGGGAGGATACTCGGGAAAACACAAAAGAATACACTGAGGATAACGTTAAAAGAAAGATATATTGACTCTACTGATGATACAAACTGGTGTACAAAGTTCGCACGCGCGATGGCGAGAGGATCGCGCACAATGTCACGCACGAAGCCGGGTCGAGGACTCGGTGGCAGCGAGTCCAGACCTGCGGCAGCTTCGCGCGGAAGCTAATACAAAACGCAACTTACTCGGTCGCTGGTTCGCCGATGGCTAACTCGCTCTCACGTTCCTTACGGCACTCCACGGGAATCCGGGCCGCTCGTACTCAGTTCTGGAGGCGTCCCTCCAGGTGATGACGCGATCGGTGAGTCCCGGTGTACGCCAGGTGCGGTAGAGGATCCGCGGACTATTAGCGGTATTACGCCGATGTTGATCCGGCCGAAGCGAACTCGAGTCTCCTTGTTCGCTTTCTCGCGCGCGCGTACCTAACCCTGTCGACGTCGGCCGCCGACGTCGTCTGCTAGCATACGCGCCGACAGCTCCGCCTCGCGCGACTAACGAACGCGCGGGAAATTCAAGCGCTCGTTACACCCCCCTTCCAGACGCCACGTAACCCAGTGAAGTGGCTCTGTAACTCGTCGCGCGATACGGGCTATGCTGAAATGAAATGAAAATGGGTGATGTCAGGATGGTAGGGTTGCAGGACCTTCGCAGAATGACAACACGTGGTTTCGGGGGAATTCGGTTACTTTTTATTCACCGCAGCTACACCTTCCTCCTACTTCCTCCCGAACTTCCAAGGGTACTCCCTCCTTATCGCCTCGTGCTCGGCCTTGCTCGGGCACATCGCCGAGTTGCGGACCCCTGCGTGGCCGCACACGAAGCACCTGCGCCCCTCCGTCCTCTTCTTTTCGCGGTAGGCCTCTTGTTGGCGCGCCTGGCTCAGAGCGTGCTCTTCGGCCATGCGGGCGCGGTGCAGTTGCTGCTCCAGCCGCTTGGCTCGTTGCGCCGCCTCAGCCCGGCGCGCGTTCTCCTCCCGTGCCTCTGCCTCCAGCTTCTCCCGCTCGAGGCGCAGGCCCTCCAGCCGTTTACGGGTCTCTTCGGCGTGTTGCTCCTCTTCGCGGCGTCGGAGCGACCGAGCTCTGCGAGTCGCGGTGATCGCTGCCTGCTCTTCTCGGCGAGCTTGGACGCCCACGGCCCACTCGGCGGCGTCGGGGTGTGCATTCTCGCCACTCCGGCGCAGATATTCGTCGAAGCGCCGGAAGGCTCCAACCTCCCACACCTCCAGGCCGTGGATGGCGTCGCGCAGCTCGCAGAGCTCCCGCTCTATGGCCTCCCACGAACCGGGTTTCGGCTCCTCGCCGCTGGTCTCGCCAGTCGGGACAGGGTCATCCGCCCCTCCTCGGGCTTCGCCGTCCTCCGGCGGTGTTGTTGCTGCTGGCGTGGGGCCCTTCTGCTCGCCCCGCGCCTTCTCGCCTGGCTGCGGCTCGTCCACGGTGGGCGTGGGGCTCTCCTGCTCGCCCCGCGCGTCTCCAGCATGAGCGGTGACCGCCTCGATCACCGTCTTGAAGGACGAGTTCAACTCGTCCTCGGAGTCGGCCTCGCCGGGCGCGCCGCCCAGGCGAACAGCGTCGGCGTAGTCCTCCAGATACTCGGACTTTAGGCCGACGGTCCAAGGGTCCCACGGGGCCGACAAGCGGCGCCCGCGGGCCGCGCCAGTGCGGTTCATCTTCTTCCTAACAGCTGTGGGGCAGGTGGGAAGGAGAAAATGTCAATGATTGGGTAATGAAGATAATTTTGCATGAAACGATAAAATGACTATGTCTATGAGGGCGATAGATGATTCGTGACGCGACGTTGAGCGCGAGTCCGCCGCGGCGACACATTGAGCACGCCTTGCGGCGAGCGGTTCTTGGCGCCTCGCGGCCGCCCTGGTCTCCGCTTCGAGGGCTTCGCAGCCTCCGTCGCCGCGTCGGTCTCAGTCTCATCGGCGCGCGCCGTGCCCTTCGCTCGCGCGTTTTTGCTTTTCGGTGGCCGCCCGCGCGGGCGGCGGGGGACTTCTACTCTAATTCGCTCGCTTTCGGCCTGCGCCTCGGCCGCCGGGGCCGTTACAAATCGGCCAGGCCCTGAACTACGCTCGCGGTCCCCTTCCGCCGCTACATCACTAGACTCAAGCTCTTGCTCGAGTGCGCTCGCTTCGGGCGGGTCGCGCGTCGCCCTCACGCTTTCGTTCTCCCCCGGTGGTCGGGTTGCGTCGTCGTCCTCCTCGTCATCTTCGGGGCCGTAGTATTTCTTCAGCTCTTCTGCGGCTACCAAGTCTTCTACCTTTCCTTCGTTACTTTGCAGCTTGAACGTGTTCGAGCCGACCTGCGCGATAATAGTGTATGGACCGGCGAAGGGTAGGGCGAGCTTTGCCGCCACGCCTCCCGCTGCAGACGAGAGTGTATGACACCGCTTCCACACCAATTCGCCGACCTTAAACTCTACAGGGCGACGTCGCTTATCGAAGTGTACTGCTTGGCGGTCTTGCTCGGTCCGCGACGCCTGTTTCGCCTGTTCGTGCAGGGCCGGGAGATTGGCCAGTCGTTTTCGCCACTCCTCGATCCCTTCTCGCTCTATCGCTTGTTGGTCTTCCGCTCGCCTCAATGATGCGGGCGCGTTCAGCTGTCTGCCGAAGTTTAGTACGGCTGGCGACACTCCGGTCGCCGCGTGGACTGCCGTATTGTACGAGAACGCTATCTCGTTTAGATGTTCGTCCCACGTCCTGTGGTTGCCCTCGGCGTAAGTGGCTATTTCTCTTTTCACCGTCCGGTTGACCCTCTCCACAGGGTTGGCTTGTGGATGGTACGGTGGATTGAAGGAGCGCTTGATACCTTGAGCCGCTAGATACTCGTCTATAAGCTTATTCTTAAATTCCGTGCCGTTATCGGAGTGAAATACTTCAGGTGCTCCGAAGCGCAATATCACTCGTTCTTTGAGTGCGGCTAAGACGGCTTTCCCGTTAGCTTTCTTCAGGGGTACGCACTCGATCCAGCGTGTAAAAAGATCTTGAAAGATCAGGGCGTACTCGTACCCTCGTGCTGTTCTTGGCATGGGACCCATGATGTCCCCTGCCACTACCTGCCATGGCCTCTGCACTGCTCGCTTCCCCATAAGTCCGGGCCGCGGTCTCTGCTCGACCTTGCTCTTCTGGCACGCCTGGCAGCGTTGCACGTAAGTTGAGACGTCCCTGTACATCCGTGGCCAGTGGTATAGCTCGGCCACTCTCTTGTATGTTTTCTCGCGGCCAAAGTGGCCTGCTGTTGGTTGGTCGTGGCACTCTTTTAGTACTCTTTCCCGTTGTTCTTCGGGCACGACCAGCTTCCACGCTTCTTCGTCTTCTCCTAGCGTGTCTTCTATGTCGGGATCCACTTTGTATTTATACATCCGCCCCCCCACAATTTTCCATCCCGGAAAATTTGTAGGCTCGTCGCTGACTTCTTTATATCTCGCGTTGTACCATTTGTCCAGCGACGGTGGATCCTGACTTATCGTCGCTATTTTTGGTTCTGTCTCCTCAAACATCCGGGACAGGGCGTCTGGCACGTGATGGTCTGCGCCTTTTCGATGCTCGATCGTATATTTATGCCCTTGTAATTCCAATGCCCAGCGGGCCAGCCTGCCCGTGGGGTTCTTCAAATTGCAGAGCCAGCGAAGGCTGCTGTGATCTGTTATCACTCGGAAGTGATAGCCCTCGATGTACTGACGGAATTTTCTTACGGCATATATCACAGCTAAGCACTCTCTCTCGCTTACTGTGTAATTTCTTTCTGCGGGTGTGAGTACTCGACTTGCGAACTCCAACACTCGTTCTTGTCCGTCTATCTCCTGCGTCAGTACTACGCCGATTCCTGTGTCGCTGGCGTCCGTCTGGATTACGAACTCTTTGTCGAACGCTGGGCTATGCAATATCGGTGCTGAGGCGATCAGAGCTTTGATCGAGTCGAAAGCCTCTTGCTGTTCTTCACCCCAGATGTACGGTTGATTCTTTTTCGTTAGCCGTGTTAGCGGTTCTGCTAACGTGGCGTAGTTATTTAGAAACTGCCTGTACCATGACGCCATCCCATGGAAGCGTCTGAGTTGTTTCAGGTTTTTCGGCGCCGGGTAATTGATAATCGGCGCAATCTTCTCGGGATCTGGCCTGAAGCCATTCCGATTCACCAGCACGCCGAGGTACTTTACCTCGTCCCGACAGAAAACGCTTTTCTCTCGGTTTACCGTTAAACCTGCGTCTTTCAATCTCTTCAATACGCACTCGAGAATTCTGAGGTGTTCCTCGAACGTCTCCGTAGCGATTATCGCGTCATCGAGGTAAGCAAACGCGTGTGGTTGCAGTTCTGGTGTGATAATTTTGTCCATTAGCCGTTGGAACGTGGCCCCGGCTTCTGACAAGCCGAACCGGAGTCGTGTAAATTGAAACAATCCCAGCCCGGGGACTGTAAATGCTGTGTATTGTTTACTTTCTTCGCTCAGTGGTATCTGGTGGTACGCGCTACTAAGGTCGATTGTCGATATGTAGCGCGCTCGCTGTAACTTGCGTAATATTGCATTCATCTGTGGAAGTGGGTACGCGTCGCAGCGCGTGACTGCGTTGATTTTCCGGAAGTCCGCGCAGAATCTATATTTTCCGTTGGCCTTCTTCACCATCACCACTGGACTCGAGAATGCGCTATTGGACGGCTCTATAATTCCTGCCGCGAGCACGGTTCGTACTTGCTCGTACATCTCCTCTTCCAGTTTTCTTGAGACTGGGAAATATTTCTGCTTTATCGGTCTTGTTGACTGCATTTCTATCGTATGCTCGATCCAACTAGTGCATCCAATTTCTCCGCTATCTTGTCCAATGATCCGATCTAGCAGCGCGTTAAGCACTTTTCTCTGTTGTTCCTGCACCGGGGCTAAGCCCAGCGATGCCAGTGCTGTTGATCCGCCGTCTACTGCGGCTAATTCCAGGTCTACGTACTCATCGCTTTCTTTGAGGTGGATCTTCGAAATTGTCGGGTCCAACACCGCCTTAAAGGTCAGTGTGAAATTTACCCCGACAATGCAGTCCGTTGGAAGGTCCGGGACTATAGCAACACGTACTTCCTTACTTAGGCTGCCCACCTCGAAAGGTAACCATACGTATCCCGCAATTCTTGTGTAACTGCCGTCGGCGAGTTTGGCGCCGCGGCCGTTGTTCGGCATTACCTGCCTCCCTAGCGCGCTCGCTAGCTGTAGGCCTATGGGGCCCATACATACTCGCGATG
>CM053168.1:37053657-37109784 GCA_012977825.3 Pteromalus puparum
AGGCTCGGGGGGTGCGGGGGAGTATCTCCAAAACAACTATATAATATAGGTAGATATATATATAATCTAGATAGTCACAAACTGACATGTATGAGAGGAAACATAGCAGTGTGCTCGGACTCTGGCTCACATCAATGGACTGCAAACTAGGCGCTGGGAAATCGTTCTAGCGACATATAGAGAGCAAGTCGACAGCGTGCGTAATCCATGGATAATCTAAGCTTGATTTCAAGTATGCCTACTTTCTACTATTAGTGTTCGACCAAGATCCGATTGGTGGCTGTAATTCTAACCTCAACGACCATTTTGACTAGACACTGGACATCGACAAATTGCACGATCAGAACATTCTGGACTGCGACATCAAGAGCAAGATCGATAGTGATCGGTGATCACTAGCTAAGCTTGTCTTCAACACCTCACGAGCTCTCTTTACTCGTCCTTGACGACTCGTCGGTTTTAAGGATGATCTCCGTGGCTGTTCGTTCGAATCGTATGCCAAAGACTCCTCACCGGCAACCAGATACTCTAACTTCAAGACCTCATTATACATTTAGTTATTCCCCGGAGTCGAAAATGAATGACAAGATCTTCCTTTTTTCGTTACAGCTGTTTCAACCTTGGCATAAGAGTGACTGTGGCGACACTTGAATCATGGTCGACTCATCCAGCTCGAATTAAGGCCACATATTATCAGTGCAGTAGAGCTTGCCGCATAGCTAGCAGGCACCGCAACAACGACCGCCGTATAGATGCTCCACGCTTCAATCAACAATCAGAGCCCAAGAACGAGTTCGAGTTGGAACGCGATCGACTATGGCAACCATCTCGTCAAATTCGAGGACGAGGAGGTGGTAGACGTCAACGAAGCGACCAGCTTTAGGCTTAGCATACCCGTAACACCTACAAGTCCTAGCCTACTACGCTGCTTGGCCGATATATAACATCAATATTTAGCTGTACAATATCGCAGCTTCCTATACCAAGACTAGCATAACTTAGATGTCCAACGAAGACTAGTGCAACTTGACATGTTGCCGTTTTCCTTATACAAAAGAGGACTTTACTGAAAAAAGAGCAGAAAATTTGAGTTATGCTAGTCTCCGTAAACAGCGACAATATTAAAGCCCCTTGCCAGAGTGTTTGTGTCATAAACGTTTCTTTATAAGTTTATTTAATGAAACTCTTTTAAAGGTTATGAAATCAGTTCAAAAAACACATTTTACAAGGTAAAATGTTGGCAACTATAAGTTATGTGTTCATCCTCACCAACCTCGATGTAGGTTTTATAACGAATCTATCTTAGTATTATAATTATAATTTGTAACGGTTCGACTTTCCTCGTGTGTTAAGTAGTCGGCTGGACGCCAGGATTTGGTTAGGGGAAAGGTTAATTGAAGAGACTTGTTTATGCAATTAATAAAAATAAAGATATATTCTAATAATTAAGTTAACAAAGTGACAATTCAAATATGAGTCTCCATCTGTAACAGAAATCGAAATCGCGGTGGTTTAGAATATTTCGCCTTCACAATCGGTTTATCTTAATCTATAGCAGTTTACGGTACATTTACNTCTTAATCTATAGCGGTTTACGGTACATTAACACGACGTAGCCGGAGTTACGTGGTTTCGGTGCGGTTATCGGTTCTACGGACGCGGTATCGGAGTTTCGGACGGTGAAACGGGTTCGGGTTTACGACGGGTTATCGGAGGTTAGGTTTCCCTCGAGTCCATGGAGTCGTGAGCGCACGGCCCTACGGATCGAGGTCGCTCGTCTCGTTCTTCCCCTGGTCCTGTGTGCTCACAGTGACCAGGCGAATCCCGAGCGGTCGGCGGGTGGTCGGTTTTGTACAGGCAGGAGTTGGCCGGTGCTTCACCAGGACGTGTGCGCACGACCTGGGGAATCGTCGGCGGGGCTTTAGTTATTTTCTCAGCCCCGTGTGCGCACGGTGGCCGGGAAAACAACCAGTCCCTTGGGATGGATGTTCAGGAGCAGGTGTCAACGTCGAGTATCGGCTACGTGTGCTCACGTAAACGAGACTCGGCGCTGTTCGGCTATTCCTGGTTGTCTCGTGTGCGCACGACGCCAACTCGGAGTTTCGGGCTCGCCAACAGTGTCGTCACGTGTGCTCACGAGCCGACGTTGTTGGCGTCGATCTAGCTCTAGCTGTTCCTCTCGGTAACGTGTGCGCACGATGCCGCTAGGAGTTCAGCTCGAGTAGAACTGCCTCGCTATGCCGCGCGGCCCGCCTCATATAGGTGTGTTCGCGGTGCGCCGCTCGCGCCGCCTGGCGCGTCGCCGCTGAGTTACTAGTAGAATCTCGCGCTCGTGCGGACTGGCCTTTCGGTTGGTGCGCGCGCGCGCTCACCTCGCTTCGTGCGGACTCACCTTTGTTTGCTGCGCGCGCGCGCTCGCTGGCGTCAGCTGATTTACTCGGCGCCGTGTTTGTTGATCCCGTGTGTGAGACTTATGTCTCGTCACAAATTTTTCCTTTAAAAAGTTATAAAATCCTTAAAGAAATTGTCAAATGGTTCTCTCTATTTTTATCAATGTACGCTAATGAATGTAGTGAAATCAGTTTTAAAAATGCCAAGCGTTAAAAATCAGCACACTAGCAAAAAAACATTTCTTACGATCGAAGAAGAATTAATCTAAAAACTAATCCGAATCATCTTGTGCAAAGAAATGAGCAACATCATAAGTATAAAAAATCCAGCAAATTCCTCTTAATTATAGAAGAATTATTTAAACACAAAGCGGATTTTGATCTTGAATAACTATAGTGAGATTAATTCGGAGTAAGAAATGATTTTTGTCAGTGCAGGTAAGCTAGAATATGCTGACTAGTTTATAAAAAATAAGATAATTATACTATTCAAAATTATTATTTTAATGCTTACTTGCCGTCCCGTTGTTTTGTCTAGTCTATCGATGAAACATTCGAATTATTACTTTTAAGGTGTGAATCTGGTAGATAATATTAATTAAAATAAGAACATGTTTTTATTATAATCTAAGGAGCTTTACTATCAGCATGTTGTCGTAAAAATCTTCAAATATATGTTTGTTGCAAAGAAAAAATCTCAATGCAAAATTTAATAATTTGCAAAAATAGTAAGAAGTTTTGGAATCATAATATTATTTATACTTTAATAATTTTGCTTTACGATTTGGCTTGATTGAAAAGGCGATAAATTTTCATATTTTATCGGAGATTTATCTTTAAGTAATCGATAAGTTGTTTTTAGTAATTAGTATGCATATGATTTACTCTATGCACATCGTAGACTACAAGACAACGGGACGGCAAGTAAGCATTAAAATAATAATTTTGAATAGTATAATTATCTTATTGTTTATAAACTAGTCAGCATATTCTAGCTTACCTGTACTGACAAAAATCATTTCTTACTCCAAGAAGAATCAATCTCACTATAGTTATTCAAGATCAAAATCCGCTTTGTGTTTAAATAATTATTCTATAATTAAGAGGAATTGGCTGGATTTTTTTATACTTATGATGTTGCTCATTTCTTTGCACAAGATGTATCGGATTAGTTTTTAGATTAATTCTTCTTCGATCGTAAGAAATGTTTTTTTGTTTATGCTTCTTAAATGTTTACTCATAAATTTTTCTTAAATATCAGTATGACATAAATTCATAGGGAGAGACTTTGACGACATGCAACGACACCCCTATAAAAGAAAGCAAAATTTGTAAGAAAAATCAGTTTTTACATTTGAGCTCTTTACTTGAGAACTGCTCAACAAAATCGTTTAAAATTTTAATCACCAAAATATCCAAATATAAAAACACCAAATAAAATTTTGTTTCAGAGATATATATAAGAAATCAAAAAATGTTCAAAAAAAAAATTTTAACCGTGATATCTTACGAACCATAAGGGATTTAAAAACATATTTCTATGAAGTTTTAGCGAAGCTGAAAATTTTACTAATACAAAGCTTTCTTTAGGAGGAAGCAAAATTTATCACAACAATTTATTGTCAATGTTCGGGCAAGAATTAGAGCTTATCGATTATATTATATACACAGTCATACAGCAAAATTACGTACGGATATGATGTATAAAGGATTAATGGATTATGTGTCTAATCGAGCCAATCTTGACCATTCTAAACTTGGAAGGATGGTAATATTACCATCAACTTAGATAGAAAATCCTAGAGCCATACAACAAAATTATTTAGATTCGATGACGCAATTACGAGTTGATGGTAAGCCAGGTATTTTTTTAACGATGACTTGTAATCCTGATTCGAAAGAAATCCAAAATAATTTATTACCTCATGAAACTACTCTGGATCGGCCAGATTCAATTTCACGAGTTCTTCATGAAAAAATAAAGGTGTTAAAAACTGAACTCACAGAAAATAAAATATTTGGTAAAGTCAAAGGTAATGTAGACAGTAAGGAGATGGGGAGACGGGACAGCTTTCCCTCCCTCAATTCTCCAATGTCCCCCACTCTGCCTGAAAAGCGCCGAAAAAAGGGTCAGGCCCAGCGACGGTCAATGAAGGATTCTGCCCCTTTGCGTGAAAAAAAGGGAAGAGCAGGAATTAAGGGAGGGAAAGTCTTTCTCTCTCGCACTAATGCGCGTTCCCTATGTTTCTCACTCGCACCCCCGATTTCCCGATGTCCCGTTTCCCCTTCTTCTTACTGTATGTCATAGGATTTCAAAAACGTGGCTTACCACATGTTCATTTGTTAATATGGTTATATCCAGATTACAAATTTCGAAATACTGATTAGATTGATACAATTATAAGTGCTGAAATACCAGATGAAAATGAATATTCTGAATTATATAGTATAGTCAAAAATAATATGATTCATGGTCCATGTGGTTTACAGAACAAACATTGTGTATGCATGATTGAGAACAAAAAATATTGTACCAAAAGATTTCCCAAACCATTTGTTAATAAAACAGAACACAATTCAGATGATTATCCTACTTATCGTCGAAGAAATGATAGTATATCTATTATTTATCCAAAGCGTAGAATCGCACATAATGGATTTGTTGTACCATATAATCCTTATTTATTGATATTGTTAGATTGTCATATAAACGTAAAAATATGTAAAAAATAAAAACTATAAAAAAAACGTGTGCGTCTCGGGACGCCCGGCAGAAGTGATAACTTAAATTGATGCGAATAGAAATGATTTTGATGTGTTGAATTGGTTCAACGTCTTAAAATCGAATATTGCAGTGTAGGTACTTGGTTTTATTTTCAAAATGTCCGCTTGCACTCCCTCTCGCATAATATACTTGCACAGTAGGAGCATATTTTTGGCACTGGGAAGTTTTCGCTGCCTACGATTTTTTTCAATACCAAGGTCTTGCAAGTATCATTTAACATGTAAAGCAATGTAATAAGTGATATCTTTTGTTTGCTTTATAATAAAATTAGCGTCTGATCGAGTATCCATAAATAACATAAATATAATCCGAATCGAGATCCGAAGCAGCTAGTAATACAAATATTAAAAGACTTGTGAAGTTTTTTAACGATAAAAATTATAAAAATGTTTAAACCTGAGAATTTTATATGTTTGTTATTATTCAGCTTCAATCAAGTATTAAGACCAATGCAAGGTCCCAATAGTGGAACCCTGCAGTGGTCTTTGTTGTAAAAAAATATCGTAAAAAGCGTAAGCAAAGTAATGACAGGTAATGCGGCAGTATGCATAAGAGAGTATATCTATAGGATTGTAGTGCCCGCCGGAGAGAGAGGGGGTCCGAATAGTGCATAGCTATATATATACTTATTCCTGCTTCTCGAGAAAGAGAGTAAATCTATATTTAGCTTTGTGCGCGGAGAGGGGGGCCTGCCGAGTCGAGTCCTAATAGCCCTATACTAGTATACCTATAGATATTACTGCTGCCGAGTCAAGTCCTAAGAGCCCTATACTAGTATATCTATAGATACTGTAACACATTCCATAACACATTCCAGAAGTTACAAACATTGTAGGTTGACCGTCCCATAAGAAGTTATCTCTTCAATATTTATTTAAATATTTTCATAAGACTCCCGACACTGGTTGAGTAAAATCTACAACTGTATATAATGATGACGATTAAAATATAAATGAACATGAAAGTACATATAATTATGATGAAATAACACAAGACGTGTCAACAAGATATGTATGCGCAGCTGAAGCTATGTATCGTATTTTGGAATTTAAATTAAGAGAACAACATTAACTGCTTGGTTTAAATTGAATGAAGACGATGATAATGCATCTGAATATTTATATCATGAAAGGTGATTTTTTTTTTAATTCATATGTTTGAAACGAAACATCATAACCTCACGAAAAAAATCATGTTAATGAGTTACGTGTCGAACTATATTCTATCAAAATTTCAAGTGATTTGACTACTTATTTTTCCAGTAATAAATCGAAAACTGAAAAAAATTAGTTTTTTTTGTGCCACGATTACGGGCGTAAAAAGGCCTTATTGCACCTGATATTTTAGGAAAAGGTAGATATTTTATGTTTTTTTGGCTAAGTTCGTTGCGCAGCTTTGAAACCCCTATGGTTCTTAAGATATCAAGGTTTTAATTTTTTTTGAAATTTTTTTGATTCCTCATATCTCTAAAACAAGGTAGTCAAATGCTTCAAAATTTTATTTAGTAATTCACTACAAAAAAGCTATCTGCCGTTAAAATTTTAAACGATTTTTATAATCAGTTCTCAAATAAAGAGCTGAAATGTAAAATCGATTTTTCTCAAAAATTTGGCTTCTTCTTATAGGGGTGTCTAGTGCCTCTACAGCAAAATAATTAAATTTGGAAATATTAAATAGCATTCACATACTGTATTTCAAAATAATATTTTATTTATTGGAACAATAAATTTCATTGGAGAAAGCTACGTGCCAACGAATTGGCAGCGGTTTTTTTATTGTATTATAAGTAAAAGAAACATTTATTGTTGTCCATATGATATTGACCGCGCGTGTAATTTTAAATGACTTTTTATAAATGTCATAGTTTCCGGATACATCTCAGCTCGCTTTCGCGCGCAAAGCGGATGTCAAACAATATTGTATGTTTGTCTCAAGGTCCTAGGTGCAGCAGTTTTTTGAAAAGTACATCGCAAAGGCACCCCCCCCCCCCGGACGGACGATTTCCTTGTTTACTATAATGTATACAAGTTGATTTTAGCGATTTGCTCAAGGTCCCTTAATGAAAAACAAAAAAAAAAAAAATGAAATAAAAGAAAAACATTGTTTGAACCTATTATAAGTAGAATGTATTTTGTAAATCCAAAGAAAACGTGAAACATTTTTTTACGTCTTTTGTTATTATTACATGTGCTTGGTGCAAAATCATATGGAGATATGTGTACTGTGAACGAAATTGTTTATGATACATACGAAGAAGCACGTGTAACAAGAGATAATAATGCAGAATGGAATAAGTGTTTGGAAGTCAGAATTGTATAGTAAATATAAAATTTATTTTATGAATTAAAAACTTAAAAATTTCAAGCCAAAAATAGATCATTAAAAAATATTGAAAATGTTTTATTTCAACATTAAAGATTATGATAAAAATTTGATGCAAGAAGAATATGATGATATACCATATAATTATGTTGAAATTGATGAGTGTATTGGATCTAATGTTGACAATGTAACATAAAATCTTTAATAAATACCTTGACTGTCGATCAAAAACAAATATTTGATTTTATTATAAAAAGGTGTACGTACGTACGAACATGAAAAACTTTTAATTGATGTAAAAAAATTATATTTTTTTACATTAATTAAAAGTTTTTCGTGTTTGTACGTACGTACGTATGCTTTCTAGCTAATTTTTACCGTTAATGTTTTTAAAAACTAATCCGTTAAAAATATAATTTTTGTGATGAATCCACGTGTTGATAAACAAAGATTACAATAATTTAAAAAAAAATTATTTTTGCAAGATATATATACAACACATAAGATAGGGTATTTACAGAAGACGTAGTTTTCGAAATTGAAGAATTTTAATATTATGTAGATTTCAGTCAGTCAGTAGTGTCAGGATGACCTCCAGGTTGATGCGACATCGTCTACAAGGACGAACATCAATTATACATGAAATATACCGAAAAATACTTCTGATTTCCTGTAGACGATGTCCAGGTGTCAGCATGACCCCCAGGTCGACGCGACATCATCTACAAGGAAACGCACCAGATAAGAACCAAAAATACCTTAAAAAACTCGAAACATTATTTGAATTCGTTAAGCATTCATATTTATAAATTTATCTACTTTATAACATTAGTTTCTCAGCATCATTTAAGGTAGTTCTTCACGGACTCTCTAGTGAACTGAGCGTGCAAAATAAAAATTGAAAAAGTTTTGATCAATTTGTATAATTGATGTTTCTAAAATTTATTTATAAATTTTAAGATAGTTTAAGTTGATATTGGTGATAGAATAACAATGTTTAAATAATATTAATGTAGTTTGTACATCGCAACGACACACGTAGTTATTTTACGAAGATGAACTTGGCAACGTCGCATGTTTGAATTTGTGGTAGGTAGCGAGCAGCCGATAAACAGCTGAATCACATAACCTCACTCTACTCGATGCGAGGTGAGATGTTATGAGCGTTTGTGATACGAAAGTATTTATTATTTATTGAAAAAAATGTCACCAAAGTCGAACCATGACATACGAAAAGTTCGTGGTAAGAGGAAAGGTCAATTCGCTAAAAAGAAAGTAGTGCAGGCTAGAGAAAATCTTTTGAAGAGTGTAGCTATAAGAAAACAACTTCAGCTTGTAAAGGTTAGTAATTATAACGTTTATTTTCTACTATTCTATCTTGTTATTACTTATACGTATTACTTATTATCGCATATAAAATCAAAGTCATGATATTAGACTCAGTTCATGTATATAGAAAGACATGTTTCAAAATTTTTCAGAAGCCAACGTCAACAAACTACAATGATCATGTAGAAATGAACAGACCAGTGGATTTAGCAACCTTGGGAAAGGAACTGTGGTGCAGTGTATGCGACTTGCTTATTTCTTTGAGGGATGTGAGAAGTGAACGCAAGTATGGAGTAGCCAGTGTCCTTCGGGTTGAGTGCATGCGTTGCCATGCATACCACAGTGTCCCTACATTTCAACCAGAAGATAACTCTGCATATAAAAGGTTCTCAATAAATTTAAATGTTGCCCTTGGTATGTACTTTACAACCAATTTGTATTTTTTTATTAATTTTTCAGTCATTAATGAAATATATTATTATGTATCTGCAGGAATGATAGATAATGGTCTTGGCGAAACACATATTAATGGCTTCTTCTCATCATTCAATATGCCAACCATATCATCTGGTTTTTTGAAGAAAAATGAAAGGAATGTAGGGGTAGCTATAGAAGAAGTAGCTAAAGAGTCATGTTTGGATGGTATTCGATTAGAAAAGCAGCAAACTCTGGCTGCTAAGAAGAAGGAGATGATCCCTGTAGCTACAGAAGTAGCGAAAGAGTCATGTTTAGATGGTATTCCATTAGAAAAGCAAGAAACCCTGGCTGCTAAGAAGAGGGAGGATACGTAAGCATTTATACTGGAGGACATCAATTTGTTTGGTACAGTGCTGTTTGAGCTGCAATCAATTGTATACTTTTGATTTTTTATTTTTAGATGAATTTTTTTTAAGTGATCAATTGACTTATTTACATAACTGATTTTTTTTTATTTTATTGGTAAATTGTATTGATATACTTTACACTTGATTTTTGTTTTTCAATCGTTGTATTAAAGTTATTGTTATTAATATATTGTACACATGCATTACTGTACCAAAATGACGATTCGTGAGCTATTTACACCTCAGTAAGTTACAGTTACACTACTGTATCAAAAAATATTATGCTCAATAAATCAACAATTTTTTGTACACCATACAAAATATTGCCATTGACCATAATTACATTCTTTTCCTTCCAATTATATACATTCAATATATTTATATATTCTCCTATATGTATGATTGTTTACTTGACCCTGTACGTATGAACTTTGTTTGTGTAGAATGGATGTCGATGATGTGAGAAGCGATTCGCAGGTAACAACTGAAGAGACTAGTGTAGTTGACTTGATAGCAGGTTACGATGCTGGTTGGCAAAAACGGGGAACAGGTCATTCTTACAATAGTTTATCCGGTAAAAATTTGTTCAAACAAAAATAATTTTTGTGTGCAGTGCAAAATAAACAATCACTGTAAAAATTTTCCACATCGTAGGTCATGGTACTCTCATAGGTCATTATTCCGGAAAAATAATATCGTATGCTGTTCGATCTACGACGTGTGGCAAATGTAGTCTTGGCTATAAAAAAGAGCATCATAATTGTCGAAAAAACTATGAAGGTTCAGCAAAAACCATGGAGCCTGATATGGCAGTTGAATTAATTCATAAAAATGTTTTATTTCAACAAGAGAAAGTAAGAATAACTACTCTCATAGGAGACGATGATTCCAGTACGATTGCTGCTGTTCGTAGATCAGCTTCACACGAAATCGACAAATGGTCTGACTATAATCATACCCACAAGTCTATGACGAGTGCTTTGTACACGTTAAAACTAAATCCGAAACTTATAGAATACTTTTCGCACTGCTTTTCTCACACTGTCAAGCAAAATAAAGGAAATGCTCAAAGTATTAGTGAAGCTTTACGAAGCGTTGTTCCGCACGCTTTTGGGGATCACACACTGTGTGGAGATTGGTGCGTAGGAAAAAGTAAACCTGAAGAGACTTATGTGCACAAAAATTTGCCAAACGGAAAATCGTTAGAAGACACAGACTTGCGAGTATCTTTAACTAAAATATTTTCTCGTTACGCTGATAATTCTAAAAAAATTGCAAATTGTGGATCAACGCAAGGCAATGAATCTGTGAATCATGTGATAGCTAGTAAATGCCCTAAGTCAAGACATTATAGTGCTTCCGATTCTTTGAATTTTCATGTAGCTGCAGCTGTGTGCCAGAAAAATATAGAATGCAATTACTTGTCAAAGGTTCGAGAGAAATTAAAAATAAAGCCAGCTCCCCTATCCGAAAAATTTAGACAAAGGAAGGATGCCAAGAGAGAAAACGTAGAATCTGTAAATAAAACGATTAATAAGAAAAAGCGACGATTGCAATTGAAAAAACTACGTAAATCTAAAAATGCTATTGATTCTCGTAAAGAAGGTGTGACATATGAAAGTGGCGTTTCTTTAGATGATGTATCTGCAGTTTTACCTAAACTGATTCCTGAAATCGATGATTGTGCGGTTAAATCATTGAATGAATTTAAGGTAGTTGTTTTTGATTTAGAAACTACAGGCTTATCAAAAAACGACGAAATCTGCCAGGTGAGTATATATATATATATATATTTTAAATAATATACATGTATGTGTAGAGTATAATGTCGTTCCATTTAATTTACTTATAGATTGCAGCTTGTACTGACAAAAATTCATTCAACTCTTACATTATTCCATCCAAAAGTATATCTAAAAAGGCATCTGAAATAACAGGTTTGCAATTAGTAGCTGGTGATTTGTATTATGAAGATAAAAAGGTAGAAGCGTTTCCAGCTAGGATTGCTTGTAATAATTTTTTAACCTACCTAAAGAGTTTCAAACGCCCACTTATTCTGCTCGCGCACAATGCTTTTAGGTATAAATATGTCTTGTACATTAATTACATACAATTTTTATTCTGATATATAATTTTTTTTCAATCCAGCTTCGACATGCCAAGGATAATTAGTCTTGTAACGAACCTGGGATTTATAGAGGAATTTAAATCTGTAGTGAAAGGTTGCGCAGATTCGTTACACATTTCAAAGAAAATCCTTACTGACAGAAAAAAAGAAAAGAAAAAGTTTTCTGTACAAGCCCTAGCTACGGACTTCCTTCCTAACGAAAGTACTGCAGGACTACATAATGCTGTTAATGACGTCTATATCTTACTCAAACTTCTACGTGAAATTAAAATTACGGATGATGTTATTAAGACTCACGCAAAAACCATTGATCAAATTTTAACGGCAAAAGAAAGGAAAAATCATGAGTCGATCAATAAATCCTCTTTGCAGATCTATAAAAATAAAATTTCTCAGCGTTTACTGAACAAATTGGCAAAGGCTGGTATCAATCAACACATTTTGCAGGAAACTTTCAATAAAAATGGTCGAGAAGGAATACGAATTTTATTTGGAGAAAGTGTGAACGGCAAACCTCGAATCACGACTAATAAAAAGATTTTAAACAATGTTTATGATCTATTTTTAAATGATGATTCTACAACTAGTACTACTGCAAGCTAGTGTACAGTTATTATTCGCATGTGCATATATACATAAATGTTGATCATTTTCGTTACTTTTTGTATAATTTTATTATTTTATTCCAAAATAAAGACTAATAATTTATTCATCGTACGCGTTTTATTAATAATCACATTGTAATGATTTCAAAAATGGGCGGCAAATTCGTTATGTCGAATGGAAGATGCGACGTTGCCACGTTTACGATGAAGACGGAAGAGGTTAGAGAATCATATTTTTTCCTTCCTTTTACAGCGAATATCTTTTTAATTAATTCGGCTACCCCCATATTTGATGTAATCATTAGAAACAACAGATTTTCAACTTTAATATCTTATTTTTGCGTTATCGTCTCGAGTTTTTTTTGTATAGTAACGATTTCATTATAATGCACATAACTGTGCGCTACCCGAGTACTCCATATATACAGCGTGCAAAGCAAGGCAACTTTGAGTATTTTTTTCTCAAAAGTTAGTTCGGCAACCGGGGTTGAAATTAATTTGATAATTTTCCTTGTAGTTTTAAGAACAACATATATTTTTTTAATAATGATATCTAGCACTTGGACTTTGTGAGGAACTACCTTAATATGGACCACATCTGATAATTTTTACCTTAGATACTTATACACATTATATAATATATATTAGTGCATAAAAAATATATTTATTTGTTTATTTCAATGTTATTGCTTAAAATATGCAAAATATGTACGTACGTACGTACGTACGTACGCTTTTATTGTTAACTTTATAACCAAATTTGATGAAAATTAATAATACAAAATTACATTTTTTTTTGTTCAATGAATATGTTGATATACGGAGATTACAACTGATATAATATAATTCATTTTCACAATAAATTTTTATAGGGTAAAGGGTTCTTCACAGAAGAGTTCATTTAACAAATAAAGAATTGTAATATTATGTAGAAATTCTTCATACAAATTTAAAAAAATGGTTTATTCATTGTTACCGCCGCATGCTGATATCGTGAGGAAACATCAAATTTGCGAGGATGGTTTACACTACTTAGGAAACATTACCAAAGGTAGTCGAACAGTTATTTGTGGCCAATGGCAATCTAAAAACACAAATGATTTTTTTTTTAGAATACTGTTTGAAAAGTGAATAATCTTGGCTTCTTTGTGGCGGGCACAAAGAGCCTTGTTCAGAGAAATTTGATTATTTCTTAAATTGAGATGAATTGAAACGTTGCATGCAATTATCCGGTATAATAAAAGTAAACACTACACTTTAGAGAAAAATCCGAACGGCATAAAAAACCCTTTTATTGAAACAAATACACTTGAGATCGATTACAAAGAAAATAAACTAACGCTTTCGATATGACGTCGCGTAGAACAATGAACGCGCGCGATACATGCACACACGTGCTGTTGATGATTGATACGCGATACGATTTTCACTCTCACTCACACTTAATTAATATAAAATAGAGAACGAAATTTACAAGATGATAAGGTGCTCGAACGCACGCTGTTCGTTAACAGCGAGATATGATAAGATGCAAAGTATGCACACCGTCAGATGAACGGTAAGATTCGCGAGGGAGCTCCTCACGCTGGACGAGTTAGTACTAGACTGCCGAACGAGCCGGCCGAAAGGCGGGAGAGCGATGCTCAAGATGGCGGCGACAGTACCGAGAGGTGCTGCCACCGCGCTAGATTTGTGGGTTCTAGCTCCCGAAACACATACATACACACGTTGTGCGCGCAGGCGCAGAAATAATGAAATAAAAAATGTTGAGACTAAACAGAAAGTGTGCTTAAAACTAAAAGTTTACATAAATTGATTGAAGAACATAAAAACAACGAAAACACGGATAATAATTAAATATGTGATATAACTGCTGCTGACCGATATTTAAATTTCTTGAAGAAAGAAATAATACGAGATAGCTGCGATGTATGTTTACTGTGGAACACCGATGGCGCTTCTATTTCAAAAAGCTCGAATGGACAAATTTGGCCTATACAAATACAAGTAGTTAATATAGCTCCGGAAAAAAGAAGAAATCATCAATATTTAGCTGGTATTTACTACAGTAGAGTAAAAAAACCTAACCTAAATTCTTTTCTCAAACCATTCTCTATAATATTGTAACAAGCGTTTGTATTTCCCGCGCTCGTACGTTGCGCGAGATAAGAACTAGGTAGCAGACGACGGCGGCGATCGTCGCCGGCGGGTTAGGCCGCGCGCGCGGGAGAGAGATCAGACTCGAGTTTGCTACGGCCGAGAGAACACCGTCGCTATACCGTCAACCGTCCAAGGATCGTCTACCACACCCGGCGTACACGGAGATCTGTAGAGCACTGCATCGGTTGGAGGGACGCCTTCAGCTCCGAGAAGCATCGACTCCGATTTCTGAGGATCGTCGTAGAGAACACGAGACGACGAGTCATCTGCGAGCGGCCAACGACCGAGTAAGTCCGACACTATTGTCCGAGTCTCCACACGAAGCCGCCGAAGGTCGAGGCTCCTCACCACCGAGCCATCGACCCAGCTTCGTCTGAGATCCGCCCGCGTTCCTCTTGCTATCGCGCGCGACTTTGTAACATAATTGTAATTATTGAAAGAGAGACAATACATCATCTTGGTCTTAACACGAACTGCACGCTTTGTTATTCGAGTAACCCGAATTCCTCATCCACTGTTAGGACCCACGGCCATACGCGGAGGAAGCGTGGTGCACCGGGCGCACCACGCATTTGTAGTGACGGAATTGGCGAGCCAACGCACGAGCGATAGCGTTGCACTCCGCGGATAGTGTTCGCGCGCTATCGCCCGGCTCACATCGAGGGAATAGCCACACGCGTTATGGAGTCGCGATCGTGGTGACGTACGGCATCTTCGCGGTCGTACAGGGCTAGCCAACCACACCATTACAATATTAAAAAAATTATATCAACATGGATTCGATTGGTACAACAAAGAATAGTATATTGTGCAACGAGGGGGGAAAATTTGCTTTTTCTAGCGAGGGTGATGTTTTGAGCACGAGTGAGAGTCGAGGGCGTTGTAGGCGCCCGAGACGGACACGAGTCTGAAAAAGCCACTCCCCCCTTGTTGCACACCATACTTGTATGATAAGTGCGCGAATAAGCCACTTATCATACATATGGAAGGAATGGGAAACTCGAGGACTTTTCAAAGTAAAACAAATTTGTATTGAAATTTTGAAAATTTTGAATATTTTGAAAGTTTTAAAAACACATATCGGATAGTCTGCAAAGTGAGGAAAAAACTACTTCCTTGGGAGGAAAAAGTCTTTTCCTCCCAAGGGAGTCATTTTTTCCCGCTGCTAAGAAAAACTCGATTTTCCATTCATTTTAGATGCATGGAAAGTGGCCTTTTTCGTGCACGTATGATGAAAATTAATTTAATGGTGAACAGCAAAGTCATCGCGCCAGTAGCAAGTTTAGATGCTGTTGCAAGAGCACCTGCCCAAAATTTAATGCCACATAATAGAAGATTCGGATGTTCTTACTGCGAACATGAGGGTTGCTCGGCTGAAACAGAAAATGGCCATAACTACGTATATCTTCCTTTGGATCCACCTCCGCCTATGCGAACACACGCAAATATGATTAAACAAGGTCAACACGCCATGAATAATAACTTGAAACACGTACAAGGTGTCAAAGGGACTACCATAGCTGCACTGATTCCACATTTTGATATTGCCGAATCATTTGTGCCTGATTACATGCACTGTGTTCTCGCGGGTGTTGTTACTGTGCTTACTAAATTATAGTTTGATCAAAAAAATCATATGAAACTATTCTACATAAATCCGCGATCGCAAAATTTAATGAACAACATAATATCAGATATCACTGCCCCAGATTATGTAGCTAGAACGCCCCGAACTTTAAAATATCGAAAATTTTTCAAGGCATCAGAAATACGAAATTTTTTACTTTATTATTTTCCTGTTCTATTAAAAAACTTTTTACTGAATCCGAAACTGTTCACTGTATACGAATTCTGTTGCAATCTAGAATTCATACTAATGAAATAGACACAGTTGATATCATTTTGAATAGGTTTGCGGATGAATTACCAGATTTATATGGAAAAAACAAAAGCTCATTTAACATTCACATATTAAGGCATCTTGCGCATTTCGTTAAATTATGGGGCCCATTATGAGCCTGGTCTGCTTTTCCTTTTGAGGATGCTAACGGTTACTATAAAAAAATAATTCATGGTCCAAATAAAGCAGATGCCGAACTCATAAATACTATCAAAATGCAAATCTTAAAAAGTATACGAGAGAATGCTAATGAGAATGATAATGTTGATCAAAATCAAGGTGCTAACGTTCTTGGAGCTGTAAAAAAGAATTGTATTAAATGACAATCAAATAGATGTATTACGTGCATCATAAACATTCAGTAATATTTTATTGATAGCAATACAATTTTAGTTTGCCTTCGAGCAAAAATAAGAAACGAAACATTCACGTCACAAAAATATACGAGACAGAAAAAAAGGAAAAATTGAGCCGTTTATTGGAATGATCTTCAGAATTATGGCGAAGTACAGTTTTTCATCCGTGTAAATAATATTGTTCAATTGTTTATGCATTTCTACAAGAACTTGTTCGAGATCTTACTATTAAGTACGAAATCCACCCTTGCGTTCGAGTAGATATTTGCGATGTAATAATACCTGTACGCCTGACTTATAATTACTTAATTCTGCCTTTAAATCAAATACAAGGCAAAATTTTCCTCTTCTAAAATCGTATTTGTCCGCCGCCAAATGTGTACGAAAAAAAATTGCAATAGATAATAACAAACGTGTTATTCAAAAATTATAAAAATCTATGAGAAATTATTTTATGTAAATACTATACTTTGATTGTGTAAAATTTATGTATACTCATTCATGTACTTAATTTATGCATAAACGTATACACACAAATGTTGTATAGTCTATACATTTTTTTTACATGGGTGTTTAATCATTATTTGAAGGTACTGGTATATTGTAAATTACGAAAAAGAATTTAGCGGGCAAAAAAGTTTTTTTGCCCGCTAAAATAACTTTTTTGCCCGCCGGTCAAAAAAGATTCACTTTAGTCCCGATTAATAGGTACGAAAATGCGAAAATCATTCGCGTGTTACAAAAAAGTTTTTTTCTCCTAAAGGAGTAGTTTTTCTCCGCTGCTAAGAAAGACTCGATTTTTCATTCTTTTTACATGCATGGAAAGTGGCCTTGTTCGTGCACGTATTATTTCATGTTTTCCTATTTCATGTACGTCTAACAATTACGAGAGTAAAAAGGCTCAAATACTTCCGCATCCACAAAATTATGGAGTTAATTGCTGCAAAACTTCATTAATTTCAAATTTCAACCTAATATTAAATTTGAATACTTTAGATCAATTTACACGGAATGTACTGTACATACATACATTTTACACAAGCTGATATATTCAATACAGTTGTACACACTAAGCTCATAATACAGAGTATGGGACGGGTCTTCTTTAACGTTCCCTTAAATAATTATAGATATACGAACATCTATATTTTCCGAACCTTATTATATTACGATGACTATGACATATTTTAAAATAAATTAATACGTCTATGATAATCTAATATATTTGTAGAATTTTCCGGGTTCTCTAAACATTAAATTTATTGTTAAAAAGTATTAAAATCATTAAAATGTCTACAAATTCAGCATACAGTATATTTACCAACCATAGTCAATGCATTGGCAAAAATCATTCACCAAAAAGATCGGCAAACAATTAGTAAATAGGCCAGTTTGGTTGGGGAAAATTTTTTTAGGGAGTCCCCTTAACAAAAAGCGCATTTAACCCCTAGCCCATACTGCCCTCTACAGGGGAAGTTTATGGCTGCAGCACTATGTACTTGTACTACTATGATCTAGTATGAGGACATTTTTAAATAATAACTTTTACTGTGCCCTATGATTGTTGATTTTGGTAGCCAACTCTCTGTTAATAATTGTTGAGTAATATAATTATTCTTGTATATTTTAAACAACTAAAATCAAAACTCATGATTTATTTTTCATCCATTTATACTTATCTTTTTAATTTTCAAGTACGAACTAGTTTGTTTTAAGAGTACAGTTTTTTATGCGTGCGTATTTAAGCTCAACTTCTTATATTTCAGATACTCTAAAATTAGCGTCACTTCATGAGTATTATCAACGGCTTTTACATGGAAGTCAGCCTATACCATCTGGAATTGATATGACGAACACTTTGAAATATTTTATACAAACACTGTTATGTACGTATCAAAAGTATTAAAAATGTATAATAGCACTATGCCATTTACAGTTGCTTATCAATTAGTTTTAATAAAGACTAGCAAAAAACGCTCGCTTCGTTCGCGGATAACAAATATTGTTGGCTATATTTTGTTGTCGCGTATGTTTAAAAAAATATTTAAAAATTATATTTTTTTGTATACAGAATGTCAATATAATGTTTTACCATTTTAATGCAGTTCGTAATTAGATAATATAAATAAATTTCTCTTTTTATGCATTATTATTATTATTATTATTATTATTATTATTATTATTATTATTTTTTTTTTTTTGTTTATCCGGAGAGTTGGAGAAATGCTTAATGCACCATGACAGGAGCCGTGCGAGACTCCCCGTGTGTGAGACTCTCCTGGCGTGGGACGGACGGACGCCAGGCATACTCACTAAAACTCCACCTCTCTTGCGGCCGCGAAAATCCCCCCGGCAGCCGCTCTTGCATTCCTTCGGGGGGTCGCCTGTCTTATGCTATTCTAGCCGTCACCTAATCTGTCAAACATCCGTCGTTGTTTTTCGCGTGGAGAACCGTCTCCACGTACGCCGTTACCTCGTCCCATTCCTGCTTGCTGTGAAGCATCGCGCTAACTGCTGTCTCGGGCGTGAATGTCGTCAGCTCTAGAACTCTACGCCTATCTGTCCATCGGGGGCAGTCAAAGAACGTGTGTCTTACGTCCGTGCCCGCAGTATTAACACGCCGGTGTTGCTACCCTGTTAATCGCGAACAGGTAGCTTCTAAAGTAGCCATGCCCGGAGAGGAACTGGGTAAGGTAGACGTTTACCTCTCCCCACCTTCGCTCCGTCCATGACCTTATCTCCGTAATCAGTGTTCTCGTCCATCTCGCCTGCTGGCATTGAGTCCATCTTGCTTGTCATTTTCGCATTGTTCTCTCGCGTTCTTCAGTAGCCAATAAAATGTTGTCCGAAATCAGGCGACCCTCGTCTATCCGCTTGCGCTCGATAGTAAGCAGATCGACGGGGATCACCTCCGCAATTATCATAACCGCTTCTCCCGAGACCGTTTGGTATGAGAACGCTTTTCAAAGCGTTTTAGATTTTATATTGCAGCCGCCACCGCCGATTACACATTGATAATTTTGCACGATACGCTCGGTACGCAACGCCAGCCCCAGCTGTTTTTTTCGCTCTACTCGTGCGCATAATCATTTGCAAATTGACGGTATTAAGGTCCTTGGAAAACGCACCCATTGCTGTGTATGCATCAGCTTTTTATAACGAATCATAGGCGCCAGCTATTTGCTGTAGCTGAGCTAACGCGTTAATCGTATACGGGATTGTATATCGCATTTGTTGAACTTATCGGTACAAGAAAAGAAAAATTATTATTCTATATTGATTACGAGCTACTGCTGAATTTAGTGTAATCTAAACGCTTGTAATGTCGAGATCGAGTCGAGATTTAATAAATTTAATCTAATGTCGAGATTTTCAGTTGATATATGATTGTTTCGGCGCATGTGTTTTGGATTTTCCTTTCCAAGGAGTTAAAATGATAGGGTACGTGTAAACAATACATTTCTTTCTTTCTGTGTATATGGAGAAAAAATTTTGCCTACAAGAGCTCAAGCAGTATAAAAGTAGAAGCAAAGCCAAAAAACATCCATTCATAGAAACAATAGAGCAAGAGACGTAGAAAGTGAAAGGCCAAGTAAACACTACGGCGCTGTAGCAGAGGACCACTACTAAGGAGACACACCTATACGCACGCAAACTATAGCGCTATAGCAGAGGACCACTACTAAGGAGACGCACCTATACGCACGCACACTATGGAGCTACGGCAGAGGGATATCACTAGGGAAGCATACCTATACGCACGCACACCACGGCGCTACAACTGTGGCACGCGACCAAAGAGACACGCAGATATGCCGCACACCTTATGACCGTGGAGCGAAAGGCGAAGCGAAACAGGCACATCGATATGCATACACACATGCTAAGAAACAATCACTGCTCAGCAGCATCGACGAAAGAATAGAAATCACTCATAGCAGAACAACGGAAAGCAAGAAGAAGAAAAAATGAACTAGATCGTCAGTCGCACATTTTAGCAGGAGAACGCAGCTCGGCAACATGAAAAAAGTGAAAGGGCCGCCAGTCGAAGGCTGCCTAGAACCAACACGTGCAGAGGTTATTGAAATCTGGAGGAACGCTCGAGCACGGCTAGATCATAGCCCGATGCCGCCGTAAGGAGACACACTGCCTAGAGGATGTGCGATGGCTATTACAAACGAGAAAAATAAAACTCCGAAGCCGGATAGAAGTTGCCGCACGACAAATAAAACCATTCAAGCTGGCATTAGAAACGACACCGCCCGGCGGATAGTAAGGTGCAGCTCTCCAAATTCACAGGAAAAATTCAAGAGTAGCCCGCCATAAAATGATAATTTACAGTGGCTCTGACAGCGAACAAGAGCAGAAAGGCCTAGAGCGCGTACACGGAATCGAATTTTCTCATTGGACCACGGAGTCGCGATCGCGTCCTAGAAAATGCTAAATAAGGAGATGTAATGCATCCGAGCCCTCCTGTTGGCCAAAAAGCCATTCCGTAGGAACCAAGCAAGCAACAGATCGCCGTAGTCCAAAAGGTATATAAGGACCCGGTAGCAGATTCGCGGGACTCCAGTTCGATCAAAAAAATCGTCGCGTGCGTAAGCTCTGCAGGAGCTCGGTTCATTCGGGACTTAGAATTTTTTCGGCTGTACTGGACTTATAAAATTTCGATATTTTTGGACTTCGAATTTTTCGCTCTTATAGACACTTGAAGATTTTGTCATCATCGAGAGTTAGAATTTTTTACAACGATCAACTCAGATCTTGTTAATTGTCGAGACTCAGAAGTAGTATTGTCGTTTGTCGTTTTTCTTGAAAGAATTATAATCAGCGCGAGATTTTAGTTAGTTGCGAGCGAACGTTATTTGAAATTTGTTTAAAAGCGAATAAATCGAATTAAATTGATATCGCGAGTGTACTTTAAACCCGACAATTCCCGATCCTTGTCGAACCCAAATCGCCTTCGCGTTCGCTCCGCTTTGGAAGCTGAGTCCATACACTTACTGAGAGGACGTGCTGGTAGCAGAGCAGCTCGGTAGCAGAAAAGGAACAAGGTAAGCGACTTATACATATACACCACTAGGCTATGCGCCTCCATTTGCACTCTCTTTCTCTCTTTCTCTTTTAATAGATCAGGGCATGTAATGAATATTGTTGTACAAGAATTGAATTCAATTTAGTCCGTGGTTCTCACATAACGACTAGAGTAACGTCCCGCCTTTGTGATTGATAAGAAGTATTATTAAAGGGTTGTTAATTAGAGTGGTTATAGCAAATCAGGGGATTTAGCGCGATTTCAAAGTATTATCCGGCGGCTACTGGAGGCTGTTCTATTAAGATCGCGAAGATAGTCAGGTACCAACGGCGCTCAGACTCCATGCGTTGGAGCTTTGTCCTCGTCCGTACTTATGATAGTAACTAACCCGTAGAGTTACTGTCCATTGACAACTCTCATCAGTTTAGGACATAACACTAGATTAAGAGGGGAGAGCTTTAAGGAATACATTCTACAATAATGAAATAAGTTGGCACATCGAAGGAAGGCATCTGACTGTAACAAACAAATCTAAAACAAAATGTTTAAATCCACCTGCCAACTAGCAGTAAATTTAATAATGAAAAATGTACGGGACCAGCAACCAATCTTAAACCAAAGCTCCTAAACCCACCTTTTCTACTCGCAGTGAGTTTAATAATGAATGCATGAGCACTTCGGAGATAGGCACGCAAATCTGAAACCAAAATGCTTTAACTTACCTATCCCACGTACAGCAAGTTTAATGAAATACTTTTTTAAACAGATACAGTGGCACATCAGAGGAAGGCAAGCCACCGCGAGCAACAATTCTAAAACCAAAGCTCATGAACCCACCTACCCTGCCCGCAGCAAGTTCAATAATAAAATATGTCGGCGCATCGGAGGAAGGCAAGCTGCTAAGAGCAACAATTCTAAAATCAAAGGTGTTAAACCCACCTACCCCACGCGCCAAGATTTGTTATAGTAGTCTTATTCAAAAAAATATGGCACATTAAGGGAACGCAAGCGAAATCGAGAAATGGCGCTCTTAAACAAAAAGTTCTTAAATCTAGCCATCCCAAACGCTGAGACTTTTTTATAAAAGAATCTTCTTAGCGAGAAATGCAGCTCTTAAGGGGGCACACCACCTTTAAACTATGAAAAATAAACTTCTTATAAATAATAACAAAAATAAATTATAATTGTTATATAATTTTTATACTAATATGAGGTTATATTACCGGTGTTTTTACCATGGTAAATCCATATTAGCACCTACTTACCCATGGTGACTCTCCGTATACTGTTTTGAGCATTTTGGCACTCTCCGTAGGATTCCATGTGACCACATGGTTTGATTGGGCTAAAATTTTAGGAGCATGCTTTGTACACTTATACTTTTGGAATGAATGCAGGAATTTTGATTTGAATGCTCAGAAAATGACTAACAATAAAAATACTTAATTTTTGGCCTTATTTAACCTATTTATGCCACATTTTTTTCATAAAAGATTTTCTAAGTATTTAAATCAAAATTCCTGTATTCATACCAATAGTATAAGTGTACAAAGCATGCTCCTAAAATTTTAGCCCAATCAAACCATGTGGTCACATGGAATCCTACGGACAGTGCCAAAATGCTCAAAACAGTATACGGAGAGTCACCATGGGTAAGTAGGTGCTAATATGGATTTACCATGGTAAAAATACAGGTAATATAACCTAATATTAGTATAAAAATTATATAACAATTATAATTTATTTTTGTAATTATATATAAGAATTTTATTTTTCAGTGTTTAAAAGTGGCTTGTCCCCTTAAGGGCCCCTCTACGTTGTACCATCATTATCTTTCTTCGATACTTATTCATACTCAGAGCATTGGCCCACACTTCTCCTCGATATGACAGGATTAGGTCAGTAAATGCCATGACTAACTGCCTTACTGTTAGTTTCGTCTTAGTTGGATGCAGTCCTGTAGTTTAGTTTCGTGTCTAGAATCATCCCTTGATACTTTTCCAATGGTTACGTACTTATAGGCTACATTCATCGGTATGATAGGTAAGTTTTGTGTCATCTTAGTGTGTGTGTGTGTGTGTGTGTGTGTGTGTGTGTGTGTATGTATGTGTGTGTGTGTGTGTGTGTGTGCGTGTGTGTACTTTTTATGTGCGCGTCTATCTTGCGGCCGGCTGTCGACACGTTTACGCACCCGCTTTCACTGCGTGTTTTGATGTTTTGAAACGGTTTCCGTTTACCAAGATGTCCTGTTCCTGTGCTTTTCGACGACGTGATGCAGAAGAGACAGTTTTATTATCTTCAATAAAGTGGTGTGGCACATGTACACCTAAGTATGTGCTTTGAAGCAGTAGCCTTTGCTCACCCCGATCTGGCTCGCGGATTGGCTGTTCGCGGCTCTTGATTTATAGTGTACGTAAGTAGTGCTGTGCAAAAAGTGTAAGACAGTGATACATCAAGGAGAACTGCACTAGGGGAAAATACGTCACTCCAGCAAGAAACTTGAGTTTCCGCTTGGAGGTTATCCCTTGTTTTGGTGTCCACTTCTGTTGCTGCTGCTGCTCTTGCTCCCTTCACTGCTGTATACATTCAACTATTAAGATACAGTCAAGATGAGGATTGACTATCACTGTTTGTACTGCTCCAACGATGTAAAGATGACCCTATAGCTGACTTACACTGTCAGTGCATTATAGGTTGGCATTGATGGCTACAGACAAGACGACTGGAGCTGGATCAATACTGTCTGGTGCTACTGATGCTGCTTGGAATTTCTGAATGCTTCAGTTACCTGGAGTCGACCCTGAATCCAGTTTCACGCTCTCTGGTGGTGTTGTCTACCGTTGCTGGGGGCTTCAGTCATCTGCGTCTGGTGGTACTGATGCTGATTAGCGTTTCTAGAAGCCTCAGTTACTTCAAGACGACCCTGGATCCAGTTTCATGCTTTCTGGTGGTGCTGGCTGGCATTGCTGAAGGTCAAGGGACGACCTTAAAACCAGATTCACGCTGACTGTTGGGCAGGTTAGCAATACTGGCCCATTTCATTCATCTGAAGTTGACCCTGGAGGTAGAATCACGTTTTCTGCTGGGATGGTTAGCGTTGCTGGCCTCTGTCAATCAACGTTGAAGACAACCCAGAAGCTGGAATCACGTTGTCTGATGGGCTGGTTAGCATAGCTAGCTTTTTTCAATCATCTGTGCACGACCATGGAGTAGGAAGTCGCTGGTATATGTTCTACAGTTGTATTTTGTATGTATATACTCCAGCTGCACATTCAGGGGCCATTGCTGCGACTGCTGTGTTTGCAGCTTTTGCTGCTTATACTCATATAACTTTTGCTGCTGCTGCTACTCGAGCTTGGTCAACTGCTGCTGCTGCTATATCTGTGGCTTCTACAACAGTTGTGTATTCAGGATCTACCACTGCTCCTCGACCAAGAACAACTCGTTGCTTCTACTGCTACATCTCCTGTTATATGGCTAATTGAGTAGCTTCTGACGCTATTTGTTACTTCTAAAGCTTTTTGAAGGCCAAAATTTTGTCGCAAGTCTATATGATGATATATCAAATCTGTATAATTTTAACTTTTCAAGATTTGTGTGGTTAAAAATTGTATATCTCAAACGTCATTTATCATATACACTTGAAACTTAATATGCAAGCCTGTGTTGTGTATTTCAACATATTTATACAGTTTAGTGACTTAAGTGTAACCAAAAGATCTACTTTGTTCGAAAACACTTGCGCCAAAAGCGTATAATTAGAACGAACTAGATCTTCTGGTTACACTTAAGTCACTTAACTGTATAAATATATTGAAATACATACCAAGGGCTTGCATACCAACTTTCAAGTTTATACAATGCATCACTTGTACATAAACTCAATTTTTTAAGCATTTCTTTGACTAAAATTTCATATATCAAAATTTGTGCATTGTATACACTTGAAACTTGGTATATAAGTCCTTGTATTGTATTCTACTATATTTCTGCAGTTTGATGCACTTACTACAATCAGATGATCTACTCTGTTCGGAAACACTTGCGCCAAAAGCGAAAATTTAGAACGAACTAGATCTTCTAGTTACGCTTAAGTCACTAAACTGGGTAAATTTGTTGAAAGACATAAAACAAGGGCTTCTATACTGAGTTTCAACTTTATACAATGCATCATTTATACATAAACTCATTTTTTTCAATTTCTGGGACTGATAAATTTCATATCTCAAAAGTGGTGCATTGAATGCACTGGAAACTTAATATACAATTCCTTGTAATGTATTTTTACATATTTTTTTAATTTGATGAATTTACTACAACTAGAAGCTGTAATTTGTTCAAAAGCACTTGCGCCAAATGAGTATATTCAGAACAAACTAGATCTTCCAGTTCTATTAAAGTCACTAAACAACATAAATATGTTGAAATACATGATAAGACCTTGCATATCAAATATTAAGTTTGTATAATCATCACTTATTTGCATAAACTTATTTTTTGGTTTTAGTTTTTTAAAAGTGGTGCATTGTAATAAATTATTTTTTGTAATAAGAATGGCGTGTAATCGAAACACCTGTGTATATGCGAAATACACATAACTATATATTATAATAAAAAGAAGCGTGTAGTCGAAACACGTGTGTATATACAAAATACACATTTTCTTTTGTAATATAAAAAATGCGTGTTTATGAAAACGCGCATTATTTGTTTATAATAATTAGTTTTAGACTTGACAGCAATTTTTTTACGCCTGGCGTATCCGTAAGCGTATCTTGGTTTTATGCGCATCTCTGGCGATTGTCGCCAGATGGCGCCAGAGGTGATCATAAGCACCATCTGCATTACCGGCGCTAGGTCGATACAATCGCAGGAATGGGTGTGACACCCCCTTAAGTAAGTAGTTATTCATATATTCTTGGGCCTCATTCCACGTTGACGCAGTCGATATTATAACAGTATCATCAGCATAAGAAGAAATAGCCTCGGAAGGAACTTCTTTTAACAGATCATTTATGTAAATCACAAATAGTAGGCCTAGGATAGTTCCCTAGGGAACCCCGATACTTGTTCTCATGCTGTTACTTTTTTCGCCATCAACTCTAACCCTTTGGTATCTATCATTTAGATAGTCACATAGGAGATCGAGAGCCTCTGATTCCAACCTGGAAAAGCTTCTTAATAAGAATATCATGATCTATAGTGTCAAGGGCCTTGGCCAGGTCTAGGAAAGTGACAATGGTTGGCGCGCTTTCGTCTAGATTATTGTACAGAATGTTAGTTAAATAGTTTAGAGCATTTTTCGTACCCATGTTTTTCCTGAAGCCAAACTGCTGTTCAGAGATTAGATTATGCTTATCGACAAAGCCAATGATTATGCTGCATATTATATTTTCAAATATCTTTGCCAAGTTGGAAATCAGAGATATAGGCCTGTAGTTAGAAATATTGTGCTTTTCGCCTGCTTTGTAAACAGGCATAATTTCAGCATTTTTTAGTGCATTAGGCCATGATGAGCAATGCAGTTACATCAGCACTTTAGGGTTTTGGTATTGATTTTGTCAACACCGCCGTTTTTTAGTTTCATATTGTATATTATGTTAGCAATTTCTATAGAATTTGTAGGTAGGATTTAAGAATATTGAATTACTGTTCATACCCGGCATTGAAATGAAGTTGTTTGGAGATTTGTCAATTTTGGAACTCAAGTTACGACTAATTTCACAAAAATAATTATTCATGCAGTTGGCTATTTCTGCCTTATCGTGAATCTTACACTTATCGATTTCTATGTAACTTATACTATCTTTGGCATTCTTATTTTTCCCTATTTTATTGTTAATAATCTACCACACTTCAGACATGGTTTAACGTTGATTAAGTCATACACCCTGCAGCATTGCCATTCAATAAAAATTTTGTTATTATTATCTCTGATATATTTATATAAATCAGCGATGACTTCCACTAGTACAGTTGAGAGGTTAGATTTGTGATTCGTGTACATATGCAGTACGTGAGCTTTTGTTCCAAAATCGGCAAAGTTTCTTATGTTTATGTCCTCCTCTATACTGCTTAGATCCATATTACAGGCATTTTCGATTCCTACTATTTTGATCTTAGAATTGTTTACCTGTTCCAATTTAACCTCACAGATGTCAACAAAGTTTGTTTTCAGAAGTTTTTCAGTCTTGATTGTACTCGCCTCATTAAGGCATTTAACCATGATTTCGTTCTTATTCTTTGAGCAGTAAACATCCGTAGTTTGACTTGAAAATTTTATAAGTCCTTCAAAAGTGAGAAAATATTCTAAGTATTTTATCTACCAAGGCTTTATGGTTGCTCTTGGTAGAGACTAGTGCGCTGATAATTGTGCTAGAGCAAGTGATTAGCCATAGGCTGCGCAGGTCCTTATAAAGGCTGCGGAGAGAGCGGGGCTCGAGCTGCCGAAAAAACTCTCACATACAAATATATACATACACATTCACACCTATATACAAAAACCATTCATACAAGCTTACGGAGATGCGCGCGATGCGCCGCTGCTGCGTCATCATCCCACTCTCACGCTGTGCACGCCGCACCGCTCGCTGCGCTTCATATATAGATATACGCGCTCGCCGCTGCCGCTTGGTATATCTATAGCGCGCTCGCTGCTGCCGCTGCCGCGTGGTGACTCCCGCTGCCGCCGCTACTGCCTAATAGCGCTGCTGTTGTTGCTTGTAGCTGGCTGCTCAGCTGTGACCCGTAGATTTGAAAAGAGTGGGAGAGTACGCTTTTCTGCGTGTAATTTGGCTAAAAAACAAGTCGAAAGACTTTAGTTTTTTTTTAAATTATTTAACACACTGCGGAGCTGGTATGGGGCGTTACATAGTCCCCTAGTGGAAATTTTTCGGAAAGTGAAAAATGTCCACTACACTCCCAGAGAAAAAATCAATATAAAACAGATATATATATATATATATATATAGTTGTAAGCGTGATTTTAAATTGAAATCCCCTCCATTCCCCTCCACCTGAATAACGTTAAATTTTTCAAAATTCACGTAATTTTCGCAGTTTGGCCCCTATCCACCCCCCTCACTTCCCTCCACTTACCCTCACTTACCCCTCCACTTCCTCCACTCCCCCTCCTCTTCCACTCTAGCTTCCACTTCCCGTCCACTTCCTTTCCACTTACCCCTCCACTTCCCCTCCACTTCCCCTTCACTTCCTTTCAATTTCCTCTCTACTCCCCTATATGTTCATATTTGACGTTCATACAAATGTTACGTCATATTATGATCGGTATGAACATCATTAAAAGCAGAACCAAAGCTATTTTCTGTATCATTTAAGCTTAAAAGAAGATTAAGTGTAATTTTAGTTCCATAAGAACTAATATCTAAATTTATCTTTATATTTATCTAAAAGAACTAATATCTAAAGAAACCAATATCTAAATTTAAAATTTCCAAACAAGTATAGTAAGTTAGCAGACTTGGCATCCCTTCATGCGGTAGATCGCCGGTTTAGAACGCGGCTAAGTAGATCTACTGTGTGTCTGAATCCTACAAATTCCTACTCTCTAATAACTTCAGTGTAAGACTGGTTCCTATAGATGGAAAACCAATGCGAAAATTTGAGGATCTTGAAAACAACTATAGTGACGTGTACGCGTCAGACTATTAAAGATCCTTATTTAAGATGACCAGTTTTCACCACCACCCAGAAGTACTGTCAAAAGATAGTATTGTTTAGGTCTATATAATACTATCTTCAGGTTCGTGGATTTTTTCGTGTTTTTTCTATTTTAGTGTATACAATCACCAATAATTTTCAATATAATTTAATGACATGATTGAATGATATGAAAAATTATGGTTATTGTTAAAAATTAATTTTATTTTTTTCTAAAGTAATGAATTCGAAAATAAATAATTGAAATATTTAACGATTTTTACAATTAGAAATTTTTCCTAAAGTTAATAAATTTAAATGCATAATTAAATTGATTCATTTTCTACAATGTAGATCTTTGTATACAGATAATCTAAAAAAAAACCGTGGAATCATCGCCTGGAGCCGCTATAAGCGCACCGGGACTATGATACCATCCTCCTCCCCTAAGAACTCCACCTCATACCATCCTCCGTCCTACAGCATCACTGTTTACGTGAAAAAATTTTGAAATTACAATGAATGTACTGCTATCTTAGTCTGATAAATTCATTTTTGGAAGTATATAAATACTTGTAAACAAGGTAAAAATTTTTGAAGTGAACTTTATTCATGGCTAAAAGTAGTACAATAATCATTAAATACTCACGGTAACGTAAATATTATGACAGCATGTCCTTAATAATGCAATTAACTTGTTTAATTTTTTATGATTATTTGTGGCTTTTTCTGTGCGTAAGTTCGTAATTAGTTAATAATTTTCTATAAATTAATAAATAAGATGTATAATAATATTTATGGTTTGAAAGCTATTATATTGAGAATGACATAAATAATTTTGATAATATTCTTTTGATGATTTCTGCACCTAGATGAAATGTACAGTGACTATTTTTTATTTTTACGAGAATGAATTGATGTATGATCATCGTCACATACTTTTGAATCTAAGATAAACAGCCTTTTATAATTAACTGTCACAAAAATTTAATTAACTTCCTTCCATCCTGGAAAAAAATTCGTTGAATATTAGGTCGAAGATTATGAAAAAGTGAAAAAAAAAGTTCTTTTGCTGTAGGTTAACTTGAATATGACTATAGATGTGTAATTTATAATATATCTTAACATTAGATTCATTATCATTATTTTTAAGTTCACTAGGTATAAATTGTTTTCACGAATTGAATAATCTCTTGGAATTAATGTAATTTCAGTAGTGATCTTCACTCTAAATCTAGAAATGGGTCTGAAGGTAATCTGCTTCATACAATATTCCATAAAGTTTCTAATTTGAGAATGTATGGATGTCAAATATAGCTCTTTGTATCTGGTTAACAAGTATTCAGGTAGCGCATATTTACAATCTCAATAAAAATGTTTGATCAAGTTTGAAATTGCAATTCAAGGATAAGTAATTCCTGTGGTCATATTTTTCTACCACGACACCAAGATGACATTTTGGGATACCCAGTTCCCGATTGTGAATATGCCCTAAAAGTTTAAAAATTAAAAAAATAATAAGGTAAAATTAAACGAGGTATTTTTTTTTTAAAACCCCAATATATTGAGATGGAACCATGTCGAGCAATTATTTCTGTCAGATAAATCATGAGTATATAATATTCAAACATTTATTTGTGTTTCAATAATGTATTCAAAATAAAATCTCCTTAAAATCAATTAATTCAATGTATAAAGTTAAGAGCTTGTGCGGAACGTTGCAGAATCAGGACGTCGCTCGGACATATTTATAATATACGACCCCAGATTCATTAATATCCTACAGGGACCGATCAGCAATCCTCCAGCGTACAGCTCTCCGTAAGACTCTGATCGTTCGATTGCGGCTCCGTTACGTGATATTTTTAATGTCTATCTTAAACCGTTATGGACCGTACGACACGGAACTTACGCTAATTATTAACATAACACATTAGCGATCTACTAATGAAATAGATATAATTAGCTATTTGTGCTTGAAAAATTTTCCTGACGGGTAAATCGCTTCGGTGGCCGTTCGTGCCATAGTTCTTGTGTACTATATTTCGCGATCCCTAATAATAAAAATAGGAGGGTGGGCTTACACTGTTGGCAGGGACAACGAAAGGTGATATCGCGGGACCTTTACTAATAAATATCTTCCATGTGAGAAACATCGTGTTTCTAACATCCATTAAGAGCAAGATCGGGTATAGAAACCTTTAGCAAGACTTTTGCCGCGTGCTAAGTTGAGCCTATCTTCGGATTAGATCGTCTGATTTGGGTTTACCATTTTTTAATGCATTGATGATGTCCATTAAGTAGTTACTACGTCTGCATACACTTAATGTGCAATTTCTTGCTCGTTATCTCTCAATCGCAGTTATTTACTTTAATTATTTGTAAAATTTTAAGATTAGGCCTATCTTTTAAGTTTTCTCATAATACCATAGAGTTAAACAAGTGCTGCCCATAATCCTACTGATAACCGCAATAATTAGCCTACAGCTTTATTACAGGGAATGTACGTATGATGTAATAATATTTACCTTCGGATGTCGGGCTTTTATTATGTATTATGGCTTTGCTCTTTACATATATTTGCTTATTGGAATAACCAGACTCACCTACTTCTATATATGTCATTTTTGAATAGACGAGTTATCTCATTGTTTATCCAATTGCGTTACCGTACGATATTTCGTATCTTTGTAAATTGCTGTAATAAATTATCTATTCTGCAGGGTTCCCCCCTGCTGCTCGCTTCGCACTCGCCAACCCCAATGTCTACTTTCATACTTGCCAGTACATCATCTGTTTGTATTTTAGTATCTTTACACATAAATATATGCTTTACATTATATGAATATTTTCGTAGTGTTTTTGCTGACTCTATCCTCGTATATCCATAGTATCCACACTGTGACGTTGCCGCTTTTTAAGACCAAATCCGTTAGCGCCTCGCAAACGCTCTAGATCTCACCACTCTTATTAATCCTTTACGCCCCATTTATGTTATTCGACTATCGCTAGGACTCCTTACATCTGAGGCGGGACACCCGATAGGACTAAGGACTTATGAACTTGCCCGCCTGGCGTGGCAGAGGGTGAGTCAGAACAACACATCAATTGTTTCATCGCTAAATTAAAGTAACATTATATCAGTACTATCCTTCCGTCAAGCCTTGCGTGCGACTACAATCTCGATCTCGACCGGCCCTTATCTTCCAGCTCAAGATATCGTACCCGTTAGATTTACAATGCATAGTAGAATTAATGTTCACATTACGAAGTCTATTTTTCATATGTTATTGCTCTCGCCCGGTCAACAATATATTCTTGTTAAATAATAATGTACTGTTTATTCTAATAATGGTGTATTTAACCACGGCTGAACTTCGCGCCTCGAACAATCTCGGGCCCAATCTAATTATATACTCTGCTTCTCCAAGTTACTTCGCGATATTCGTATATAACGGATTTTAGGAAGCGAATCCGCGTTCACATCAAGAATGGCGGCGGCGTCCGGTCTCGAAGGACACGGTCACAAGATGTCGATTTCGTATCGTTAATGGGGAGTTCAGACCAGAATACCTGCTCTGCAGGTGAGGTTCTCATGTAGATCAGTTCCTGAATATTGCGAAAATATAACAGGCGCTGTCGGCGTTGCTGCTTGTTCACGTATCAGTCAGAACCCGAGTTTTGCCTCAAGGGTAGCGCAACCATGCAACAACGCGCGGCCTTGTAGTTATTGAAAGCTCGGAGTCCCATTGACCTCAACGGCGTCGCTAATAAATGGTTAGAACATTTAACATAGCCAGATCTGTTGGCGCAAGGACTTACTCTCAATATCTCCTTAAATACGTACGCAACTCACGATTCAAACTCAAAGAAAGAATAGGAACAACTTGTAGACTCTCGCGTTAAACTACTAACTCCAAAATTACCAACTACCAACTCGCTCGCGAATTCAAAGTAGCGACACTGCAGTTAATTGTTATTGAGAGACGTCCGACGCGGTTGAGAGCAGCAAACCAAGTGAACGAGAAGGAAGTCTCCTCGCGACGCGATGTTCAGCGCGTCCCGGAAAAGGACGACTCGTTACGCCCTCTATAACGGCTTCCGCGACGCGCGCACTTCGTATATCAAGCACGCGACGAGCGCGCCAATTATGAAAACGCGAGAGCGGCCGGTCGCGATCTCATCGTTACTGGGCGTCGCGCGGTGCACGGGACGGCCTCGCGCGCGGCGACATGTCGCTATCAGCGGTGTGGCTAGTGGTGTACGCGCGAGTCTTCACTAGTCGGCTCCGCTCTCGCCGAGCTCTCTCTCTCTCTCCTGCGCGCGCGTCTCCCTCTCCGCGGCGCGGAGTCTCGTGCTCTCTCCAAGCGGCTCTCGCTATCTCTCTCTCTCCCGTTGTGGTCGCGCGGCAGCTGATGCGCGGCTCCGGTGCGCGCGCGTCATTTGCTCCTCGTGTTCGTCCGCGCGCGCTCCAGATCTCGATCTCCTCGTGTAGGTGCGACTCCTGTTGACAGTGTTTCGCGATTTCTTGGCTGTACCGGTACAGCAGCGCCCGCGAGGTCCAGCTGACTCGCCTCGTCGCGGCGCGGCGGCGTCGTCTGCTGCATAGCTAGTGCTGTAGTGCTGAGTCGACGTCTCTCCTGTCCGCTGACAGGAGAGGTTAGGAGCTCCGCAGCTCTCGCGGGTTTCTGGTTCGTGTTGCTGCTTTGTTTATTGTTATGCTCTGCTGCAGTGCGGTTCACTGCAGCAGAGTTGCGAATTGTTTATTTACGGCACCGAGAGTTGCACAGTATTCGCACTGTTGCCAACTTCTCGGGCCGAACTATGACGCGATTCCTCGTATACGACGTATAGTTACTCTACACGTCGCACACCATATAACATTTTTAATACTTTATTATTAATGATTTTAATATCTTCATTATGAGGAGCTAAAATTACAGAATTTATAGATATATTTTGATTAATATTGCTATAAATTTTTTCACAAACATTATCAGTTTTCCAAAATTGAGGTATTTTGAAAGGATTAATTTTACCTTCTCCTAAATCTAATAATAATGTTGAGAATTCTCTATCATTAGAACGAATATTTTTCTTTAATTTTAAAACTTTGAAAAGAGGCCATAATTTGGAATATTTAATTGTTTCCTCAACGATAGAATTTCTATAACCATGTTTTATTACTGGAAGAATTTGTCTAAAATCACCTCCTAATATGAGAGATCCTTTAACTCGTTAGCAGAGCTTGAACATTTTTATTCGCAATCACATAGCAATTCTAAAAGTAATTGTTTTGTTAATTTTATGGTAAATTTATCATTTATTTCTGAGTGAATACTTTTCGACTTCACATATTTTTTCTTAAATCATCAGTTTAGAAATGCATCAGCATTCTATTTCAAATGATGTTCGGATATTTAATGGTTCTACATTTGTTCTTTCAATTTTTTAAAAATTAATTTTCAATAACTATCATGTAGAGATTCTAAAGTTGCTTAGTCAACGTTGATATATGCAACACCCCATGCTGGATTATCCCGTAAGGTAGTCGATACTGTGGAAAAAACGCATATAAACAGCCAATAATGATTTTTTGCTAATGATTTTAGATAGATTTATCTAAATATAAAAATAAGTATTTAGTTTTGTTTAACTATTATCTTCCATGTTTTCCCATTTCATCTGTGAAATCAAACTTTACACCTAAATATTTGGTTTATAAACTCTTTCAATTTCAACATCGTTTAATATATAATATTGTATGTTGGTCGGTTCAACTATTGGCTATAAATACCCTACGCCATGTACACAGTTTTTAGAGTATTAAGGTTAATTCATCCACTGCAAAGCCAGGAATTAACTCTATTTTAACTACTATTCATCTTTTCATTCCCGCGTTATGCAGTTTTCATCCGAATTAGATCACTGTGTCGTCAGCATACGTACACTACATTTATCTGGTACAGTGCTCATGAGATCATTTATTATTGATTAAATAAAATACAGCGGTCCAGAATTTTCTCCTTGGAGAACACTGTGGTTATGCAGTAAATTCTTACTTTTATCAATTTGAAATTTTGACTATTTGTCCTATTGGAAAGATAATTTCTTGAGTAACTATGTGCTTACCTCTAATTTCCATATTTATCTAATTTACTCATATGTGTAACTATGATTCACTGTATCGAAAGCCTTAGGCCAACGTCCAGACAAGGTCGTTATAGTACGGTACACTATTTGTTGAGGCGTTATTAATATATTGAATTAGGATATGAATGCTAAAGCATCTTTAGTACTTCGATTCTTGCCTAAAACAAATTGATCTTCAGATATAATTTTGGCATTCGTCCAAGGAAATGTATGATCTAATATGTATAACTTTTTCAGTACCCTTGCTTATGTTCGATATCCAATAGATATAGGCCTATAAATTAGTGGCAAGGTGTTTGCTACACGATTTAATGACGCGGAACTATGCTTCTCGACCTTTAATACTTAGGCGCAGACTCCTTTTTCAATGCATAAGTTGACATATTATATTCCAAAGGAAACTTGATACGGACTGATTATTATGTTTTAGAGTACTCTTGTACTAATTCCGTCAACTTCCACCTGCTTTGTTATTCATTTCTAAAACTATTTTTTCAATTTCCTTTGTGGCTAGTGTTTTAAAAAAACAAGTACGATTATTTGAAAGTTATTTTTGCAAACTAGAATTATTTGTTTGCGGATTTTACTTGCTAATTTTGTTCAATATTGCTAAAAAACACTCATTAAAAGAATCAGCAATGCCAGTAGTATCGAATTAAAAAATAAAAAAATAACATTATTTTATCTCCATTATCCTCATATGTATTCTATACTGTTAGAAATTCGTAAGTTTTTATTTCTATTGAGTTTTACTTTTAATATATTGCCATAATTTTTTGCAATCTTTTGAATTTTTTTACTTCGTTATTTCATGCCCTATATTTGGCACATGCTATTTTATACTTTTTTTACTTTCTTACATAGTTTTTATACTTAGTTTGCAATCTTGTCATCTTGGTTTTTTTTCAATTTATTATATAATATTCTTTGATATGCGTTGGACAATTGCTCTTTACCCGGACTTCTGTTTTTTATTTTGTATTGTTGATAATGTATCTTTAGAAATATTTACATTAATCTTGCATCTTCACATTTTCAGATTGTTAGAGTTTTTTTTTAATATCTGTTCCAATTCACTCTTTTGCTTTCAGTTTTTATTGCGCTTTGTAGTTTAATAATCGTGTTATTTAAGTTTGGTTGTCATTGAGTTTTCTATTGATAGTGAACAAGAGGGTAAATGATCAGTAAAAAACAAGTTCATGAGTTTTATATGCTTTAGCTTTTATGTCATTGGATTTCATAAAGACATTGTCAACGCATAGTTCCTAAATTAACAGTTATTCATTGCTTGGCCTAGTTACTCCATACGATAGTGGTATAAACTACGATTGCAAAAAAATTATATAAAAACGACATTTGTCTTCTACGTCATTGCTTTTAAATCTATATTAAATCACCATGACCAAATGATTTTTTAATGTTCCTTTTCGTTTTTATATAACTATCAACTGTGTTAACAAAATCATTTTTTCGGATATTCATGACACCTATAACAAGGAAGTTTATTCAAGCTTTTCATCTTTTCGCAGTTACAGTGCTATTCACTAAAATGTGATATTTGTTAAGTATTTCGGTTGTTGTTGTTTCTGTTACCATACTATTTATGTAAATAACAACTCCATCCGCTTTGTTGACAAACTTTAGTGTTCGTAATACATTTTATAATTGTGTAAATTATAATAATTAAAATATTCTACATACCATGATTCCGAGCAACATGTATAACATCGGGTTTATATAAAGCATATCAGATGACACTTCAAGGCCTTTTAAAGTTGGTTTTCAGTCCTCCTAATTTACGTATAATATCTAAACCTCCCCTGCTATTAATTGCGCAGTTCAAAACTCGAATGTCTTGACATTCTAGCTCGCTTTCGATGACGCAGCAGTAGTCAAGTTCATCCATCGTTCTGCATCGTTGATGTCGAAGGGCTGACTTTCAGTATTTACTTGTTTTGGTTTCGTAGGTTATTAGAATCCTACTTCCTTGGTAATGATCAATGGCTTTCCATGTATCCATAAAATTTTTGAATTTCTGGTTTAATCGGATAGTTTGTACTGCTAATTTTTCCGAATCAAGATTTTTAGATACGTACACTTTTCTGTGTCTGTAGCATGGTGATTAACATCTCTGTTATCTTTGAATTTTTCCTTTGCCAATAACAACAATTTGCACATTTGGTGGTAATTTATCATCACAATCTTTTGTCTGGTGATTTCCTGCACACCTCAAGCAGAACAGCTGTATTTTTGCACTTTTTTGCACTGGGCGATTCTACCACAATTATAGCAAGCATTATATTTAGATCTGTCAAATGCACGTAGACATTGATATCCGCCAGTAAATTTTATAGTTATTTTTACGTATAACTGTACACTTCCGCTGGCACGTTAATAATTGCTGTGTGTTTTTTAGTTTAGGATTAGTGAACAAATGTTCAACACCTGCAATAAGAATCATTGTCCTTAAAATTTCTTTCTCGAATGCCAGTTCGAGTTCTTCTGCCTGTCATATTATTATCTATTCCAACGATTTTAAGTCTCGGGATTTTTGCATGATTTCCTGTTTTACCATGAAGTTTGGCCCAATCTTGTCAGACAGCTGTGCCTCTAAAGTTACAACGTCATCTTTACTTGCGCACTGATGTTAACTGTTCCGTCTTGTTTTTCTTGTATTTTTTTATAGGGACGATAACGTCATTTAATAACTTATTTCTCACTGTTTACCTCTTAATGCTTGTATTCATTGTTTGTTGGGAATTACTTATGAACTTGATGGTATATGATTTACTATGTGCCTCTCATTCTTTCTAATCGCTTGTCAAGTATGTTGTTGTTGTGACTTAACTGTTTTTGTTTGGAGACCTTCAATTGTATTGTTTTTTTCATTAATAAGTTGTTTAAAATTCGTTTTTATCACGTAGTTCTCTGACTAAGTTATTTAGCAAATAAATTTCACTGTTTTCAAAACCGTGTAGTCATCTTCTTCTTCTCCTGCTATAGTTAAAGTTTTTCTATCAGATTGTCTTTATGCACATTACTGATATCGTTATTTAAATTTCCTCTTGTGCTTTCGCTTTTTCTAGCAGCTTAAATTGCGCGATGATGCATTCTCGCTTGCACATTTAATGCCATGTCACTACTGATTGAGGTTAGGTCAAGCTCTTCATGATTAGGACAAATTCCAAGGACTTTGCTATTCTCACGCACTCTTTTAATTTGCTGAAATACACTTCGTGGTATGCATTTTCACAAATAACACAATCACTGTACTCATTTTCTTCTTGTATCGTCAACGTAAAACTTGTCAAGAGCCAGATCAGCAGGGGTACCTCCGACTCCCGCCATCTGTAGGTACACCTATTTGTTGAGGTTATTAATATATTGAATTAGGATATGAATGCTAAAGCATCTTTAGTACTTCGATTCTTGCCTAAAACAAATTGATCTTCAGATATAATTTTGGCATTCGTCCAAGGAAATGTATGATCTAATATGTATAACTTTTTCAGTACCCTTGCTTATGTTCGATATCCAATAGATATAGGCCTATAAATTAGTGGCAAGGTGTTTGCTACACGATTTAATGACGCGGAACTATGCTTCTCGACCTTTAATACTTAGGCGCAGACTCCTTTTTCAATGCATAAGTTGACATATTATATTCCAAAGGAAACTTGATACGGACTGATTATTATGTTTTAGAGTACTCTTGTACTAATTCCGTCAACTTCCACCTGCTTTGTTATTCATTTCTAAAACTATTTTTTCAATTTCCTTTGTGGCTAGTGTTTTAAAAAAACAAGTACGATTATTTGAAAGTTATTTTTGCAAACTAGAATTATTTGTTTGCGGATTTTACTTGCTAATTTTGTTCAATATTGCTAAAAAACACTCATTAAAAGAATCAGCAATGCCAGTAGTATCGAATTAAAAAATAAAAAAATAACATTATTTTATCTCCATTATCCTCATATGTATTCTATACTGTTAGAAATTCGTAAGTTTTTATTTCTATTGAGTTTTACTTTTAATATATTGCCATAATTTTTTGCAATCTTTTGAATTTTTTTACTTCGTTATTTCATGCCCTATATTTGGCACATGCTATTTTATACTTTTTTTACCTTTTAACTCGTTATGCAAGAGCCGTTGAACATTTCTTATTGCAATCACATCAGCAATTCTTAAAAGTAATTGTTTTTGTTAATTTTATGGATAAATTTACTAATTTATTTCTAGTGAATACTTTTCGAGTTCACATATTTTTTCTTAATAATCAGTTTAGAAATGCATTCAAGCATTCTTTTCAAATGAGTTCGGATATTTAATGGTCTACATTTGTTCTTTCATTTTTTAAATTAATTTTCAATAACCTATATTGTAGAGATTCTAAAGTTGCTTAGTCGAACGTTGATTATATGCACCACCCCATGCTGGATTATCCCGTACGGTAGTAGACTACTGTGGAAAAAACGCATAATAAAACAGCCAATAACTGATTTTTTTGCTAATGATTTAGTAATATTATCTAAATATAAAAATAAGTATTTACGTTTTGTTTAACTATGTATCTTCCATGTTTTCCATTTCATCTTCGAAATCAAATTTACACCTAAATATTTGGTTATAAACTCTTTCAATTTCACATCTTTAACTATAAATATTGTACTGTTGGTCGGTACTCTTAATTGCTATAAATACTATACGCCATGTACCACGTTTTAGAGTATTAGAGTTAAATTCATTCACTGCAAAGCCAGGAATTAACTCTATTTTAACTCCTATTCATCTTTTAATTCCCGCGTTATGCAGTTTCATCCGACTTAGATCACTGATGTCGCTCAGCATACGATACAATACATTTATCTGGCTACAGTGCTCAGGAGATCATTTATTATATGATTAAATAACATAACAAGCGGTCCAGAATTTTCCTTGAGAACAACTGTCGGTTATCAGTAAAGTTCTTACTTTTATCAAATTTGAAATTTTGACTATTTTCCTATGGAAAGATAACTTTCTTAAGTAACTATGTGCTAATCCTCTAATTCCATATTTATCTATTTACTCAATGTATTAACTATGATTCACTGTATCAAAGCCTTAGCCAACGTCCAGAGAAAGGTCGTTATAGCTACGGTACACTATTGTTGAGCGTTATTATATATGAATTGGAAATAGAGTGCTAACTATATATGACTTGTCATTCCCTTTGGTAATAATATAGAAGCGATACCAGTCCAAGCCATTGACAAGACTTGTTTGTTCAATGAGATATAATAGTGTATAAAAGTTTGGTATAAGAAAGTCTTTCCTGAACCTCCAGGACCATCAATAAAAAAATGTTAGTTTTGCTATTAGTAAGCTCTGTAAAAATAGAGTGTTGATCTTCATTTAATTGATTTACCATTTGTTTGAAAATAGTGGCACTTTGAATTATATTTTCGGAAGACATATCATCATTGAGAATAAGATTGTCAGGTTCTGGTAAACTAAAATCCTTGCAACACCTTTCTTCTGTTTCTAATCTACTTTGGATATGAGATAAAGCATTATTTTCTTTAATTATTTTAAAATCTTCAGTAAAAAAATTTTTAAACCTATTCCAAATTGTATTTCCTTGGATGTTTTCTGCTAATATGAACCAAGCAAAAAATTTACGTAATTGAAATGGTAACATTATTTGACAAGCTTCTTCAAAAATATTATAAACACAAGAGTCATCAGCTACTAAACCCATAGCTAGTGCTGCTTCTTTATAAGTTTGATACAGTGTATTTTTATAAGTTCGTAAATCTTCAAAAGAAGTAGCACCTTTTATTCTGTTTAGTATCAACTTCAGAAAGAATCTTTCACTATCTTTTGGAGATACTACATTTAATCGTCCAATGGCACCATATTTATAATTTCGTGATCGTTTTATCCAAGATTTTGTTTTTTGATCAAATTTGTAATGTTGCGGATTTCAACATATTTGATATTTTTTGCAAAATTATCTACTTTATTTAATTTAAACCATGCTGTTAATGTGGTTTCTGTGTTGCGTAATGCTTCTGACTCTTTATGTTCTTCAAAAATAATGTTTTGTTGATCTTTTGTATGAACTGCTAAACGTGTAACAGTATGGCTTCTACCACATAATGGAAATTCTTGTAGTCGCCAAGCTGCTTCCATTCCGCTTAAATATCTTCCATCAATAAATTGAGTAATTTCATCATGAACTACAGCACCTGGTTCATCATTTTCTTTATCATCCATTTTTTTAATTTTGCATAATGCTCTATCTCCACCCTTATGTATGTAATCAAATATATATTTAATACTTTGAATAGATGCACAATATTCTACATTTATATGACATTTATATTTTTGCAGTAGGAAGCTATTGTAAGGAACGACCATACGGTTATCTACTGGAATAATTTCTTTATACTTTTTTGTCGAATACGTGTATTTTTCAGATGTATTATCTCGTCTACGATATAATGGATAACCGTTCTCTTTAAAAGTTGTGTTGTCGCAAAATTTTTTCGGAAAATTTTTAGCACAAGTAGTTTTAGTTTTACTAATTTTAGAATTTTCTAAACAAGGAGATGTATTTGTGTGTGGTCCATGTAACATCTGTTTGATTACTAATGTTTGTAAATCTTTATTAGAATTGTGTGGAATCTCTGCAGAAATGTATTTATTTATTGATTCAGGTCATAATCTTGTTATTAGGATGCAATGTCACAACTATATGAGCATGTGGTAAGCCTCTTTTTTGAAATTCTATCGTATACACGTAAGCAAGTACTTCTCCAAAGATTTTATTTTTTAAAATATCTATAAATTTATTTTTTTTAATTTATACATGTTTTAAGAAATGTAATATTTTATTCATCAATCTGTTTTTAAATTTAAAATTGGGGGGTTGGTGAGCGGAGCGGGATATATATATATATATATATATATATATATATTATGCCGAGCCACGCCCTCATGAAATGTATCCTTGGTGGTGTGCAGATAAATCTGAAGGTCGTCCGCGTAAAACTGATGTTTAATGTTACCGTCAAGTAAATTTTGCAGGTCATTCACATAGAGACTAAACAGCAGAGGTCCCAGGACAGAACCCTGTGGAACTCCCAGGTTGGTTTCAAGCCATTCCGAGTTTCCATTTTTATTGGAAATTACCATTTGGGATCGCCCCTGTAAGTTGAGAGAATCTTATTTTGTGTCTGAATAATGTACGCGAAAAAAATAAGATTCGTGAGTTCGATTAATTAATAATTCAGGGACTTGTGGCGCAGATATTATTATTAGGAGTAGATAAGGAGCAGTAGGTCAAATAAATTATACACATGTTTATAATTAACAAACTGATTGTGGCTAGCAGCCTTTATTCGTTTTATTTCTCACCCAACTTATTCAAAGAATTTATCAAACGCATCAATTAACTAGAATTGGAATAAACTAAATCATAGCAAATCGCCACCTTGAAAATAGCCGAAACAAAATTAACAACAATTGCGGAGACTCGACATATCAAGTTTTCATATACGAAGATTATAATATTATTCGATAATATGAGAATATTGACTGCTTTCATGTGAATCAAGTATAACCTATAAAGCAAGAAAAGATTGTTTACAATAATGGTTAGTTAAATGTAAATGTATTGTTAGATGAAATGTGATGGAGTAAATTGAGGTTGCGTATAAAAAAGATTGATTGTAAATTTAAGCTATGAAGTTTGATTTAATGATGTGATAATACGCGAACAATATTACGATTTATTGAAGATATATTTAAATAATTATATTGAAATAAATCAATTATATATGAGATGACTTATTTGCCATCACCGTGTATCCAGACACGAGATCCGGCATTCAACGGAATAATTATACGGAAAATAAGTCTCGAGCCGATCTAAATATCAACGTAGTAAATGAACGAAAAAGAGTAATAATTATAGCAAATAGAACGAATCACTTAGAGAAGATATTGTGGTGGAAATTGATAGTCGTAGGATGGATGACCTGTAAATTGCTAAACATTAAGATTCGGATGATGTAATATGTGATCCTCGTAAGTGTTATTTATTATTTGGTTAGCTTTCCGAGGAGTTAGGATGATAATCTTAGTTTACGCATAATTCCCGGAATGCGACCATAGACAACCGACTGGGACGTGATATAATCACCACCAGCCGGACAGCGAAAGCTGTCTCTTTTGCGTCTGTCGGTGGCAGGGTTAGTTGATTAATTATGCGCTGAGTCTTTCCCGAAGGAAGAGACTCCCCGGATCAGTCTGGTGTGGAGATCCCCGGGTGCGAGAAATAAATCAATACCAATGTTAATTTGTTAAAATAAAAGGTTAAAATTATGAATACATAGAGTCCAGCGGCGAGGCGAAACGGCAACTCGAGCAGCTAGGACCTGGCTTCCTCTGGAACACTCTGGCACGTGGTTTCGTCTGTAGAAGAATCATGTGGAGTGTTGTAGTCTGTTGGAGGAAGGAAATGTACTGATACACTGCATCGCTCGAGCTGGTCAGCGAGGAGACGAGCGAAGCGGGACCGCTAGGAGAGGGGTATGCGCAGCGGACGAAATCTCGTTTGCGGCGTAGATCTGCTGCGTCGGCGGCCCTCATACGATCGACAATCGTATGGGAGCCGTGTAAACGAGAGAGAGAGAGAGAGAGAGCGAGGCAGCCCTGTACATGCGCTCCACGGCACCTGAGCTAGTAGATCAGGGCCGTACCTGCACGGACCCAGAATGTGGCCGTTGCAAAGTAAGATTTAATCCACAGGAGAGCCGGCCGTGAGAACCCCAGCCGTTGCAGTTTAGATAGTAGTTTAGAAGGTGAGATGGTGTCGAAGGCCTTGCTGAAATCGAACAGCAGCATGAGAGTCACCTTCTTTTTGTCAATGGCCATGCGTATGTCGTCGGTCAGTTTGAGTAACGCTGTTTGGGTACTGTGGTGTTTTCGAAAGCCGGCCTGGTGGGGATCCAGTAACTGATATTTACTAAGGTACTCCGTGATCTGGGTGTGAGCGATCTTCTCGAGTACCTTTGAGAGGAAGCAGAGCAGAGCAATCGGCCGAAAGTCAGTGACGTCAGACGGAGCACCGGTCTTCCTTAGGGCAATCAACTGAGCCCGCTTCCAGATACTCGGAAAGATCCCCTGAGCGAAGGAGCAGTTAAACAAATTTAAAATATATTCGCCAATAATTGGGAGAGCCTTGACGACCACCCCGCAAGGAACACCGTCGACACCCCTCGCTTGCGAGGAAAAATGTGATATGGCGAGGACAACGTCGCTCATACCAACGGGACTGAAGGAGAAACCCTCCTCGCTTGCTGTTAAAACAGTGTCCATTGCATCATCTATGTTTTCGAGGAATGATGCCGATATTCCAGCGAAGTGCTCGTTCAACTCACCCGGCGTGAACCCGAAAAACTCCTCTTCCTTTCGCCCAGGCAGAAGGCCGAGATGACGCATCACCTTCCAGATGTTTTTACTCTCGTCAAGAGCGTTTGAGAGTTGTTGACGGTGGAAGGAATCACGCTCTTGAGCAGAACGCATGTCGACCTCATTTGTAAGTCGAACAACCTCATCGAACAGCTCCGCCCTTCCCGTGCGTTCATAGCGCCTGAGAGTGGCATTCCGCTTATCGATGAGAGACCTCAACTCCTGACCAGACCAAGGAGCATACTTTTTACGCGGACAAACCGTCTTTATAGGTGCCAATTCATCGATCGCGATTTTCAGGTTATTGTTAAGGGCGCTTAGAGCACCGCACAGATCGGCCTCGATGGAATTCATGGCTGTCCAGTCGCAGCAAGACAAGAGGTCACAAAGAGTAAGAGAATCTATACTCTTGTAGTCTCGGTAAGATAAAGAGCTTCTCCCAGAAGTGGGAGAGTAGATGTCAAGAGAGACATCAATGACACAATGCTTGCCGAGACTGGGCACCCACTCATTAGTCAAGTTCAGGATCGTGTCGTTTTCGTCAGTCATGATTAGATCAATCCATGTGTGAGATGATGAGGTATGATGTGTGGGACCATGTCTAATTATCTGAAGAGACAACTCCTCAGATAAACGCTTGATGGTAGCAGCGTCATCTGAATCAGACTGAAGGTCCGCGTTCAGATCGCCCATGATGATCTTATGGCTAAACTCGCTACATAGATCCCGCATAACATCAAAGAGGTCAGAGTCCTTTTGCATAGGAATCTTGGGGGGCCGATATATAATTTCGACCAATACGGGGGGAGATTCGCCCCGTTGCACGCTACAGAATAGATACTCGGGAATGCCAGGTTTACCTGGTCCCATGGTGTTAGAGGAGGCAAGCTTTTTAATTTTGAGACCGTTGCGTACAAAGAGGGCGACGCCACCCCCGTTTACATTTCGGTCTTGCCTTATGACGGAGTATCCTCCTATGCTAATGAGGCTGTCATCCACAATCGGACCCAGCCATGTTTACGCAAAGCCAAAGACCTCATACGAGGAGCGCTCATCCAGAAAAGCACGAATCGTCTCAATGCGGGCCCTGATGGAATTTACATTCACAAAACCCGCCCTCAGGCTACTCCTAACACCTGGCCCATTGTCAAAAGGCCTGGCCAGTCAAAATGAGGGAGTGGATGATGATGAGGATGTTGATGCTGATGACGACGATGATGGTGATGGCGATGCTGCCGCCGAGATTGTCAGACCCGGCTCAGGTGCGTTGCGTTGAGTAGCAGTGTCTCTGTAGAGAGAGAGAGAGAGAGAGAGAGAGAGAGAGAGAGAGAGAGAGAGAGAGAGAGAGAGAGAGCGCGCCGGTGGCGNTCCGGTAATACGTAGTAGCTTCGTATTGTAGTGAAAGAGAGAGCTTTCAATAATATGCAACAGCTATACTGCATTAAGAAGATGCGTATATTGACTCTCGAAAGAAAAAACAACGGTCATTGAAACGTTCACGAGCTTTTCGGTCCTATAGTATTTATATTTGTGCAAAACATATGTAATTTAATGATTTTGCTAGAGAAAAGCAGTGAATGTTTGCTAGTCTGTGTCGTCTTTCTGACAGCAGACTAAATAGAATGATTTTATTTAATATTTATATTTTTTAGTCAGGTCCGGGATACGAGGTAGTGGAAATTAACACAATAATAAGATTATGATTTTAACAACATAAATATATTCAAATTATTAATAGAACTGAGAATATTGCATTGATTGTTGCATATATTCAATATCACAAAATGAAATAAATTAATAAATTCGCTTTTGATGTTTACAAACAAAAATATAAACAGATACACGTTAAATTGCGTTATCGTGCCTAACTCGAAAATTTTATAAGTATAAGAATATTCGGAAATTTCTCTAAGTCTTTTGAAAGGAACTGGAATTTTTCTAAGTCCACGACTGATACGCTTAAATTGCAATATCTTTCTTGACTAGAAAATTTTATAAGTCCTTCAAAAGTGAGAAAATATTCTAAGTGTTTTCTCTCCCAAGGCTTAATGGTTGCTCTTGGTAGGACTAGTGCGCTGGAGCTAGTGACTGGCCATAGGCCGCGCATGTCCTTATATAAGCTACGGAGAGAGCGGGACTCGAGCCGCCGAAAAAACGCTTACATACAAATATATACACACACATTCACACCTATATACAAAAACCATTCATACAAGCACACGGAGATGCGCGCGCCGCGCCGCCGCTACGTCATCATCCCACTCTCACGCTGTGCACGCCGCACCGCTCGCTGCGCTACATATATAGACATACGCGCTCGCTGCTGCCGCTTGGTATATCTATAGCGCGCTCTCTGCTGCCGCTGCCGCGTGGTGACTCCCGCTGCCGCCGCTACTGCCTGATGGCGCTGCTGTTGTTGCTTGTAGCTGACTGCTCAGCTGTGACCCGTAGCTTTGGAAAGAGTGGGAGAGTTCGCTTATTTGCGTGTAATAACTAAAAATGAGTCGTGAGTCTTTAGTTATTGAATTTTAAATTGAAAACCCTGCGGAGCCGGTGTATGGTGTTACAAACAGGTGTAACCTGATCCACGCTATCTCACCGCGCGACTCACCCGACTGCGAAAGATGTGTCTAACTTTTCGACCATGGATACGTAGCATTTATGATCGAAGCGTCAACATGTTCGCTAGACGCTGACGTCAGCATCGCTGCAGGCTTCCAGAACATTCAACTATGTAGAGATGCCGCTTCTGACCTTGAGCAGCCTCCTGGTGACAGCTCGGTACCCGGAGTATGCTGTTTGTAGTGTACCACCTGGAGTAGACTACCTGGAGTATACCAACTCTCGCCTTCGGCTTGGATGGCAATTCACACTCGCTATGGACTTACCAGTTCTTTACCTTCCTCGGGGCATAATATACTATTATATATGAATATTAGATTTCAGTTTGTCACAATTCAAATTAATATAATTCGATAAAAAAGTTATTTTTAGTTCATTACCTTTACAGTATGATCATCAATAAAAAAATCAACCAATAAATATTTTTTTAACAATGTTAATTTTTTAGTAATTGAAAAATAACAAAATTTATTTTTTATATTAGCTAAAATGAAAGGTTAAATAAAAAAGTTAACCAGTTAAATTTAATAAATATGTTTTTAAAAAAAAATACACATAAAAAACGTATAACATTAACATTTTTTTTTTTTTTTTTGATACATTATAACTGAGATATTACAAGAATAATAAATGATGATTATATTTTTATTCCCGTAAAGTATAAAATATTTATTGGTTCACTTTTTTGAACCAGTAAATATTTTGTACTATACGCAAGCGTGCTCGTATATCATGAATAATAAGATTTACTTCAAAATTATCGGACTCCTTTGCAATGATCGCAGCAGCGATACCTGGCATATGCTGTCCAACACAAGGACCCATCCATTCAACGGGAAGACGTAAATGTGGCGTCATGAACACGTACCCATTGTTGTTATTCATTTTGACTATAACAAATGAAATAGTGATTTATTTAAGACATGATCGTGGGTGCGAAACATGTAGAATGAGCAATGAAGAGAAAAGCATGTAAAAGAGAGAAAGAGTCTGCGGCACAGTAAAATGATACAAGATGTGCTCTTTAAGAGCCTTTCCAACATTAAATTTTTATTTTTTCTCTACGTCAAACAATTAATACATTTTTTTTTCTTTTAAAGTCAAGAAGTAATAATATTTAGCAGTAAAATTATTACAGTAGAAATTAAATTTTAAAAAATTCTATCTCTCATTAAAATTATTATATTACATAAATAAAAAATTGATACAGTGGCGAGTAAATTTCAATATATAATTTTCGTAATACACACCATAGTGAAATAAATAACATCACATGAATATATCACACCACAATGAGTGAGAGAGAGATAGAGAGATATCCAACATAGTGGCGCCCATGTACACCTGTAACAGATCGCAGTGTAATGTCATGAAAGAAAGAATACCCCAAATTTAATTTTGAAAGGCTCATAAAGTGCACACCTTGTATGATTTTACTAGGGTGTACACTCACAAACTGTATATTGAAATTTGATAGTCACTGTATCAATTTTTATTTATGTAATATAATAATTTCGATGAAATAGAATTTTTTTTTAATTTCATTTTTACTGTAATATTTTTCATGTTAAATAATATTCATTTCTTGACTTTAATATTGGTAACTAGTATGTTTGAATATACAGTTTTTTCTCAGTGTGCAAATGAGAAATAGAGAGAAGAATGTCACGTGAAAGAGAGATAGAGAGAGTGTACGAATAAAAGCTACTAATCTTACCTTTAATAGGAGAGAGATGTCCACTTGATTTTTTTTTTCACTGAACGAGCACTGAAGTGTTTGACTTGACAGTTAAAGAAAGTGTGAGGTCAGTAGATGTAATGTCCATCTTTTTAAAGGGTATTTATCAGAGAGAGGACAAGATGCATAGCGTAACTTGATATTCAAAATATAAACTACCCAACACATGCTATTTGCTTCCAGATATTCTTTGTATTGTTCTGGAATACTCTTATAATATATAAGGTGACTTAAAAAATAACGTAAGCATGACTAAGTATAGGAATTCTTCAACTTATAACATATAATTTAATCACTTAAATAGCCAAATTCTATTTTATTAGTGACACCACCAAAATATTGTAAATAGATATTTTTTTTATCTTTGCATTCTCTGATCATATTTTCTAAAGCATCTGGTTTTTCTTCAATGAAAACTTTTGACATTCTTCCTGGCAGAAATACACCAAACGAATCTTCTGATTCTACAAATACTTTGTCACCATACTTAGTCTTAACTTTTTTTATCAGACTAATTTTATATTTTTTTTCAACTGTTAGATTTTTCAATTTCTGTGTAGGTAGATATTCCATTCGTCCAATTTGGTTGATATATTCAAAATTCATCTTGATATTCTTGTCGTGTTATACTGTAGTCAAAAGAGATTTTGTGAAACTGCACTATGGTGTTACGCTGTTAACACTCTCAAGGAAATGGTTGGAAAAACAAAGCTACTGCGCTTTTTATATTCTCATCATTTCCAACGTATATTCTATGAATGAAAGTTGGGGACATAAATGACTGCAGTTGTTGATTTAATTATTTTCTACGAATTATTTTTCTGGAGTAACTTCTAAGAATTATTTTTGTAGTAAACAGTTCTAAGAATTATTTTCAATGTATAAAGATAGTTAGCGTTATTATACATTTTACATAGAATGAATCATGTATAAACCCTCATTTTTAAGACGATTCTACGAATTATTGCTTCCTCTTAAAGGAAGCTTTGTAATAGTAAAATTTTCAGTTTCGCTAAAACTTTATAGAAACATGTTTTTAGATGTTAGAATTTCTAATAACGTGTTTTTAGGAAATGTCCGTATGGATGTGTGTGTGTGTGTGTGTGTGTGTGTGTGTGTGTGTGTCTATGTATACCGTGATATTTCTGAAACTACTCCGTCAATATCAATCAAATTTGACATGCATATCTATTTTTGGATTCTGAATTCGGAAAAAACATTTATTTTTTTATTTTTTCAATTACTTTCTTTTTTATGGCCATTTTTTGATTTTCGAAAAACATTATTTTCGTTTTTTTAATCATTCCATTGTTACAAACAATTCAGCTAAAATGCATTTGAAAAATAATAAAATTACCTACTATTCCCCGTTTGGTTCTCGGGATTGACCGCTCCGTTCGGCAGATAAAATGAAAAAGGTGATTTTTTTTTTTAAATTCATATCTCTGAAACTACACATCATAACCTCACGAAAAAAAATATGTTGATGGGTTACGTGTCAAACTATATTCCATTAAAATTTCAAGTGATTTGACTACTTATTTTTTCAGTAATAAATCGAAAACTGAAAAAAATGAGTTTTTTTTGAGTCTCGATTACGGGCGTAAAAAGGCCTTATTGCACTTGAGATTGGGATTTGGGAAAAGGTAGATATTTTATATGTTTTGGCTAAGTTCATTGCGCAGCTTTGAAACCCCTATGGTTCTTAAGATATCAAGGTTTGAATTTTTTTTTGAAAATTTTTTGATTCCTTGTATCTCTAAAACAATGTAGTCAAATGCTTCAAAATTTTATTTGGTGATTCACCATAAACGATGATATCTGCTGTTAAAATTTCAAACGATTTCGTTGAGCGGTTCTTAAGTAAAGAGCTGAAATGTAAAAACCGATTTTTCTAAAAAATTTGGCTTCCCCTTATAGGGTTGTCGTTGTACGTCGTAAAGTCCCTCCCTACGAATTTATGTCATACTAATAATATTAAAATACCATTCACATACTGTATTTTAAAATAATATTTTATGTATTGGAACAATAAATTTCGTTGGAGGAAGCTACGTGCCAATGAATTGGCAGCGGTTTTTTTTTTGGAATGCATAAACTTATTAACTTATGAATATTCTAGAATACCTTCGAACGTTATATAAAGGATGATGCTTGATACTTCAATTTAGTTGATAATCATCCCTCGACTGCGCAAAATGTCAGCATTTGATTGTGCGATGGTTGTAAAAAATTTTCTAGAAGCTTATGTGCTTTTATCACGTCCATCTAATCATTCAGAAAAAAACATAAAATGGATTAAGCTTGCTGAGCATAATTTAAAAATTTTGAGACAACTTTTATATAAAAATGACACAAATGTTCATGAAAAAGAAAAGTTTCTTTCTACAATTTCTTTAGTAAAAGGAATTCAAAATAGATTAAAATGTTTACTGAAAAATGGTGAAGGTCTACAACGACGTGAAAGATGAACTGACCGTGTATAATGGCAAGATTTAGAAAGTTGCTTTAATGAAAAAATTAAAACAAGTGTAATTACAAATTTAAAAAACTGGAATATAAATTCATTTTTAAAGGATGCTGATGCTTTATTCGAACCTCGAATTAAAAATATCCTGAAGAAAGAAGTGGCACTTAAAGTATACGTTGTATTGGCAGCTGAATTTGTTGTAAAAAAAGCTGATGAAGAAGTGGCTAAAATAAAATATTTTAATACGAAAGCTGAGATAATTTTACCAACATCTGACTTGAAGGAATGGTGGAAAACGAACGTTCAAGAGCTCATTTTACGAGATATAGAAGAATTTCACGAACGAGACTCTGGATGGACACTGCGTGATATTTTGAATTTAAGTGTTCACATAAATAGATATAATTCAATGTGTGTAGGCTCTTTCATAGATTTGCCTGAATTTATTAAACGAAAAAAAGCATGTGTTAATGTAGAGAATTTCGATGACACATGTTTCAAATGGGCTATACTATCAGCACTGCATCCAGCTCATAATTCAAATCGTGTATCAGAATATATAAAATATGAAAATGAGCTGAATTTTGATGGAATAGAGTTCCCAGTTATACCAAAACAAGTACCTAAATTTGAAAAACAAAATAATATTTCCATCAATATTTATACTTTGAAGAAGCATAATGAGAAATTTACAGTTGTACCAGTTTATCTCACTAAGCACGAGAAAAATCCACATATCAACCTTTTACTGTTACAAAATTATTATACAAATGATACTGATGAACAGTAGGCTATAAACAATGAACCACTCAGATACCATTACGTTTGAATCAAGGATTTATCCCATTTAGTATCAAACCAAATATAAAAAAAATCATCGTAAATATATTTGTCATCGCTGCCTGCATTATTTTGCTAATCAAGATAAATTAACCCTACACGAACAAGATTGTATTCAAATTAACGAGTGCTGCATAAAAAACTAAGACAACAATTTCTAGAATTAAAAAATTTCAGTTTCTAAGAAAAAGTCCCATTTGTCATTTATGCAGACTTTGAAAGTTTTTTGAAACCTCTTGAGGATAATAGCCCTGCGTATCAACAACATGAAGCCATTAGCATTGGCTACTACATGAAATGTAGTTATGATGACTCATTATCTAGTTCTCATAGCTATAGAGGAAATGAGCCTGCGAAATGGTTTATGAACAAACTTGAGACTATAGCGAAGCAAGTCGAAGAAATTTTAAAAAAAGTCATACCAATGCAAGCATTGACATGGGCTCAAGAGCAAGCTTTTCAAGCAGCAACATTATGCCACATTTGTGAAAAATCACTCAATGAAAATCGTGTAAAAGATCATTGCCATTTAACGTTATTCTCACTACAAAAATACTATTTGTCACTATACAAATACTCATGTACCTGAATATTTCAGATATCGAGGTCCAGCACATGAAAAATGCAACTTAAGTTATCAAGATTCACACATCATTCCAATTATTTTTCGCAATTTCACCGGATATGACTCACATTTCCTCATTAGAAATATTGCTAATGGCTTTCCTGGAAAAATAGATCTTTTGTCATTAAATAAAGAATGCTTTATTTCTTTCACCAAACATATTGATGGCTGTGATATCAAACTTAGATTTATCGACTCTTTTCGTTTTATGGCATCATCTTTGGATAAGCTATCTTCATACCTCGAAGAAAAGAATATACTCAAGAATGAATTTGATCGAGATCAACAATATTCACCTTTTACTGGTGAAAAATTACAATTATTACAAAGAAAAGGAGTTTTTCCTTACGATTATTTGGATAGTGAGGAAAAGCTTTCGATTACAGAAATTTCATCCTAAGATAAATTTTACAGCAGCTTGTATTATAGTGAAATTTCTGATAAAGATTATGAGCATGCAAAAAATGTTTGGGAAAAATTTAATATATCAAATTTAGGAGAATATTCTGTATTGCTATTAGCTCAAGCTTTTGAGAATTTTCGCAACAGTTGCCATTCAGCGTATGGTTTGGACCCTGCACATTATTACACGACACCTTATGGAGAATATAGTACATTTGACTGTATGTATAGTATAGTTCGTGCTAGAATGACTGAGCGCGTTAACGAGTGTGTGAGGGAACGCACACATGCAAGTATCCCCTCTCGCGTATGAGTGTGAGTCACATGACTACTTGCGGTGTCGAGACTAAACGAGTCTCGCACATCGCTCTCTTGGGAACGAGCCGTCGCCGAATACACAAGGTGTGTGCGACGCATAGCTGTACATAGAAGACGAATAAATCCACATCGTTATTAAATATTAATCCTCTGCCTTACCTCATTTATCTAACATGGTAGCAGAGCGTTGGAGCCTTTCTTTCACAATTTTACATTAACCTTCGGGGAGATGTAAAATTGAGGGGGGGGATATATAAGTGAGGTTAAAAGCCACGTGGTGAAGAAATTTTTCAAAGTGAAAAATCAAAGTGTTTCAATAATATAAGAAGAAAAATACAAGTGAGAATAAATAGCTAAACAAAAGGACTATTGATTAGTAGAAAGATTTTTTGGAAAAATCGTAAAATCAGTGTGATGCACGCGGATTAAAAAGTACATGTGAAACACGTGGCAGAGTGCATGGAAAACCGAGAGACGCCGGAAACGAAGATAATTAAAGAGGAAGATTCTGTACACGAAGGAACGTTCGAGAATCAACTAGAAATTGAAGAAAATTCTGAAATAGAAGAGAAAATCGAGTTTCAAGGAGACGAAATGGAGAAGAAAGAATTTGCTATACCGGTGTTTGATGGAGAGGATTACAACATGTGGAAGAAGAGAATAACGATGTTTCTAAAATTAAAAAAGTGTCATGAAGTAATAGACAAAGAAAAGCCCTCAACAGGAGCAAGCGAAACATGGGATGATAATGATCTAAAAACGATAAACATAATTTATTGTGCTATTTCGAATAAGCAATTAGAGTTCGTGTGCGAAGAGACTACTGCGTTTGGCATAATGAAGAAGCTAGACAGTATGTATTTGAAAAAATCTACAGCACTGCAAATTGTATGCAGGAACAGACTTGAAAAAATAAGATTAAATAATTATAGTGACACGGCGTCATTTTTTAGTGATTTTGAGAAAGCAGTGAATGATTTGAAAGGCGCAGGTGCCAATATAAGTGAAAAAGAAAAATTAAACTACATGCTGAACACGTTGCCAGAATCGTACAGCTACATAGGTGATTTAATTGATACGTTGAAGAAAAAAGATCAGACAGCTGATTGCGTGAAAAATAAAATTAAGCTTTCCGAGATGAAACACGGCAATGAAGATTCCGAAAGAAACCAAACGTTTTCGCAACAAGCAAAGAAAGATGCTACAAATATGGAAAAACCGGTCACTTCGCAAGAGAGTGCAAAGATGGCGGTCAAGCAGCGCACACAGCGGTGGAACATGGCGAAGGTCCGATCCACGGTGAGTCGAGCCGTGGCGGAGGAGGAGAAGGACAAGCAACCTTACGGAAGGGAGACGCGGCAAACTTCCGTCGCAGCAAGCAAGGGCGCGCAGTACGGCAGGTCAAACCGGTGTCCGACGTTCAGCGCTCTGAGTAGCAACCGCGATGCGGCGCGAATAAAAATTAGAATGAAAAAAAAAATGCTGCTAGATAGTGGATGTTCTCAGACCACATTATTCCTAATAAAGTTAGATTTTTTGAATTGTTCTGAGTTAAAGAACCCTGTGGAAAATGTTATTTTAGATAGAAGATAGTGAATTTAGAAAGCAAACCTAAAATCGCTGTGAAACCGGTGTGGTAAGTTCTTATAGAGCCTTTTGAGAAACGAAAATAAATAGTAATGAACAAATTTTCATAACGTAAGAAATGAACCAAATTTACTTCTACGGCGAAATGACAAATACGAAATACGATCTTTCTAAGAAATATATTAATTAGGATTGATGAAAAAGGAGACGACTTAATAAGCGTATGGTATTAAAGAAATCGTCCATAATCATTCACGGTCAATGGAAATTCGAACCAAAAATTGTACAATGCTCAGTATATATCTGGGTAAAAATGTAGTAATAAAGAAAGTGCACATAGAATGCGTAGGCATTGACTTTGGCTCTTTAAATTTTTAATAGAAGCAATTTGACGTATTCCAACTGCGTATCTCTCTT
>CM053168.1:37127227-37170547 GCA_012977825.3 Pteromalus puparum
TGAGTGAAAAACAGCCATTAAAACGCTTGAGCAGGAGGCGTCTTTTACATGTATCAGATTAGATTACATTAACTTAACGCTTAGGGCGTGTAGAGTAGCAATGATAAGGACCGCCTCGCTGCAGCTGCAGTGATAACACACCCATCTTCTCTCTCTCTCTCTCTCTCTCTCTCTCTCTCACTCGCGTCTTAGAAGTCTGCCACCTTCTTGAGCACATATTCTCCTGATACTATCTCGCCCTTTTCGCTTGATTTTCGGCCAAATTTAAATATAATTTCGATTGTATTATCGACTAATGCTCTGTACTCTGTATGTACGTGCTAGTCACAGAACAAAATCATAAGAAAAAGTGAGTGAGAGAGAGAGAGAGAGAGAGAGAGAGAGAGAGAGAGAGAGAGAGAGAGAGAGAGAGATGTATATGCTGACTTAACTTCACTTTGCGTAAAAAATACACCCGAGAGTCGTGGCTGTGGATGAAAAATACCATTCCCACGTAAACTCGAGATGGTTTTTGGCCATCTGATTATTCTAGAGACCAAGTTTCCATGCGTTTAACACTTTTTAATAAATCTGAGATGCACAGAAGCCGAAATATTAGATATGAAGACGATAACTGACGACTTTCGTCTCGCAGTTTTATCAAAAAGTGTCTATGCAAGGGCTTTGCGAAGTAAAAAGTGGTGGAAAAAGTGTGTGGCGAGAGGCGAAAATTCGCGCAGCTTCTTCAGTCCTTCGCCAACTTTCGCAGACTAAAGATATATATACTAATTTTAAAAATGCGTATTCTAAGTGTTGTGGAGATTAACGCGCGCGCAGTATACCGGTACCGCGTTACACCGTCACCACCACCACCACCGCGCGACCCTATGCTGCCGCAATTTTTGGATGATGCGGTACTCGACCAGGAGGTTGCCGCTATAATGGCGAGCAGTCCTGTGAATGTGGCACCGCTTATCGCATATTCGGAAATAAATTCACCACAGCCACTACTCCTATATCCGGAATTGGGAGCTGCCGAAAACAATAGCGACGACGAGATGGATCGAGTATGGTCGATCCAAGAGGCAGATGAGAATGCTGCGAGAATTTTTGCCGGACAGGCCGAGGCTCGGGCTGTGAACGAGGAGGAGGAAGCTGCGAGAATTATGCTACTACGCGATGCTGAAGAAGATGATGATGATGAGGAGGAGCAAATGGAGGAAGAAGACAGGGTTGTAGAGCAGGAAGAGGTGGAGGAGGAGGAGGAGGATCAAATGGATGACTCTGGCGTAGAGTCAATTGACAGCGATACTGGGAATAACCAGGATATTTCCGCCAGTGACAGTGATAGTAGTACCAGTAGTGATAGTGATAGTGACAATAATAATAATAATGACATATACGACCCCACAAGGGATCCTGAGCGAGAAGCTCGCTTACATCGGCTTCTTGGCATGCGAAAGCACCTGTGGCGGGTGAGAGCCAATCTGCTCCGGCTGAAACGTCGACGAGACGTCAGGCGGATGCAGGAAAAAATACGCCGTGTGCGAGATCGTCGAGTGCTATTTATGCGAAATTTGAGTCGCGCTGAACGACAAGCCCTTCCCGTACCGCAACGAGAACTTCCGCGTAGAAATCGGGACTTTTGTTACGGGTGTGGTAAGTTTTATTTGATGCAACGTGTGCGTTGGTGGTGGAGGTGCGAGGAATGTGGATTCTGGCTGTGTCCGGACTGCAACACAGACCCGCTACACTGCCAAAGAAACCCACTAATATAAACTTATATATATATAAATATATATATAAATAAAAACAGTGCTTAGTATTAGTGATAAGTGTGTAAGTTTTAGTATAAAATAGGTTAAGTTAAGCAGTGTATTACGTAACAAACAATATCATCAACAAAAAAAAAATCAACACATCATCATCATAAAAAGGTAAGAGTATACAAAATTAATAATTGTGTGTGTGTGTGTGTGTGTGTGTGTGTGTGTGTGTGTGTGTGTGTGTGTGCATACGTGTGTATATAAAGGCTGCACTGACAGGGATATCCAAGTCAGTCGTCAGCCAACTGTCGGATCGCCAACACCACAGGATGCCGCTCCGACGCTCTCTCCGAAGTGCCTTGAAAAACGCCGAATAATAAGTATATGGCTGACTATGTAGCTGACGGTATTACGCAGCTTCGCGCACAAAGAAAAACTCCAGAGAGAACGTTTATAATTCTTTATTCAATGAACAGATTAAACTTATCGTATCTTAAATGAATTATAATACGTCAGTCTTTTCCGACCGCTCGTGAGAACCTGACGCTTCGCCGCATCCGATCGCTAAATTGTCTCTCAAACATTTGTTTTTTAAATTGCTAGGCAACTCGACATTCGAACTTTACGCAATATATGCAATTCTTCGCACAAGTATCCCTATGACCAAACGTCCGTGAAAAGCCTCTACGCGTTTTCACCCCTTGCCCTTCTTCATTTACAGATTTCTTTTTTCATGATAATCATGTCCCAATCCATGAAGAAGTAAAGCGGCCCCGGACGATCCTCTGCGATCGCCGTGCGCGCGACCTCCGAAGTGATATCAATTGTCATCATTCGTCGGAACACTTGTTTTTAATTAGATAATAAGACAACTAAGCGATCACATTGGACAAAACGGTAACATTCTCCCCCTCGTGCAAAACTCAGGGGTTGACATACACGTAAATAATACGCCCCAGCGTTTTTCGCGTCTTCTGTATCCTACTTTAACATTTAAAGGTCCGAAATAATCGACCCCACAATCAGAAATGGGGCGCAGTCTATAGCCTAGAGGGGCTGAAGGGAGAGCTGCCATTTTCGGAGTAGATGGATTGCTGCGAGACCATTTGCAAATAGCGCAATTGCTCACTATACTTCGTAATAAATGCCGCAATCCAACTATCCAATACTTTTGACGTAATTCATTTATTACAGTTTCATGGCTGCCGTGAAAACATCTTTCATGATAATGTTGAACTAACAAACGCGCGATTTTGTCCTTCCCTTTTAAAATTATTGGTCGTGTCGCAATTTCGTATTCCCCTAAATTCGTAAGACGACTGTTAGAACGTAAAAGACCGTCATTGTTCAAAAAAACGTTTAAATCAGCAATCTTACTTTTCTTTGAAATAGGCAACGACATTTTTAACGCATTAATTTCAATAGAAAAGGAAACTGATTGAATCCACTCCAAACAAATTTTTTCCGCTTTATCACGAATTTCGACAAGATCAATTTGTTTCCTTCTCATTTTATCAATGGCTTCGTAAAATCTAATAATTGGGTAAATAAGTCGCAACCATGAAGAAAATCGTGATAAATATTGTGGAAAATTAAAAAGTCTATATACTTGTTTCGTGATTGTGAAGGCACAAAAAACTGTTTTTTTGCGGTACTCTGAATCACCCTTGTCGAAATTAGTCACTTGTTCGTCAGGCCAACTTTCTTCGGATTTTCGCAAGAATGTAGGCCCAAAAAACCACCTACTTTCCTCGCTTAAAGCGTCTGGCACGATTCTAGTTCCATCGTCGGCGGGATTTTCCGATGACGGAATCCAATGCCACTCAGAGGCTGAGGAGCTTTCGCTGATTTCAGCTAAACGGTTCGCGACAAACATTTTAAATTCACGTGGTTCTTTATTAATCCAGTGTAATACGGTTTTGGAATCCGACCAATACACTTTACGCATGATCTGATAGTCGTGCTCTTTCGATATAATATTGGCGACCCTGATTGCAAGAACTGCGGCTTGTAGCTCTAAGCGAGGAATAGGAACCGTAGGTTCTTTCATCGGTGCGACTCGACTTTTTGCCATGATTAAAGCAGTGTGATATGATCCGTCGTTCAAACAAATTCGCCAGTAAGCAACGGCCGCGTACGCTTTTGAACTGGCATCGCAAAATGTATGTAGCTCGGCTGACTTTACTTGGCTATTCTTAAATTGATAGCACCGCGGAATGCGAATTGATTTGATTCGTTCTAAATTATTTAACCACTGTTTCCATTGCAAAAATTCCGTGTCCTGTAACTGCTCGTCCCATCCTATTTTCGAATTCCAAACTCCCTGCATTATTAATTTAGATTCTACGGTCAAGAAACAAAAGAAAAAGGTGTCAAGAAACCAAGGAGGTCAATGATGGACATAATGATTTTCAAGAATTCCCGCTTAGTTGGTTTATTGATTCCTGTACGTAAGTTTAGGTTGATTTTGTCAGAATTAATGTTGAAAATTAATTCGTCTGAAGAATTCATCCATCTTAAACCTAAAATTTTCTCTACGTTGTCTTTTGTCTCGAAATTTATCGGCTGCTTGTCATTGCTATGCGCGCTTGAACTGCTCAATACAGATGCATTATTGCTCGTCCAACCGTGCATTTCCCAGTTTGCGTGTTTATTAATCTCGATTGAACCCGCGAAGACGCTTCCTCTATTGTTTCGCAACTTTCCAAAAAATCGTCCATGTAGCTGTTCTCAATAATACTCTTTGCAGCGGCAGGATACTTTGATGAAAACAGAGAAGCATTTTTGTTTTTAATAAATAGTGCAGTGCACGGAGATGATTTCGCGCCGAACAAAACGGAAATCATTTTGTATTCGACGGGTTCAACAGTCCTATCGCAGCCTCGCCATAAAAATCTTTGAGCATTTTGGTCGGCTTCTTGCAAACCAATTTTCAAAAGCATGTCACGCAAATCTGCTTTAATCGCGTAGTGAAATTGCCTGAATCGCATCAACACGCCCAAAAGCGATTTCAAAAGGTCAGGTCCGGCAAGTAAAAGTTTATTGAAGCTTACGGACGACGTTTCTGCCGCAGCATCGAATACCTACCTCACTTTTCCCGGTTTATTAACATTTGACACGCCAAAGTGAGGTAGATACCAAATTCGATTTCCTGCCGGTTTACCCTCGCATTTTTTTGCAAAGCCATTCTCAATAAGCCTATTCATTTCAAGGTAGTATAATTTCGCGTATTGTTCGTCACGGTCGAGCCTACGTTCCAATAATTTAAGCCGTCGAAGTGCTGTTGATCGTCCGTTAGTGGCTGAACAGTCGTCTGATTTCCAAAGAAGCCCAACTTCCCAGTGATTATTTTTGTACTGACTAGTCCTTTCGAGTATCTCAAGTGCTCGTTTGTCTTCCGCGTCTACTCGCGTTTTATTTATTATCTCAAAACTATTCTCGTAACTCGACTTATTTTTATTTAATGCGTTAATGTGAACAGAATCTTTTTCATTGTAAAAATTTCCATGAATGGACCAACCCAACAAGCATCTCGATACGTAAAGAGCATTTTTTTGAATCACTCTGAATTCACGAGAAATTATCAAGCTACAGTGATCTTGGCCAATTAATAAATCAGGAGCTTGATTATAAGCGCTTAAATGAATTCCTGATCGTTGTGCACAAAGCTTGACTATTTCTGAATTTACGCGTTGCTCGGGAAGCGCTAGGTTATTAACAACCAATACATTTGTCAGCAAAAAATTTGAGAACAGACTTGAAATTTCAATGTTTACTTTTTCGCTTGAAAACATAGTCGCGATTTCGCTTCCGACACCCTTTATTGCTATGTCTATTTTATTACTTTGCGCTCCGATTTCTTTTACTACTCGTGCGTTGATTAGCGTCGCAGTCGATCCCTCATCTAGGAGAGCATATATAAATTTAGAACTGCAAGTGCCATTTATTTTGACTGGAATTATTTTCAGAAGTGTCTGCGACGCTAGTCAGCTCGTATTATTAGTTGATCGCGGAGAAGTCGGAGCGCTAGCGTTTTTATCCAGGGCTTGAGAAGGAGATTCCCGACTGTTTGGACTCAACCTATCAGATTCGTTGGAATAATGCAAAAGTGTATGATGACGCCGACCGCATCGTTTGCACATTGGTTGAGTACATTTAAAACGGGAATGTCCTCCTCCTAAGCAATTATAACAAAGTCGGCTCGACTTAGCTACCTTCCACCGCTGATAAATTGGAGCTTTTATAAAATCGTTACACAAGTCGGTGGTGTGATTTTTACGGCCGCAATGAGCGCAACGCTGCTTGTTTTGGCTCGGCGAAGGTGCAGACGTGCTTTGAGTCGTGGTATAAACCGATCTTTCTCGCTGACCTTGAGAATCTCGAGAATCTTTTATAGAATAATCAGATTTCTTACGAGAAGAACCGCTTGATTGATCAGCAACTACGCCCGCTTTCAGCATCATTTCTGCTTCCTTATCTAGAAACTCTGAAATATTTTCCAAATTAGATTTTCTTTTATCCTCAGCATCAACGAAGCGAATGTAGTTGCTGATCACCGATTCGGGTAGCTTTTTTAAAATTGCGTCTTCGAGTTCGGTGCTGCACAAATAACCGCGATCTAAAGCTTTAATAGCTCTTAACGCGCCTCGTAAATCGGAAGCAAAATTGACTAAATCGCTCTTATTAGATCCGACTTTCGGTAAATCTTTAATCTCATTGATTACTTTAAGTAAGAACACTTTTTTGTTTCCGAAACGCATTTCGAGTGTCCTCATTATTTCGTTAGTGCCGCTACCAGATATATAGAGCATTTTTACTGCCTTTCGAGCATCATCACGCAAAGCATCGTACAATCGAGCAGCGTTTTCCTTATCATTATACGCACCAAGCTCAGAAGTTACCTCGTAAACTTGTTTGAATCGCGACCATTCTGTCGGATCTCCTGAATTTATAGGTAAAGCCTTTGCGGAGGACATTCTATGTGCTAAAATTGAACTCTCGTTCGAATTATAAGAGCTTGACTCGCGAATAGTGCTCAACGTTAGCTTGATGGCTTCAGCAATTTCATTTGCGGAGCTGCTGCTTGATTGGTTTTGATGTGACACGCCATATTCACGGTCTAATCTCGGAACGTGCTTAGTACTGTGAAAACGATTTTCGAGATCGCCGCAGATTTCATCGTACTGATCGCTCTCACTCTCATTTTCAGACTCATAAACTGCATACTCATTCACATTATGATTAAGTACGGGTTCTTTGAACATTTCTTCTTCTTCGCTAAGCTGCTCTGCTTGGAGGTCATTGTTGACATCGGTGGCCGGAGGTGGTCGAGGATGACGTGGCGTTGCTACTCCTCGTTTCGCTGTAGTCGTAGGAGGCGGTGCGCGAATTCGCGTCTCCGCGGTAGTCACCACTGGCGAAGGGAATGGCGCGAGTATACTCGCTGCCGTCGCTGATCGTGCCGACTCGCGTTCCCCTGCTGCTCTGGTCGCCGGTAGTCGAGCTAATACGCGACCTCGCGCCGCCACTGAAGATGGACGAGTCGGGTCGCGATCTCGCGACACCGATGTAGAAGGCGACAGAGCGAGCTCGCGCGCTCTTGCCACCGCTGCTAACTGGGATGAAGCACGTCTTTGGGCTGCCGTTAAGGGTTGAGTAGGCGGTGCGCTTCCCTGCGCCACCGCTGCTGTTGAAGCAGGCTGTTGTTTGGGGAGTGGAGCGCGCATCCTCAGTGTCACTGTTTTGGAAGCTGGCCGACGTTCTCCCGACGACAAAGCAGAAAGCGGCGCGCATTTCTGCACTACCACGGTTGTTGAAGCAGGCAGACGTTTAGGGGGTGGTGCGAGCTTCTGCGCTGCCACTGCTTTCGAAGCTGCTTGGCGCTTTCTCGTCGATGAAGCAGGAGGTGGCGCGCATTCCTGCGCTACCGCTGCGGGTGGAAACGCGAACCCACGCTGACGTACCGGAATCAAGGAAGGTAAAGGTGGGAGCTTCCGCTCTTGCGCTGATCGTTGTGGCTCATGGACTCGTTTGGAAGTTGAGGCTGGTTGTCGGGCTGGGTCTCGTGCATCTGACGCGGTGGGTTCTCGAAGTTGAAAACGGGTTTGGGTACGTGTCGTGGCTCCTGCTGCTGAAAAACTTGGAGCTTGCGTATGATGACGCACAGGCGAGGACGGCGGTAAATGAACCTCAGTATTTACGTATAAAAGGTTTGATGGTGGAACTTTGACAAATAATAATGGAGACTGCTCGTTAGCAACCGTTTGATAATGAACGTCGGTTATTCTCTCACCTGTGAGAGTCCCTGGGGCTCGGCGGTGAGCGACGGCAACGCGCCTACTTGGTGTTGGTTGATTTTCTGCCGTTGTAGTCTGCGATATCGCGCATTCCTGCTCTTCTCTCGAATCTCCCTGCTCCTCGCCGGAATCGGTATTCAATGATGGTAGAACGTCTATCCGATCCAAATCAACCTCAGCTTGATCTTGAGAAAAAGCCTCTGGGGCTCTTTTCTTCCGAGCTGGTATCGCTTTTTTGCCATTCGCCATTCTCTTGCTCATTTTTTCTTCTGCGCGTAAAGGTTGGGAACCTCAGGTCCCTGTCCGAGCGCCAAAATGTAGCTGACGGTATTACGCAGCTTCGCGCACAAAGAAAAACTCCAGAGAGAACGTTTATAATTCTTTATTCAATGAACAGATTAAACTTATCGTATCGTAAATGAATTATAATACGTCAGTCTTTTCCGACTGCTCGTGAGAATCTGACGCTTCGCCGCATCCGATCGCTCAATTGTCTCTCAAACATTTGTTTTTTAAATTGCTAGGCAACTCGACATTCGAACTTTACGCAATATATGCAATTCTTCGCACAAGTGTCCCTATGACCAAACGTCCGTGAAAAGCCTCTACGCGTTTTCACCCCGTGCCCTTCTTCATTTACAGATTTCTTTTTTCATGATAATCATGTCCCAATCCATGAAGAAGTAAAGCGGCCCCGGACGATCCTCTGCGATCGCCGTGCGCGCGGCCTCCGAAGTGATATCAATTGTCATCATTCGTCGGAACACTTGTTTTTAATTAGATAATAAGACAACTAAGTGATCGCATTGGACAAAACGGTAACAGACTATGATCCGGAAAATGAATCGAAATATCTCATGTATTTTGATGCTAATAACCTCTATGGATGGGCTCTTTAACAACCATTACCTTATGCAGATTTTCAATGGGTCGATGAAAATACCGATTTTAATGTGCCAGATGATTCAGAGTTCGGTTATATCCTTGAAGTTGACTTATAATATCCACAGCACTTGCATGACCTTCACAAATATTTATCGTTCTGTCCTGAGCACAAGAAACCACCAGGTGCCAAGTTGGAAAAACTCTTAACAGCCGTAGATTCAAAATCACGCTATGTACTTCATTATCGAAATTTACAACAAGCTGATAGGAATGGATTAAAACTTACAAAAATTCACACTTACAAAAATTCACAATTCTACGATTTATGCAGAGGCCTTGGCTGAAAGAGTACGTTGATTTGAACAGCAAAATGAGACAAGAGGCTAAAAACGATTTTGAAAAGAATCTTTATAAACTAATGAATTATGCTGTGTTTGGAAGGACTATGGAAAACGTGCGGAAGAGAGTTAATTTTGAACTTGTGAAAAACTGGAAAGGTAGATATGGCGCAGAGACTCTCATTTCTAGACTAGAATTCCATAGTCGTATTATCCTTGATGAGAATCTCGCACTCATCGAACTTAAACGTACTGAAGTATTAATGAACAAGCCAATCTATGTGGGACTCTGTGTTTTAGATTTATCGAAAACCCTAATGTACGATTTTCATTATAATTATATGAAGCAGGAATTCGGTGAAAAGTGTAAACTTCTCTACATGGATACTGACAGTTTTCTATATGAAATTGGGTGCGAAGATATTTATGCATTCATGAAACGAGATATTCAGAATTTCGACACTTCAGATTATCCAGCTGAAAATATTTTTGGAATGCCTCGTGTCAACAAGAAAGTTGTCGGTCTAATGAAAGACGAGTGCTGTGGACAAATTATGAATGAGTTTGTGGGGCTACGGAGTAAAATGTATAGTGTGCGCATAAACGGAAAAGATCGTATAAAGAAGATTAAAGGTGTAAAAAACAGTGTAGTTAATGGAACATTCTACTCAGTATCGACAACAATGTATTATACAATCCAAGTCACATAGAGTTCATACTGTTAGACAAACAAAATTAGCATTGAGTCTCTACGATGATAAGCGGTGGCAGGAAGTACGGACACTCTTCCTTGGGGGCATTATCAAATATTAAATGAAAATTGATTGTTATGAATTTTTGTGTGTAAATAATAGAGAATTTTTAGTATGAATAAAAAGTTTTTATTATAACTTTTACAAATCTGATTTATTTATCTAATTAGTATGTGAATCATCAAATCCTAACCATTTTACATACAACTGATTCCCTAGCTTTTTCAATACTTTCTCTACAAGGTAAACATCTGGATATTTGGCTTTGAGAAGTTCTTGCTCGTAAAAGCCACCAGCGATAGGTTGATTTTGGTAGTCCTTCAGCTTGTACGTCGGTATTGGATGCGTTGGCACAACTTGAATTATGGTGAAAATCTCTGTCGACCAGTTGGGTGTATAACCCTTCTCAAATACTTGCTTCATTTTACTCACACGCACCTTATCTCCAACCTTAAATTTGGCTTTTTTCTGATTTCTTGGTGAGAGAAACGTTTAAGGACTTTAGCTTCATTCTCTTTGCCGACATCTTTGGTTTCATTCTGACGGTGCGGTGCTTGCTGCTGTTGTTGTACTCCATCAGTAAATCAGGTAAGATATCGAGCCATTTATAATTGCCCCGTAAACTAAATTGCATCCACATCATGTTCTTGAGTGTGCGATTGAAGCGCTCGCAGATTGAAGCTTTGAGATTGCTATATGTCGAGTAGAGATTAATGCCATACTGTTTCATAAGGCTTTCAAACGAGGAGTTGTAAAATTCTTTGCCTCGATCGGTATGTAAGTTCTTTGGCACGCCACCCTGTTGCAGAATAGACTTCATTGCTACTGCAACTTCCTTGCCAGTTTTCTGCTTCAAAGGAACAGCACAAGCGTACTTTGAGATGACATCGATAACTGTCAGCAGGTACTTGTAGCCTTTGTTCTCTTGTGCATAAGGTTGCATCTCCACCAGATCAGCTTGACAGGTCTCCGTCCAAGCCACGCATTGTGAACCGTCGACGCTGATAATTACGCCAAGCTGGTTTAAGAAGTTCCTCTACTAGTCTTGCCTTTTGATGCGTCATTATTATTCTGAGAATTTTTAAACAGAATCTCATACAATTCACTAATAGCTAAATCTATTTTTCTCAGTTTTTCAGCATTCTCATCCTTTGCGATTTGTATAGCTAATTCCGCAGCATCAATTGATTGTCTTAGATTACTTGTAATCTCATAAATGCTGCGTATTTCCGAAATAATTGATTGCTGAAGGACTGCTAAATTCATTGCATCATTCGGCTCAAGGGTTCTGCTACGTTACACAATCTCCTGCTTCCAATGTCGAATTGCCTGAAACTGGTCTCAGTTGGTGCATGAAGTCACGAAATTCGTTGTAGAATGTACGAACGTTTGGATCTTCGCTGGTGAGAGGTGAGAAATCACCAGGGATTCTTACTGATTTTCCAAAGACTAAGTCGGCTGGACTGGCGTCTGTGTCTAGACGGATGCGTGTGCGCAGTCCCAGCATGACTGTTGGAAGTAGTCGGAACCATTCCTGACTGTTTCCGTGGCACATGAGAGCTGTTTTGATGTCTCGGTGGAGGCGCTCTGGAATGCCGTTGGAAGCAGGATGGTATGACGTTGTGCGAATCCTGTTAATTCCGAGGATTGACAGGAGTTCGGAAAATAATCTGGACTCAAATTAAGCACCTTGATCTGTGGTGATCGTTGTTGGTGCGCCATAGCGGCAAATCCAGTTGTCGTAAAATGCACGAGCTACAGTTGCTGCTGTGGTGTCAGCAATTGGAATTGCCTCAGGCCATCTCGTATAGCGATCGATGATGGTGAGGAGATGTGTGTAGCCGTGGCTGTAGGCGAAAGGTCCTACGAGGTCCAAGTGGACGTGATCGAATCTTGCATCTGGAGTAATGAAATGCTTGGGCAAAAACTTGTTGTGCTTTGTCACTTTTGATTGTTGACAAGCTACGCATGTCTTGCACCAAGTGGCGATGTCGCGACTCATGTTAGGCCACACGTATTGTTGGTGTATGAGTCGAGCTGTGACTTTAACTCCAGGATGGGATGGAAATTATCGAAAACTGTTTTCCTCAGTTTCTTAGGGAGATAAGGACGGATTACATCTTCGTGGATGTCGCAGTAGAACGCTGCGTGAGCGGAGCCCCAAGTAAGCTTGCGAAGCTTGAGCGGATGGTCCGCATTGTTGAGAATCTCCTTGAGTTGGTCGTCCTTCTCTTGTTCTTCGCTCAGCTGTTTCGCGTCGAACAGCGTCGGAAGCTTGAATGCGTTGATATTTGCTAGAACTTTTCTGACTTTTGGGTCAGCGAGGAGTTCTGGATCGCTCCAGTGGAAAAGTGCAGGGGAAGTGAAAGCGTTGATTCGAGACAGGGCGTCTGCAACGTCATTCTCTTCACGTGGGAGATAGTAAATCTCTGTGTTGAACTGGGCGATGTAAGACAATCTGCGCGAGCGAATAGCTGGCATTTTGTCGTTGTTTTGCTGTAGAGCATAGATCAAAGGTTTATGATCTGTGTAAATCTTGAACTCCACACCTTCGAGATAATGGTGGAAGTGACGAATGGCTTCGTAGATGGCTGTTAGCTCCCGGTCGTAGGTAGCATATTTAGTCTGCGCAGGGGAGAACTTCTGGGAGAAGAAGGCAAGGGGAAGCCAAGAGTTGCCTGAGCGTTGCTCGAGGGCTGCTCCCATAGCTGTGTCTGATGCGTCTGTGATCAGACGTAGCTCTGCGTTTTCGCTTGGAAAAGCGGTAAAGGAGAGGTTCACGAGGTCGTCCTTGCACTTTTGGAAGGCCGCCTCGGCTTCTGAAGTCCACGAAACTGGACGTTTGTCCTTTTTCTTAGCTCCTTTTAGGAATTCGCTGAGAGGACGTTGCGTGTCTGCAGCGTGTGCCAGCAAACACCTGTAGCTGTTGACGAGACCTAGGAATCTTCGAAGTTCCTCGATGGTCTGTGGCTTTGGGAATTCCTGAATCGCCTTGACTTTTTCTGGGCTGGGTTTGAAACCATCTGGAGTGATAAGATGGCCCAGAAAAATTAGTTCGGTGACGCCGAAACTGCAGTTCTCGAGGTTGACTTGCAGCTCGTACTCGTTGAGGCGACTTAGAACTGTGTCGAGGTGTCGTACATGGAGACGTGCGGCTAAATGTGACCGGCTGTCAGTCTCCGCAACAGCAGGATTATTTAGTTTTCCTGGTCCTCTGAACTCTTGGGGTTCTTTACCTTGTAGTCCTGATTAGGAGCACGCTTCCAGGTGCAGAGCAGATGGCAGTTCTTTGCCTCTGTACCGTATTTGCGGTGGTAGTAGCAAAGGTTTTTGTCGTTTGTGAAGCGCGACCTAGATTTTGATCTGGCTGGGGTCGAATCTCGGTTGTTTTTTGAGTTGGCTCGAGATCTGTTGTTCGATCGATTGGCTCTAGAGCGACCTTTGCTTGCTATTGTTTTGAGACTTGATAGCTGCTAGGAGTTCCCCGAACCTGTCGTTGGGAACTGTAGCAGGCTGATTGCTCGATTGCAAAGCGTTCAGATGACTGGACTGCTGGGCGAGTTCGTGAGCCATGTCTGCACTTCTGACTAGTTCGTCCTCAGATTTGTAGTTCCAGATCATGATCTGGATCTGTGGGGGCAGTCGTGATTTCCAAACCGAGATGATGGTTTCTCTTGGAATAGAGTTCTGAGCCAAGCTTTGCATTTCGGCAAGAAGGTCAGAAGGTTTTCTAGAACCGATTCCTACGCCTTTGAATAGGCGATCCAGTTGTTGCTGAGGAGTTTCAGCGTAGCGCTCAGTCAAGATTTTCTTGATTTGTTCATATTTTTGTCCTCTTGTGAGGGTGTTGAGCTTGTATTGGATGTCAACATGAATATCTTGTGTAAGATCTCATGACGAAGTTGAATCTGACTTCGTCTTCATTGACGTTGTGTGCCAAGAGTAGATCTTCTAATTGGCTGAACCAGCCCTGCGGATTGTGTTTGTAAAAATTCCAGAAAAGCAAATGCCTGGTGCTTGCAAAGGCAGATGCGTTGTGTTGTTGGTCAAGATGAGGGTTTCCCTGCGAGAGATTCGGCAGGGGTAACCTGGTTTCTGAGTTTTCTGAGTTGGTGAATAGTGACAGATGTGCGTCTGTGTGTTCGGTTGGCCTTTTGCATTCGCACTCTCGCTGTTGTTGGGCCGAAGCCAGGCGTTCCAATAACGCGTTTAGTTTGAGGTCTAGTTGCTGGTTTAGCTGTTCTGTCAGCTGTGCCAGGTCGTCCGCAGTGGCGTAGTTGACTGCTGGTGACTGCTGGTTGTTCAGCAGACTGTTGTCTTTCCGCCGTGTTCCTGAATTCAGGAATGGACGGTTTTGTTCTTGAGGCGTTCCCAGGAAATATCGGTTGTTTGACGACGCCGTAGTTGGGACATAAGATTGCCCGTTGTCTGTTTCAAAGTTGAAGCCGCTGTTTGCAGTATTAGCACCGATCGGTGGCCCCGAGTGGTTGACGGACATCGTGAGAAGAGAGTTCGACGAGGAGACAGTCGTGAAAGCTGGAGTGCTCTGCGATGTCTCTGAATTTACTGGCGTGAGCGAGACGGTTGAACTTGATTGACCTTGGCTCGTTGAGGTTACAGGAGTCGTTACAACGACTTCGCTTGTGTTTTTCGCTTTAATCGGGGAGTGCGTGATTGTCATTCTCGGCTTCCTGACGTCTCTAGCGTTGCGGTTAGGAAGGGTAGGTTGAAAGATTTGCTTGCCCGATCTGAGAGTAAAGCCTAATTCGCGATTGCTCATGTGCGTGGGATGCAGTGCCTAATCTGACCTTGAGTTCGGAGCAGACGTACAAAATTATTACAATAGTTGCAGTGTACTCGCATGTACAAATGGCTGCGAGGGAATGTCTGTCCGACTCGCGCACTAAGCTAACTGGAGGTTGATAATAGGTAGTGAGAGAAGAGAAAAAGATTTTCTACCTTAATTGTTTGTCGACCTTCGATTAGAGACGAGCAGGGCCGTGTGAGTTTCACTAGACTTCCCTGTTGTGTCGCTCGCGAGGAGCTCAGTCCGGGAGACGACAACAACGAGAGATAGTTGTCGCGATTCCCAGCACGCCCGTTAGTTGTCGAGGCTGCTGTGACTGAAGCTCGATGCGTTGCCCTGGAGGTCTGAGGGGTACCAGTTGCGAGGAGCGTCGTCCGGGAGTGGTAGCCGTTGACCCGGGTGCAAACGCTGATCGTCGAGCGAGAAAAGAGAGTGATTCGCATGAAAGAGAAATTCGAAAGAATTACTGAGATTGCTAACGCGTTTCACCTCGTATTTCGCGAATTAATAAACGAGAGAAAAAAATCGATTAAAAAGAAATGAAAATAAAAAGAAAAGAAAAAAAAATATTTTTCAGACTGAGTCGCGATCTCGATAACGCAAGTAGATAGGCTATAGGCATACCAAAACATAGGCATACTAAAACACCCCCTTTCCTCTCAAAGTGCTGCTCTCCGTCGTCTGCTCTCCGTAAGTACTAAACGCCTTCACTCGACACTCCTCTTTCGAACTGCTATTCTGCTGCTTTCTGCCTTCGGGCGTGTTTTTTTTACAGTTCGTTGCACGCTCCTTATTGCAACCTTCAGCCTGTCATAATTTTCGCTGGAGGCTGCACTCACCACACGCTGTTAACTCAACTGCAACTTTCGCACTCAACTCTAACCTCAAATTGTTTCGCTTGGCTTGGCTTCGCTTTTCTCTTGCTCTTCCTGCATCTCTACTCTCCAATCAGCACACGAGGCGACATCTCACGAGACGACGGGGAAGATCTACGTCGGTCAACATCTACACGGGTCGGTGCGTTTCTCTGTCTCTTCTTTCTCCTCATATTCTCCTCCAACTGCCATTTGGTGAGGAGCTCAGCATTCATTTCTCTGTCGGTAACTTCCAACTACGATCATCTACTCCAACGCTCTACATTATCGACTGCCAGTAAGTTGCCGGCAAGAATGAGTGTAACAGGAGAGAAGGTTACGGAGGCGTACCAAACCATCTGCGAACACTGCAACAGGCCTATACAAACCAAGGACCCGAAGCAGTGCGAGGTTTGTCGCAACTCCTTCCACACACGTTGCGTAACCTTTCGATCTGTGGTGTTGAAAGGCGTCCCGACGCTCGCGTGTGCAACGTGTGCTGACTTAAACACCAGAGCCAAGCTAGACGCTTCACTCAACGCCAGCACGTTGCAGAGGACTGGCAAGAGGGCCAAAGCAACATCAGCGCCCTCTTCGACTAGCACCTCGCGCAACCAATCGCCGGTGCGTCCATCAGCAACTTCCTCTGCAAGGAAGGACGTCACTCTGCAGGAGATCCTTGCAGCAATAAAGGACGTCCGCGCGAGGCAAGATGAAGCGGCGATGTCTTTGAGAGATAATTCCACCAAACTCTCGGGGTTAGAGACGAGGTTGGGCCTACTGGAGCACCGACTCATCGCCCTGGACGACCTGCCCTTGCTCCAAACTCGCATAGCAAATGCAGAGCAGACGATCCTGGAGCTAAGGGCACAAGTTGAAGATCTGTCGTCCAGGCCCCCTCCTGCGCAGACCCCTCATCACATCTCGTCCGACAACGTTTCCCCTTCTAACAATGTCCCCTCGGAAATTGCCAGTCTCCGAAGGGAGCTGCTGAAGATCAAGCAGCAGCAGGGGAACAACAACAACAACGTCGTTGTTCTGACAGGGCTGCGCTACACGAGGGAAACATCCATTGACCTGCTGGCCTTCGCTGTGGTGTCTGCCCTTGACCCCACGGTCCTCAAAAGGGACATAGCCGGGGCAAGGATCATGGGAAGAGTGAATGAGGCCGCTGACACCCAGGCTACTGACAGCAGACTTCCACCGATTGCTGTCACCCTCTCTTCTCATGCTCTCGCTCGCTCAACCATCAGAGCGAAGATAAAGAAGGGCAAGCTGCACACGGCGGAGCTCGACGTAGGTATCCTGGAGGAGGCAAAGGCCCCAAACCATCAGGGGCTAATCAACGTCAACGAGCTGCTTCCTCCAGAGATACATAAACTGCGCGTCAGGACCAGACAGGAGGTCAAGAGTAGGCCCGGATGGAGGTCCTACGTCAGGGACGGTACAATCTTCGTCCGGTCCCCCAACAACTCGGACAGGGCCACCATCGTCAGCAGTGAGGAAGACCTGGACGCTTTTTTAGCCAGGATCCCTCCAGCCAGCACCAACAGCAGCAGCAACAACAACAACAACAGCACCATCATCCACTGAAGACGACGCTCTCACACACTCACATCATTCGTCCTTCGCCACCATCATCGTCATCTAAATCAACATCAACATCATCCAAGGTAACTCTGTCCGAGGGACTAAGGGCCTGCCATTTCAATGCTAACTCTCTCACGGGTCACATTGAGATGGTAAGGCTCTTTTTGTCTACTCGTCCCTTCTTTCACGTAATTGCTGTAACTGAGACCTGGTTAGACGACAAAATCAAAACCATCCCTTTACTGGACAACTACATTCTACTCAGACGAGACAGAAACCGGAATGGTGGAGGTGTGGCCCTCTACATACACAACTCTCTCACAGCTAAAATCATCACTTCATCCGACGGCACTTGGTTGGGCAGGCCAGGGAAGCCTGAGTATCTCTTCTGTGAGGTCTCAGCGAGGGGAGTTAACCCTATCTTTGTCGGCGTTGTTTATCGACCACCCCATGCCCCTTTCATCCAGGGCAGTGACTTTATGGAAAAACTAACCACGCACATGCACTGTTACTCTACTAAACTTGTCATGGGTGATTTCAACGCTGATCAGCTCTCCTCTTCTGAGGATGCCAATTTCATCAGGTCATTCATAGATGAGAACTCACTTCTGTCGGTTCCCTATGGTGCAACGCACCACAAACAGGACTCCGACACCTGGCTTGACCTCTGCTTAATTGACGAGCAGGATCGCCTTCTCGCACACTGGAAGACCGACACTCCATTTATTAACGGACATGATCTTATAACGGCCACACTCGACGTACAGATGCCACTTCACGTACCTCAAACTTACTCTTACAGAAACTACAAAGGCATCTGCGCCGAGAAGCTAAGGGACTTCTTGGGTGCGTGCGACTGGTCATTGCTCGCTACATCATCACTTGACGACTACATCACACTGTTGAACGCTAACTTGACTAACGCCATAAATCATCTCGCCCCATTACGAACAGTGACCCCACGAAAGAAACGTCACCCGTGGTTCACCACGGCTCTTCGTGACCTAGTGAAAGAGCGGGACAGACTCTATCGACGTTTTTACAGATCGCGTCTCCCCTCAGACCTACTAATCTATAGATTAGTTAGGGATGACGCTCATCGGCAGGTCGAGGATGCCAGGCTGAATTATTACTATTCACGCTTGGCGTCTCTGACTGACGCCGGTGAGATCTGGAGAGAGCTACAGAGACTTGGAATCACCACCTCCAGGGAATCACCTCCCTCTCGTTTCTCTACTGAAGACCTCAACAGGCACTTTAGCGGAATTTCCACCGATCCGCTGGCCCCTGACGTTGCGGACTATCTGCTAGGGCTCGAGAGTCTGAACACCCCCGCACACTTTAACTTCAGGGAGATAACGGAATCGGACGTTTTAGCTGCGATAATGCACTTTGACTCCCAGGCAAGAGGCAGCGATGGCATTCCACAGGGCATAATTCAGAAGGCATTGCCAGTACTCGCTCCCTTTCTCTGTAGAATTTTCAACCTGTCCCTGAGCGAGTCATGCTTCCCCTCTGTCTGGAAAAAGTCTCTAGTGCATGCGCTAAACAAAGTCAGTTCCCCAACATCTCTTACTGACTATCGTCCGATCTCCCTTTTATGTTTTCTGTCAAAGGCACTGGAATGGCTGGTACACAAACAAATATCTGAATATCTGGAATCGAGGCTCTGCCTTGATGATCTACAAACCGGTTTTCGCTCCGGACACAGTACTCAGTCAGGCCTGATAAAGTTGACCGACGATATCAGGCTAGGGATAAACAAAAAGATGGTTACACTTCTCCTCCTCTTCGATTTCAGTAAGGCGTTTGATACTGTGTGTCACGTCAAACTTCTCTCTAAACTAACCTCCTTCGGTTTCTCGAAACAGGTCATCCGCTGGCTTGCTTCATACCTTACGGGCAGAGAGCAGGCTGTCATTGGTGATAAGGGCGAGCTCTCCACCTTTCGCCCTCTCAACACGGGAGTCCCACAGGGGTCCGTCCTGGGCCCCCTGCTATTCTCGTTATACATCAATGACATCGGCTTCTGCCTTGACTCAGACACCTATCACCTCATTTATGCGGATGACCTCCAGATCTACTGTCAATGCCCCCTCGAGGAGCTGGACTCCTGTTCCGTTAGGATGACAGCTAATGCCGAGAGGATTTCAGGCTGGGCAGCACAAAATTTCCTGAAGTTAAACGCCAGCAAAACTCAGGCGATCGTCCTGGGCTCCCCATACTACATAAACGCTTTACCAACTGTAGCTAACACCTACATAAACATAGGAGGAGTCCGGGTCGAGTATCAATCATCCGTGCGCAGTCTCGGGTTATTGCTAGATTCGAAGCTAACCTGGAAAGAGCATGTCAAGCAAATATGTAAACGTGCTCACTCTTTAATGTATCGTCTAAACTTCTTTCGAAAAAGCACTAACCTTAGACTGCGCAAACATCTTGTGCAGGCTCTCCTGTTTCCCATCATTGACTATTGCTCACTGGTATACTGCGACTTGACTAAAGAACTAGACCTCAAACTACAGAGACTGGTAAATACAGGAATTCGTTACATCTATGGTGTAAGAAGGGATGAGCACATCACTCCTTACAGGCGTGAGCTCGGCTGGCTCACCACCGCCGGACGTAGGAAGTACTTCATGGCTTGTTTTCTAAGAAAACTATTTAATACTGCTGTACCATCCTACATCTTAGCCTATTTTAACTTCCACGTCGCCCTCCGCCCAGTGAGGGGTGAAGTGAGTCCTCTAGACATCCCCCCCTTCGCCACAGAGACGCTGAGGAAATCATTCCACATCAGCGCCTCATATCTCTGGAATTCCCTACCATCTCACTTACGTAACAATAGCTCAATTTCTTGTTTCAAGGCGCAGGCTAGACAATACTTTTTCGCTCAAGAAGAACCGAATGGAAACAACTGAGCTCGCAACATTCTCTCACACACTTTCACAAACAATAGTAACTATCACACAAACACCTCATGCATAACTTTTCGCTATCTCATCTCACCACCATTATTTAACATACTTCATATCATCTATCGCTCAAACCTATAATTAATCTGTAAATATTTTCTATAATATTATTTGTACAACATAATGTACAGCAATAAACACATAAAATCTAAATCTAAAGTGTTTTGGTACCGATGGGAGAGTGGGAAGGGTTCTCCCTCTCTGCCGCAACCCCTTCTCAGAGTGTTTTAGTAGCCGATGAAAGAGTGGGATAGTTCCCCTCACTCACTCTCTATTATGTTTTGGAATGCCTATAGCGTTCTCTACTATTGGGCCCGATGAGAAAGTGGGATAGTTTTCCCACTCTCACCCACGTTTTTTCCAAAAGAGGGATTTTTCAAATGCCTATCCCTCTCTGCCACCACCCCCTCTCAGAGTGTTTTAGTACCCGATGAAAAAGTGGGATGGTTCTGACCACTCTCTCTCTCTATTATGTTTTGGAATGCCTATAGCGTTCTCTACTATTGGGCCCGATGAGACAGTGGGATAGTTTCCCCACTCTCACCGACGTTTTTCCAAACTGGACTCTCTGTCTCTTTCTAATATATAGCGTTCTCTCTCTAGAGCGAGCGTCACCGCCGCTTACAGGCCAGCATACGGCTCCTTCCCTCTATAGTAGTAAGAAAGCAAGAGTGGGGGAAATGGACACTCGGTCCTCTGCTTGCAGTCGTGCGCGCAGGTATATTCGTCTGCGGAACTGTGTGCAGCCGTGCACGCATCAGACCTTCGCACAGGTATATACGTCTGCGGAACTCCCTGCAGCCGTGCGCGCAGGTATACATGTATATGCTGTACTGCTTGCGTGCAGTAGACCTTCTTAAGATATATAAAAATCTATTGTATAGCAATGCATGCTCTATCGTTGAGAAATTATCTGTTGATGATTGGGTTTCATCACATTAAAATCCGTAAATGTGTTTGCGGTCATAAATAATACGTGAAATGGATTTTTCTTTCGAGCTGTTTGTGTGCGTCATAGTCATTATCAGATACGATAAATTACTTTGGGAAAAACTTATATTCTCACTTAAAAATCTTCGAAGATTAAAAAGGTTTATGCTGACAGGGACTCTCGGTCCTCTGGACTCTATGTCTCATTCTAATATATAGCGTTCTCTCTCTAGAGCGAGCATCACCGCCGCTTACAGGCCAGCATACGGCTCCTTCCCTCTATAGTAGTAAGAAAGCCAGAGTGGGGGAAATGGGCTCTCGGCCCTCTGCTTGCAGTCGTGCGCGCAGGTATATTCGTCTGCGGAACTGTGTGCAGCCGTGCATGCATCAGACCTTCGCACAGGTATATACGTCTGCGGAACTCCCTGCAGCCATGCGCGGAGGTATACATGTATATGTTGTACTGCTTGCGTGCAGTAGACCTTCTTAAGATATATAAAAATCTATTGTATAGCAATGCATGCTCTATCGTTGAGAAATTATCTGTTGATGATTGTGTGCGTCATAGTCATTATCAGATACGATAAATTACTTTGGGAAAAACTTATATTCTCACTTAAAAATCTTCGAAGATTAAAAAGGTTTATGCTGACTGGGACTCTCGGTCCTCTGGACTCTATGTCTCATTCTAATATACAGCGTTCTCGCTCTAGAGCGAGCATCACCACCGCTTACGGGCCAGCATACGGCTCCTTCCCTCTATAGTTGTATTAGTGTAGAAAGTGCGTATGCCCTTTCTACACTACGGCGTTAAAGCGAACTTTAAACATTTCGAAGATGTTTCAGCGCCTACAAAAAAGCTATTGGCTACTTGTGTATATGGATCCATTTAGTTAATTTAATCATTTTTTTTTAATTAATAATTAATAATTAATATACTCTTCTATCAGACAAAATTTGGAAAAGCAATGTGTGATTTTTTCAGAATCATCAGTTCTAATCGCATACTAAATTTTAGCTCATATATATATATATATATAATATAGTTTCCTATATTTTATATATTATTTTGTGATATAACTCCCTCCCGCACCCCTCGCACCCCCCCCTCCGCAATGGCCCCCCCCGCAAAATAAGGTAAAATTCTTTCTTTTCCATGTAATTTTGAATAATTTGAATTCCCCCCCCCCCCGCACCACTGCAGCCACCCACGCGATTTTTTTGTAAATATTAATTTGTATTTTTTTGTTTTGTTTTTTTATTAAACATAGACTCTTATTATTATGAGGTCCTGTGCAGCATATGTTTTGAGACGGCACGCACCACCTACACGGTAAAGGACCGACAACCGATAAGTTACCGACAGCGGGCCGGTTACCACGCGAGCGTCTCTAACTAAGTAACCCGGCACAGATGGTGTGCGCGCATAATGTATTGCATAGAGGGCGAATTCGTAGTATATAAGGAGCTCCGCGAACAGCAGCTAGTTATTCCTTCTCTGCTCGTCGACTGGCTCTCATTTCCAGATATCTCAACGCTGATCATACTACTCGAGCTGCGAGCTCCGACACCCGAGCGTTTAGTATTACATATGCCTCAAGCATACGTATAAAGGTGACTCGAGTTTGTCATTCCCCCTTTTGCTATCAATATGCAGAGAAGTTATCAATAATATTAGTGCATACTTATACCTTGATTGTGTCAAATCATTCCCTTCTCACCCCACCGAATCACCTCTAGTAAAGCGGCAATATGCCCTCGGACTATCTAGGGTGAGCTCGTCTCAGACACACTAAGAAGGCACCGTATAGCACCTTCGCACGTCTGGTCTAGCTGCCAGCATTATTTTTGGATTAGGGGAATATCGCCCCCCGTTACGGATCAGTGTACATGACCTCAGCCATCTCTTTACGGCTATATTGCTTTCGTAGTCGGATGAGAGTAGAAGGAATCCGAATCAGCGCAACCTGTTACACGCTGACCACGGATCTTTGGGCCGATTTCTAGCGCATGTACCCTCATTCGATCCACTCGCGGTTTATTCTTAATTCTCTCACGGTTCTCGCCATTTCTCTCCCTCTCGCTTCCCTTATTTGGACCGATTATGACCGTTTCACGTTTTAATAATTAATTTCTTAAGTTTGTCATTATTTGAAATTATTTTAGCAGATATATATTTATCAATATATTCAGATGTGATTATTTTGTTATCAGGATGTAATGTTATTAAAATGTGTGCATGTGATAAAACTTGTTTTTGAAACTCAACTGTATATACATAAGCTAATACTTTAACAAAAATATTTTTCATGTATTATATCATTCAATATTGGATAATTTATTTTGGATAATTTATTTAAATATGTATCTTGAAATTGATTTTCTGGTAATTCTTTAGGATATACGCAAAGATCAAAATTTTCTGGTAAACCTGAGTCTGAAACTATAATAGCACCAATTCAGGGGTTAGACGTTTGTTATATAAATGTTTTTATTGTTTGTCTTTTCGTGAAAAAATCATTTTATAATTTGGAAGATTTTGAATGTTAGCTACTTGATGCAAGTGTTTATAATTTTTAGCTGTAGAATTTTTTTAAATTCTAGTCAAAGTCTCAATATGTGATTGGATTAAATTGTTACTATTATATGCATTTAATCTCTGTTCAACAGCCGTTTGATCATCATATATATATAAATCATTGAAAATAGGCAATAAATGCAAAAAATGCCTAAATAACCAACTTTGAACCCTTATAACTCGAAGAGATATGATCAAATCGATCTGAAAATTTACAGCTGACATCGTTTGGCCCAAGTTTGGCCAACATTTTTTTTGTCGCGCACGATTTGACAGAGAACCATATATATATATATGTATATGTGTGTGTATTCGTGCGATTCAAGTATGACTTCTAATAAAAAATTTCATTCCAAACTATATTTTCTGTAAATCCATACATTTTTTGTAAAAAAAAAACGTATTTTTCGAACTGTAGAACATCAAAAGTCATCTTTAATTTGCATCGTTACAAAACTTTTTTCTTCAGAAAGCAAAAAAGTATGAAAAAAATATTAAGACAAGTATGAAAAAAAGTTACAAAAAGTATAAAAAAGCATCAAAAAAGTATCAAAAAGTATGAAAAAGTATCAAATAAGTATCAAAAAAGTATCAAAAAGTATCAAAAAAGTAACAAAAAAGTATCTAAAATATTTAAAAAGTATCAAATATGTATAAAAAAAGTATCAAAAAGTATCAAAAAGTATCAAAAAGTATCAAAAAGTATCAAAGAAAGTATAAAAAAGTAATAAAAAAAGTATGAAAAAGAATAATAGGGGACTGGGATCCATCATTAGACATGATATGATCAGAACAAAGAAAAAAAGAAGGGATATCTTACAAAAAAATATTTATTTGTCCAAACTTGTACATAATATACATGAATAAATGCAGTATTAAACTTAATTTACAATTGTTTTCTTATTTATTTGTATCCTCCCTCTCTCTTTCACAATGGAATGCCTATAGCGTTCTCTACTTTATTTTTTTTTTATTTTTTTTATTTTACTGTATGCTTATAGAACAATTTCATGAGTTTGACGTTATGTAAAGCGCAGGTTGTCTTGTAGCTTGCATTATGATTTGTGCATATTGTGACGCACTTGAAATATATTTTTGACGGATAGCCATACTGTTCAATGTTGTGAACAGGAAATTTGAATCGTTGAAGCCATTTCTGTTTTAATGCCCCGATGACAAAAATTTTTGTTGCATCGCGTAAAGCGTCACGAAGCAAGGTTCCAATTTGTGAGTAGTCATGTCCATCGGTTTTCCAGTTCATGCCATGATGATTATGTTTAAGCCAGTTGTTTTCCCTTTGCATTTCTTCAGAGAGTTTTTTCCATGGGAAGGGATTTTTGAATATAAGAACAACAGGCTCACTATTATCGTTGAGAGGAATGATTGCAATTTCCTTTAGAATATAATCTTCTCTGGTTTGCTTGAAACCAGTCATGTCTACTGCGTACTCCATTTTTTGCTGCAACCTAGACGAGTTTCTTGACATCCCCGCTGATGGGATTGTACTGAACGATACGATCGTGTAAGATCATGCAGTAGGCTGAAGTGTTGGCAGGAAAATCTTTTTTAGCCTCAAACTCTAGACGTACATCGACAGGAGCGCTCTTGAGAGATTCGTTTTGTCGTGAACAGTCAATAACTATGAGTGGTTCATTCTTGATGAACATAGGCTTTGTCAGCATCGGTTGTGGATCTCTACCATAGTATGATTTTTGAAAATTAGCATACATATCATAGAGAATCGCATACTGATTGTTATATATGTCGAGATTCATATTGTTGTATGGATAATATTGTGAATTTAAGAAAAGTTTCACATTACTTATCTCACAATGATCAAATCTACTGGCATTTGCAGTTCTTACAGCTTTTCTCTTTGTTTGTAGTCCGAGAATTACAAAACGAGGTTTCTCCAGTTGATTTGAAGTTTTCACTGTCCAGACGTGTTTATTCGTGCTTGGGAGAAGAGGATATTCAAATATCTCCCAAGAACGAAAACACATAGAGATGGGATTATCTTTACCAATGAAATTCAATAGCTGAATTTTTTGTTTATCAGATGCAATGACATATGGCATTAACCATTCTATTTTCGTTATTTTTACTTCACAATCTTTATAAGTAGTTGCACCAGCTGTCGTAGTTCTTTCCTGGATTATTGCTTTCAAGTCGCTTCTCGATCTTGTAAGAATGAGCTCATGCTTCATGTTAACTATAATTTTTTTATAGTCTTCTGCAAAGCCCATGATCATACTCAGCGGAATCGCAACGTCAAAGTTTCCCTTTTCATCGACAAACGATTTGTCGTCCTCTTCATTGCCAAGCCAGCCTGCATTTTCTAGCATGTTATTCTGATTCGAATTAAATGAAGTCCATCCTTTCATGATAGTGCTCAAACCAACATTTTTACTTTTATCTATCTCCACAGCATTAATTTCATAACGAATTTCATCAAACAGATGACAAATGCCATTGTTCACGAATTTAGTTTTAGCTGGTGCTGTTGAACCACTTTTGAGTTTCAATTTTCCACATACATGGATAGAACTACGTGATGGCAAGAGACATAGATCTTGATGTTGGATAGAAATACGAATCTCATCACTATTATCAAAGCTTAATGATGAGTATGGTTGATGGGCGTGTACCTCGTAATGAGCAATAGACTCATCGAATACGACACCTGATTGAATGCTTAGAATTTCGTCCATTTTTCTGGAAGCAGCAAAGAATTATACACGTGAATTTTTTCCACGAACTTTTAGTCCTAGGCTTTTCAGAAACTGAATGCTCTTCCGTGTTAACGGTTTGAGTTTCTTCGGTCGACTGATGACTCGTTGACATGGTGGCTGACTTATATATGTTCCAGAATTGTAAACGATGCCCATTATACTGATTTGATGTGAAGTCTTATAGTGATTTCCTCTCCTCGAAAATTCACTAAATTTCCATCCTGATCTACAATTCGAATTTGTAGATGATCTATGCACTTGACACTGAGTGGTAGATATATCACATGAGACGGAACTTCTAAGATTTTGTATCCTGGAGGCACTCTGGGAAAGAACTCATGGATTGTATGAACTTTTTTATTATTGATATAAGCACCTGCAGTAATATTGCACTCAAATCTGAGTTCATCGATTCTCAATATTTTTACAGGTAAATCAGAGCTGTGTTGTATGTTCTCTTTGAGAATGCGAGGAGGAAAGCCAAGGAGACGGCCTATTGAATCGTGAGGTCTGAGATCTATCAGATGACTGCAGAGAATTTCAATTCTGAGAGTATTGTTGTTAGCTTTCAAAGAAAATTCAATTCCTTTAGATTTCAAAGTTTCTTGTATAAATTGATTGATAGCATCAATCTCATAACTGCCAGTAGGGATTGTAATAATATCTTTTTTGCTCATATGAAGTTTATTATTTGNCGACCATTGGGAGGCAAATTATTTCTCATGAAAACAACTCGGAAATCTGAGATTTTCATCATATGAGCATATTTTTTTAGATCGTAGTCAATCAGTGGACGATTTGGCAAAGTTAAATCGAAGTTTTTTTTTTCTATTCACTTGATTGCCACGACCGATATGAGGTGACATGAATAATCTCATTCCAGTTTTATAGGGCTTAAGATGGAGTCCTTAGCCTAAAGCAATAGCTTCGATGGTCTTATTATGCCTCTTACTCTCTTCATGATTTTTCTGCGCGGCTTTAGCATCATTAACAGCTTTAGCTATTCCAGCAGCACCTCCTGCTAGAGCACCAGTTGCACTGAGTCCTGCAAATAGTGGAATGAGAAAAGGAAGAACTCCTCCAATTTTCGATGGAAGCGGTAGAACTCGAGGAATGATAACTTTTTTCTTTTCTCCTGCACTCTTAACAGTTTGACGTGCACCCTTCAAGGCTGATTGAATAACCTTGCGAGAAGATTTACTTGCAGTCATTGATTTTTTAGCCGCAGTCACTAACTTATTAAATTTCAGTCCCATTCCAGTTTTTCCTTTTAATTTCATAGCACTGTTAACCGCCAAAGCAAATGCTTTTTCAGCAAGACTAGCATCTTTGGCTCTGACACGTTGCGAAGCTTTATCAGCAAGCTTCTTGTCAGCTGCTCTACGATCTCCGTTTTTATCAGAGTATGCTATGTCATGTTCTTTACACGCCTGATCTAGCGGATTAATTCCAGGATCTCCTCTTTTCATTCGCTTTTTCAATTTGGTTCCGGGACCGCAGTATTGATATCCGGGAAGATGCATTTCAAAGGGTAAGTTATTGATAACTTTATCAAGCAGTCCATTGCCTTTCGGCCCTTTCTGAGATTTGTGAATGATCATCTCTCTTCGAGTGTTGATTTACAACTGACGATCAAGGTATAAAACAAGCGTTTATATTTCAAGAGCTCAATGTTGAATCTGACTCTGTTACGTGAACATGGATTTTACTGAGCAGAATGTCAAACTCCCCGTCGGGAACTTCGATTTTGGAAAAGAGAAGAGAAAGAAGCGACATGGTGAATTACTGCCAGATAGTATACGAGCAGTATTCTGCGGACCATCAAATTGTGGAAAAACAAATAGTTTATTGGCTTTAATTACACATCCCAATGGTCTTAGGTTCGAAAATTTGTACGTATACTCAAAATCCTTGAATCAGCCAAAGTATCAATTTCTCAAGAATGTCTTGGAGCCGATTGAAGGAGTATCATATCTTCCGTTCAGTGAGCATGAATCCGTAGTATCTCCAGATGAAGCACTTCCAAATTCAATTATGATATTTGATGATGTCGCTTGTGAGAAGCAGGATAACGTCCGAGCATTTTTCTGCATGGGGAGACATAAAAGTGTAGACAGTTTCTATCTATGTCAATCATATGCCCATATAGGAAAACATCTCATTAGAGATAATGTTAATTTACTAGTGATTTATCGTCAAGATGATGTGAATCTTAAGCATATCTATGAGGATCATGTGAACACCGATTTAACTTTCAATGAATTTCGAAATCTTTGCTCAGAGTGTTGGAAGAATGATAAGTATGGATTCATTGTCATTGACAAAGATAGAGCGATGAATGAGGGTCGATACAGAAAAGGATTTGACTGTTTTGCAATAAAAAAGGAATTATGAGTGTAAAACTTACAGTACAGTTGTATACATCATCTTGACAGCATGTCAGACTTCAAGGAAGAGAACAATATTCTCAGCGAGCTCTTGCGAGCTCGTGAGGCTATTAAAAGAAAATACACTCTATTAAAACAGGAAAAAGATAATTTTGAAAAAGTCATCGGTGATACTCTGAAACCAGTCATCACACCACTCGAGAAACTTGTTGACATGAAAAGTGAAAGCCTACAGTAGCAGCATCCATCTAATCACATTTTGGATACACACAAGAGTAAAAAAATGAGAAAATGAATAAGAATTGACAGATCAAGTATGCTAAACGATCTAAATAATAATAATAATAATTCAAGTTTATTCAACGATGATGATGATGATGATGATGATGATTTTGAGTCAATGACTGGCACAATAATCAATTCTTCATTTAAATCTATGAGTGGAAAAAAAAATGAATCATCGGAAGACTTCTTGTCATTGCTGGATAAAAGCCGCAAAACAATTGATAATATATATGGAGTGCGGAAAGTTGATGGAGTGTATATGATAGGTGATTCAGAAATTGAATTTGATGATAAATATGTCATAGTCAGAGGTGAAAGTTATCCTAAGAGTAGTGGACTAATGGAATTGCTATTTAAAAAATATCTGGATGAACTTATTTTGAGTTCATCAGATCGTGAAAATTATCGCAAGATCCTGCAAGCAACAAATGCTCATCGGAAAAAATACAGCAAAAATGAATCCTTGCGAGGTTCGAGGAGTAATAAATTTAAGAATGTCTTGGCACCAATGTTCCGTAGCACTCCAAATAAAAACAACATCAGCAGCAGTGGCAGAGGACATATTATACCTAAATATAAAATAGCAAAGAAAAATTCTTCTATTGATCTCGTCTACTGGGATGATCCAAACGAGCTTATCGATCGACTCAGATTATTGATTGCCGAACGATCTGCTGGAAATAACAATCACGTCAATGAAATCCAATCAATTATTGAGGAATTACGTGAAGCTGGGCATATATATTAATCCACAACTCTCTTATTTGGATCAGTAGCATCATGAGTCTCGATGTGTTTGGAAGAAAACTTGAGGGCTCGCAAGTGAGTCGCGGTCCTCCAGGCATTGGTTTCAATTTGACATCAGACGGTGATTTTGATTTAGAAAATAAGCGGCTTTGCAATCTAGGAGCCCCGCGTGATCCAAACGATGCAATCACCGTGCATTCACTGAAATTTATCCTAAAAACTGAAATAAATTATATAGCTTCTAAACTTGCTGGAATAAGTAAAGTTATAGATGAATATAAGCAGGAAGTTGAAAAACATCAAGTGGAAGTGGCTGAAAAACTGAAATATCTCTATAGAACAACTCAACGTAATTCCGCTGGTGTTAATTATATCATTGAAGAATTGAATAGACAATTAAAAGATCGTATAGAAGAATTTCCAGAGGATTATCGTCTGCTATAGACGATAAAGATGGAACGTCAAAGAGTAGCTGAAGAGCTGCATAAGCCAGCACGTCGTCGGTACAAGAGAAGAAAATATGTCATACGTGGTATAGATGAGACTTGGCAAGCTGATCTTGTTGAAATGATACCTTACTCTGATGAGAACAAAGGTTTTCATTACTTACTCACTGTCATAGATATATTTTCAAAGTATGCATGGGCCGTCCCTGTCAAGTCGAAGAGTGGTAATGATGTTACTGCAGCTATGAAGTCGATATTGAAACAAGGACGAGTACCGAAGAATCTACAAACTGACCATGGAAAAGAATTTTACAATTCAAGTTTTCAGAAACTCATGAAGAAGCATAAGATAAACTTATACTCTTCACATAGTAATCTTCATGCTAGTATATGCGAGCGTTTTAATAGAACATTAAAAAATGCAATGTGGTTAGAGTTTAGCAAACAAGGAAGCTATGAATGGTTGGATATTTTACCCGACTTGGTCGAAGCTTACAATTCGAGAAAACATCGTACAATAGGGATTGAGCCTATAAACGTTACGCAAGCAAATGAGAAAGAGATCAAGAGACGATTTCCAATTGAAATGCCACCAGCGAACAAACCGAAATTTCAAGTAGGAGATAAAGTACGAATAAGTAAAATAAAAAATATTTTTGAAAAGGGTTACACACCGAACTGGTCTACTGAAATTTTCACGATAACGCGAGTTGTAAAAACAAATCCGTTAACTTACCGCCTCAAAGATTATGATGATAAACCCGTCTGTGGCGGCTTTTATGAAACGGAAATTCATAAAACTATGTATCCTGAAATTTATCTAGTGGAAAAAGTTTTAAAGAAAAGTGGTAAACACATATATGTTAAATGGTTAGGATTTAGTGATGAGCACAATAGTTGAATAGATAAAAATGAGATTGTATGATTTATTATCTAGGATACAAATAAATAAGAAAACAATTGTAAATTAAGTTTAATACTGCATTTATTCATGTATATTATGTACAAGTTTGGACAAATAAATAGTTTGTTTTTTGAAAACTAATCAATCTTTGTATTTCATCATCATTTTAGCAAGTACTGAACTTAAAAGAAGTTCCACCCTGATATGCTATGAATAAACTGAGTTTATTTGCTGCATTAGAAAGATTATTGAATAGTTCTTTCAAGATTGCAGAAGAGATCTTCTCCGGCAGAAATATTTGAAAGCTGTCATCGATTTCGGCCACGACCTTCGTGCCGAATCTCGTCTTCACCTCCTTGAGTGCAGTCACCATGTACGGGTGATCTTTTTCTAGGTCCGTGGCTTTCTTCTTAGGCAAGAACTCGCGTTCAGCAATCTTGTTGAGTGCAGATAGATCCATTTTGAAAAAAAGTGAAAATAAGAATTTTTATGTTAGAGAAAAATATTTTGTAAGAGAGAAAATTTATCTTTGAGAGAATGATCTTACTTATAAAGTTAGTTGATTCTTGATTTCTTTGCAGAAGAGTGGTAGTTTTCAAGCTCGACTGTGCTCTTCATCGTGGTGCGTCGGTTCATATAGCCCATTCCCCACCACAATTTCTGTCCCCTTCCATTGCCTCTTGTAGAACATCCCTTCTTTTTTTTCTTTGTTCCGATCCTATCATGTCCAATGATGGATCCCAGTCCCCTATCATACTTTTTTTATACTTGTTGATACTTTTTTTATACTTGTTAATGCTCGCTCTAGAGAAAGAACGCTATATATTAGAATGAGACAGAGAGTCCCTTTCCCCCCACTCTTGCCTTCTTAGAGAAAGCGGGCAGCATATTAGAAAGAGCATAGAGGTAATACTACTTATAGAGGGAAGGAGCCGTATGCACGCTCTAGAGAGAACGCAATATATTAGAATGAGACAGAGAGTCCAGAGGACCGAAAGTCCTTTTCTCCCACTCTGGCTTTCTTAGAGAGAGCGAGAGCTACGGGCATAGAGGTATTACTACTATAGAGGGAAGGAGCCGTATGCTGGCCCGTAAGCGGTGGTGATGCTCGCTCTAGAGAGAGAACGCTATATATTAGAATGAGACATAGAGTCCAGAGGACCGAGAGTCCCAGTCAGCATAAACCTTATATAATAATATAATCTTCGAAGATTTTTAAGTAAGAATATAAGTTTTTTCCAAAGTAATTTATCGTATCTGATAATGACTATGACGCACACAAACAGCTCGAAAGAAAAATCCATTTCACGTATTATTTATGACCGCAAACACATTTACGGATTTTAATGTGATGAAACCCAATCATCAACAGATAATTTCTCAACGATAGAGCATGCATTGCTATACAATAGATTTTTATATATCTTAAGAAGGTCTACTGCACGCAAGCAGTACAGCATATACATGTATACCTGCGCGCACGGCTGCAGGGAGTTCCGCAGACGTATATACCTGTGCGAAGGTCTGATGCGTGCACGGCTGCACACAGTTCCGCAGACGAATATACCTGCGCGCACGACTGCAAGCAGAGGACCGAGTGTCCATTTCCCCCACTCTTGCTTTCTTACTACTATAGAGGGAAGGAGCCGTATGCTGGCCTGTAAGCGGCGGTGATGCTCGCTCTAGAGAGAGAACGCTATATATTAGAATGAGACAGAGAGTCCAGAGGACCGAGAGTCCCTTTCCCCCACTGTTGCCTTTTTAGAAAGAGCGCGCAGCATATTAGAAAGAGAGCGTTATCTCTCTCTCCCTCTGCGCTCTGGTCGCTCTGGCTTGCCGATGCGCTCCCCTCACGTCTCGTAGCTCTCGCTCTCTTTCTAATATACTGTGCGCTCTCTCTAAGAAAGCAAGAGTGGGAGGAAGGGACTCTCTTCCCCTCTAGTAATACCTCTATGCTCTCTAGCCGAGTAGCGCGCTCAGGGCCCCGCTCGCTCTAGAGAGAGAACGCTATATATTAGAAAGAGACAGAGAGTTCAGTTTGGAAAAACGTGGGTGAGAGTGGGAAAACTATCCCACTCTCTCATCGGGCCCAATAGAGAACGCTATAGGCATTCCAAAACATAATAGAGAGAGAGTGGGGAGAACCATCCCGCTCTTTCATCGGCTACTAAAACACTCTGAGAGGGGGATGCGGCAGAGAGGGAGAACCCTTCCCACTCTCCCATCGGTACCAAAACACTTTGAGAGGAGAGGGGGTGTTTTAGTATGCCTATGTTTTGGTATGCCTATAGCCTATCTACTAACGCAACGTGTGCGTGATGATTCGTAGAATCGTCGTTGCTCGCTTGAGCTGTTCTGAGAATTCGAAGACTCGCCGAAGCAAGATGGCGGCCTAACGGTCGAGATTCGCGCGCGCACTTCTTTGTTAACTTAAAGCGAAAATGGCGATTCCCGCGTGAATCGCAGCGCAAAACGACGTGAAGAATTCGTCGACGCTGCCAAGGAGAAGTGCTGAATTAACGAGGAAGCGCCGCTGACCGAAGTGATGATGATGATAAGGCGCGGGTGTCGGTGGATTCACGCAAACTCCGTATGATGAAGTGCCGACAATCGCTGCGATGATGATGAAAGGCGCCGGTGTCGGTGGCTTCGCGCCAAAAGAAATCCCTCGGCGAAGACTTCCACGTTGCACGACGTTGGGTAGTCGCGAGGAAAAATGTGCGCCGGCGTGCCGGCACGCACAGATTCCTTCGTCCGTTGAGTTGACAAGACTTCACGCGCCGGAGTGCCTGCGCGCGTGAAGTTCGAAAATGGCGGCGAGTTCGTGGAACTTGTTGCTCCTGCCGCTCTCGACACGTGAAAACGTTTGTCGAGGTAGTCGGGTTGTCCGACTGAAGTTTCGCATGTGCACCGGCGTGCCAGCGTGCACACGAGATGTGGCGAAACGATGCGCGTTGTCTGACGCAATCGCCGCCTGTCTTTGTCAGCGACTGTGCTGAACAAAGACGCTGCTGCCGGAGAGACTTGAGAGGTGTGCTGCTCCTCGATGTCCTGCTGGCCGTTGTCGAGGAGTCCACGTCGGGTCACCACTGTCGGGATGAGGCGGTCGAGGTGAGAAAGTACTCTGCCTATCCTGGACTAACTACTTTATTCTCCTATCTCTATCTCTCCAGCCTGACTGGTCTGGATCGTAGTCGAAGCGGAACTGAGCGAGGCGCTCGCTCACGGCGTGAGCCGCTTTCTCCCTCTCTCTCTCTGTGGTCGGACGTGCCGCCACCTATCGGTGGGGTACCTACATATGTTTGGGAATGCGAGACTGCGAGCGGAACGAGCGGTTGAGCCGATAAGTTTATACTTAATTAGTGCAAAAGAGCAACAAATCCGTCTCAACATCGTCGTTAATTAATCATCGGTAAGTTAAATAAATCATTTTTATCTGCAGTACTCACAAAATTAGTTGCAAAAAAATATTTGATTTTGCGAGGTTAGCTGACATAATGTTCTGTGTTAAAAGAATATTTCTCTTTATTTAGTGGTTCAATTTTTGTTTATTAGTTATTATTATTGACTTTTGTACTCGAAAATAATAAATAAAGTAGTAATTCTAAAAAAGGTGATGGTCATAAGCTAACATGTAAAAATTCTTTGGCTTTTTTAAAAAAATAATGTAAATACTAAAACTTGACAAATAACTACTAAAATTAATTAATTAACTTATTTATTGACTATGATACAGGATTCTTTTTTCTATGCATAAAAATGGTGAAGCCATTGCATCAAAATTGGGACGGGTTTTCTCCAATCCGCAACGATCATAATATCATGACGGCTGCAAGATGCCATAGCTGTAATTCTGTGCTTATAAGACATGATAGTGCTCAACTTGGAAGACATAAGTAAATTAATATTTTTTTATATTCTGCATACATGCGCTGTAACTTTTATGTTATTAAAACTTGACAATTATGTATTCTAGAGTTATATGCAAAGGACCTTCGGCCAAAAAAGTAAAATTGTCAGAGCGATCACCATTTTGTGCCACCACAAGAGAAAATACAGAAGGAGAAGAATTAGAAGAAGAATCTACGGATAATAAATCCACATCTCACACCACAGTTGTAACACCGACTAAAAAAGTATTAACATTTTAATCTTTTTATATATGTTCATGTACATATATGTATTTATTTTCATAATAAATCTACTGTCATTTTAGGTACAAACGACATCCAAGAGCCCTATGCAGTCACCCCAGAATGCGATAAAGAATGAAATAGAAGTGCGAGAGAAAGATAGGTTATTCCTACAATTTCTATTATACAATAATATCGATTTTGAGAAAGTTAATTCCATGCACTGCAGAAGTTTCTTGAACGCATTAGACCCAACATATAAAATACCAAAAGTTGAAGATCTACAGAACAGGATTTTGAAAGAAAGTATTGAACATATGTACAAAGAGAACATATCTTGTGAATTCACAAAAGTTTTAGGTATTGCTACATATCAAGAAGATTAATTTAAAAACAGAGTACGTATACATAAATAAATGTCATTTTGACTTAACATCGAGTGACACAAAGGAGAAATTGATAAATTTTTTAGATTTAGCAGTACAGAAGGTAAAAAGTATGTATGCTATTGAAATAAAGTATATTATGTATGATGGGACCATTGATATCGATATGGTTAGAGTAGTAGATGAAATAAGTTATTATGTGATACACTCATTCACAGTCTTAATTGATACATTACGCAATGATCATGGAGGATTTAAAGTTATGACTAATGAAGATATTCAGAAAATAGTCAAGTATAATAAAGCCATAGATGAACTAGAAAGAAAAATCCAGCACTCAGACTGTACACTAGCTGATGCCCTTGAAGATTTGTTGGCATTAGCCTCCGATGAAAGTAATGTATTGTCAATTAATCCTGATGCGTTGACTCAACTAGGAAAACGCTTAAGCCCTGTTGCCTTGGCAGCAAATTTCTTTGTGCATAACCTAAAAGGCCATTATTTTGCGAATTATAGCACGCTTCAAGACAAAATGTTTTCATTCTTATTCGAAGCTATACCTAACGAAGCATTTGATGGGTTATCAGCGTATAGGTATAAAACAGGTACATTTTGCAAATTATTTAATTCCTCGCAAACCTATGATAGAAAAAAATTTTGGCATATTGCCAAATTTCATGAAAAAGAATTGAATCCTTTATGCGCTTTTGCCTTAGAATTGATCGATTTACCAGCAACTTTAAGAAAATTGGATTATAATTCTACAAAAAAATGTTTGAACGTACAAACTGAAAATACTGAAGCCATTACGTCTTTCCAAATTTCTTTGTATTTAAATTGATATATATATTTATATATATTTAAATATATATATATATATATATTTTCATACTTTTTCTTAACGTTATACGATGAAAAATTATTTTGCTAAAGTACAAAATGTTAAAAATTTGCTGTTTTTCTACCATATTAAAGTAATGTGTCAAATTAGAATTACTAAAAAAATCATAAACTGAAAAATTATGATCATTATAAATGTTAAATCAAAAATATTAAAAGATTTATCATATAAAATGTTTAAAACATGACTAGATTAATAATGTTATAAATGACTAGTTGAAGATTCTAAAAAATTATTAGATTAAGTTTCTTAAAAAATGACTAGATTGAGTTACGAAAAAATAAAAATGACTTAAAAATGACTAGTAAGACTGAGGACTAGTACTAGTAAAGAAATTATTATAGGAGTAATGAAAACAATCAGTATTACCTATATAAAAAAGAATCATCAATATGTTAATTAAACATATAGAGGAAATAATAAAATCAAAATTAGAAAAATTAACTTGGTTTAATTTAAAAAAATTGATAGTTTATAAGTGTTATAGTCACTATTTTTTTTGTACAGATGAAAAAAATTATATTGTAATACATTTTTTTTATCTGTAGCGTAAGAAAAAATATCATTATATTCAACTGTTTTGAATAAAATTTCGTTCCTTTACTTAATAATTTTTATTCTACCTTTCCCGAATCCTCTCGAATAAATTTTGAAATTGCATTTATTACAAGTATTTGTCATAAATAAATAAAATCATCCCTGCTATAAATGTCTAATTTAAACATCGGTTTTATTGACGTTTTATAACTATAATATTATATAATATAATTATTTAAATAAAAAATATATAATCGATTAAAAGCTTCTTAGACTAATTATACTGATTTGTCGAGTTTAAGGAGGTTCATCTGATTTAGAAATAACAAACAGATTCGTGGGAAAAAATTCACACACGTAGATACGTCTAAATAAAAAGCTTATGCAAAATTTTGAGTCATTTGGATACCTTTGAGACGAGATATTAATAAAAGTATTTTTACCAATTTTTACATGAAGTCTTATGGGGAATCACATTTTCCTCGTTTTAAATTGTAAATAATTATTGAATTAACAAACAGTTTATGTTGCAAATTTTTGTATGAGAAAACTAATATTTGATGAATTCAAATTGCTTTAGAAAACGATTGATGGGTACCTCTATGCATACTAATTAATTGAACTGATAAAAAATATGTGCACTTAACCTCAAAACGGAGTCAAATGTCGTCTGTATTAAATTTTTTTGTCAGATAAAGAGTTCGATATCATTATCTAAAATTATTCTTTGTTATAAAGTCCTAAATAAATTATGTCTCTTTTGTCAAAAGGAAATAAGAATTTATAAAAATTATCCTCTATTTGACTAGCGACGTACTAGATGAATCTCCTTAAGCAGTTATATTTGGTTGTATTATAAGGGAATTGTAATTTTCATCAGAAGAGCGTAAAGTTGAATTTTACGCACGCATAATCATAGTATTTTTTTGCTGCGTAAGTGCGCATTAGTGACTCAACGCTATATTGAAATTGGTGTGTGTGCTTCACGCATAATGTGCACAAAAATATATTTTACGCACACATTTCGAGGCGTAAAGTTGCTCATTAAAAACACAATGGCAATAGCAGTTATATCGCCATCTGGGCGTAACGTTTAAGTTCACTCACGCGTAACATATTTTTTTTTTTTGCTGTGAGTGTGCAAATTAGTAACTTCACGCACACTGTGCGGAAAGTGTTTCTTTACCTTCTTTCGATGTATAAACTGCTATTTACGCAGGCAGTGGCAGAACAAAAATGTTGTTGTTGAATAAAATCCATTAAAAACGATTAGAGCATAAAAATCTTTAAAAATGGACAGAAACATAACCTTGGTAAAAATATATAAATCATAATTATTATTACACATATAGAATTTTTTCGCCTTACATCGGTTTTTATAGCATTATATCTTTTCTCTTTATCGGTCTCTCTTTTTGACTTTCTTACTGCCACTCTCTCCGTCGCTCTCTCTCTCCGTCTCTCTCTCCCCCCCCTCAAAAATTCAGTTTTTTGTACAACAATAAAAATCTAATCTAATCTAATACCTCTCTCTCTTTCTCTCTCCCTCTATCTCTTGCTCTCCCTCCCTTCCTCCCTCTGTCTCTCTTTCTCTGACTCCCTCTCGTTGCCTCCCTCTCTCTCTCTATCTCTCTCGCTTTCCCTCCGTCCCATCCTCTCTCTCTCCGTCCCACTCGCCCCCCCTCTCTCTCTCTCTCTCTCTCTATCTCTCTCTGTCTATCAGACTATCTGTCTCCCACTCCCTCTATCTCTCCATCCAACCCTCCCTCTCTCCCTCTCACTTTTTCTTTCTTTCTCTCCATCCCTCTATCCCTCTGTCTCTTGCTCTCCCTCCCTTCCTCCCTCTGTCTCTCTTTCTCTGACTCCCTCTCGTTGCCTTTCTCTCTCTCTCTCTCTCTCTCTCTCGCTTTCCCTCCGTCCCATCCTCCCCCTCTCCGTCCCACTCGCCCCCTCTCTCTTTCTCACTTTCTCTCACACACACACACTCTCTCTCTCTCTCTCTCTCTCTCTCTCTCTCTCTCTCTCTCTGAGATCTACGCATCCTACAGTGATCTATGCTCCTTACATCGGAGGAAGGCTCAAGAGGAAAGCTCCAAACATAAAACAAACATACTCGAACCCCTCTTACCCCATTCTTTCCGAGATCCACGCTCCTTACATCGGAGAAAGGCTTAATGAGAAGGATCAATAAGTAAAAAAAAATACTTTAACCCTCTTACCCCATTCTCTCCGAGATCCACGCTCCTCACATCGGAGGAAGGCTCAAGAGGGAAGATCAAAACGTAAAACAAAAACACTTCAACCCTCTTACCCCATTCTCTCCGAGATCCACGCTCCTCACATCGGAGGAAGGCTCAAGAGGGAAGCTCAAAACGTAAAACAAAAACACTTCAACCCTCTTACCCCATTCTCTCCGAGATCCACGCTCCTCACTTCGAAAGTAGGCTCATGAAGGAAGCTCCAAACGTAAAACAATACTTTAACCCTCTTACCCCACTTATACCTACACATCTATCATAGGAGAAACGCTTAATGGGAAAGCTCATTATGTAAAACAAAATGCTTAAACCCTCCTAACCCATTCTCTCCGAGATCCGCGCTCCTTACATCGGAGGAGTAGGAGTAAGACTCACGTCCGCCCCACCTCCCTTTTTACTTCTCGCCCTTCTCTCTCTCTCTCTCTCTCTCTCTCTCTCTCTCTCTCTCTCTCTCTCTGTCTCTCTCTCTCTCTCTCTCTCTCTCTGTATCTCTCTGTCTCTCTCTCTCTCTCTGTCTCTCTCTCTCTCTCTCTCTCTGTCTTCGTCTCCCTTTGTCTTTTTTTCTCTCTCTTTCTCCCCCTCTCTTTTCCTCTCCCCCCTCTCTCCCGCATTCTCTCTCTCATTCTCTCCCTCTCTTTGTCTCTCTATGTCTTTATCTCCCTTTATCGCCCTCTCCCTTCTCCCTCTTTCTCTCTCTTTGCCTCTTTCATTCTCTTTCTCCCCCCTCTCTCTACCTTCTGGTTTCCTTCCTTCCTCTCTCGCTTCCTCTATCCCTCTCGTCTCTCTCTCTCTTTCTGTTTCCCTCCCCCCTCTCTCTATCTACCTTCAGTCTTCCACCCTCCCTCTCTCTTTTCGTTTCCCCCCTCTCTCACATTCTCTCTCTCTCTCTCATTCTCTCTCTCTCTCTCTCTCTCTCTCTCTCAGTCTCTCTCTCTTAAAGGTATTATAATTTAACCTTTATTTCTGCTGCAATTCTATAATTTAAAATTTTAAATGATAATTATGTGATTAATTCGAAGTACAGAGATAATTGCGACGGTGTGACCGTCTAAGGAGTAAATAGTCCTCTCTCTCCTTCTCTCTCTTTCTCCATGTGGCTCTGCCCGAACTGCATTACCAGTAATTAGTACTTATATTAGATGGTATGCATTGTAGAACGGAGAGCCGAGAACAGCCGAGTAGCCGTTAACTCACATGGAGAGAGAGAGAGAGAGACAGCAGTAGTAGCAGCCGGGAGATAAAGAGAGAGAGAAGTATATAGCAACCGCCGCACCACTACCAGCTCAAGCACACGCACGCACATCAAGCCAGAGCAGTGCAGGCATCACCGGAGCCGCGCGAGCCGAGAGAAGAGTAGACAGCTGGGAGGGGGAATCTCCTCGCAGCGGCGAGCGCTGGTGTATGTCGCGAGAATGTATGTGTGAGGCAGCGTGTGCCTGTATTGTTAAAATCGGCGTTGAAGAATAAAACGTAGAAATTGTAAGAGTATGCTAACTATGCGATAAAGAAGTAAGGAAAAATGTAATCAATATTTATAAGAAGAATGTTCTGCCAGAAAGCGCGTAATCACGATGTAAAGTATGAATGTATGTAGTGCGCATGCGCGAGAATCTATGCGAGGCGACGCGACACGAGTCGAGGAGGAGACTCGTTCACTTTGTTCTGAGCAGCAGCCCGATCAACAGCCCTCCGGTTTTTGTCTCTTGAGAAAGAGTAGAGTTTCCGATAGTTTTTCGCGCGTTTTCGCAGGGAATGAGCCAGCATCAGAACGGGAGAAAGGAGGTTGAAGCTGAGTTTGAGAAGGTAGTCGTTGAATTGTAAGAAAACTCGAGTAATTGCGAGTGATAGAACAAGCCGGAAAAAGTTCGATCGCCAGAGTTGCTGCCTCGTGGCATTTGTTTGTCGGACATTAGCTGTAACCCGAAGTTTGTAGTGCGAGAGTTGAGTGAGTTTTACAATGGAGATTTTGTGATAATTGACGCGGTACTATTCGTGATTGTAATCTTAACAGTCGGAATTCTGTCTCTCAGTCGAGTAAATCACTGCCAGATTTTAGTAGCATAATAAATTAAGAAAGTGTCGCTAATTGTGAGTGTTGTCATTTTCCCCAACTTTCCACGGCCGAATCTCCTCAGAGAGAGGGAGTCTAGTCTAGCCGGAAACCCGAATAGAGCAGTTGTGCATAGGTGCGTATCTCCGACCTGGCGCCGTTAACAAATTCGGTCGGGATATTTAAAGAGTGCCTTCAGCAATCGTGTATATTAACGTGAGTGATGACGGGGTTTTCTCCCCAAAAATCCACATCGTTACATAATCTGTCAATTTTAAAGGTATGTTTATCAAAGGGTAAAAAATAATTTCACTAATAATGTCAGCTTGCTGGGCATTATTAGTTATTTACTTTCTTCGTATCTGTGTTATAGATGGAAAAAAAATTATTTACTCAATAAATAGATTTATTAAATATTAAAGTACAAACATTTTTTTAGCCTATTTTTATTTGCAGTATTTACATAAGTAACGCTCGTGATAATTTTATAAAAGTTATATACTCCTTACCCAAAGTCAAATATTGTTGTAAGTCAAAAATTTAAGTTATAGTCGATGTTCATTGTACTTACATGTGAGGTAACGTTTACAATAATTGTTAGTATTCGCGAGTAATAAACGTGGAAACTGACTAAAATAACTGATTTATATACAAATTTGTAATATTATACATATTGTTGTCTTAGCAGGGTTGAACCCACGCTTTTTTCCTTAACAATACTAAATCTTTTGTGAGCGTTTTAATGAATAATATGTTTCAATCAATTGACTTGAACTTTCATTTCTTAATCGATTTCGGTATAAGTTATGAATATAAGTCCAATTAGAAAAGTATGCTTCTAATATACCAGTTCCAGCAGGGATTGACATTAATTTTATGCAGACTTTTGATAAATTGGGATATTTTATATCACATAAAGACCAAAATGAAATCGGACTTTTGTAATTGTCTGCCAATGAGCTGAACCGTTCAATATCAGATAATCTTGCAATTCATTAAATGCTTCAAGATTTAGATTTTCTAACAAAAAATTATCAGCGATTCTTCTCTGATTTTCATCAAACAAACGGCCTCGATATTTTGGGTGCAATAAATTCGCTGCGTATCCTACTGGCCATACAGCCTTTATTATTCTAGCCTTAATAATATCGTTCAAAGCATCTGTAGGAAGTTCCAGAGATAACCACAATTCGGTTGCATCAGCGACATTGTATGACATATCTTGACATTTATTTATCAATTTGCAAATAGGCGTCAAGTTCTGGATCGTATTATTCAATTCAGTTTCAAAGTTACCATCAAAAATAGTCTCAAATACATTTTCGTTAATGTTGACGTCTTCTATTAAAGAAACAGTTTTTAAAAATTCTAAATTTTTCAAAATACTCTCACATGTGTCGCGAATGTAACAAAATCGTGTGTCGGGATAATTTTTTAATTTTTATCCTCCTTGTCGTTGTATTGATGAATCTAATTTAGGATCATGAAATGCGTTAACAACAACATCAACAGATTAGCGCTGTAGCTTGAGCAAGTCGATTGCCACAATTTTTGTTGATTGATGCCCTTGGCAAGTCTGCCACCACACACAATTTTACTATCGTTATCTGTGACAATAGCAAATATTTCTGTATTATATTTTGCTTCCTTCCTAAGGAAGCCTTGTAATAGTAATTTTTGGAGTTTGTGTAAAAACATGTGGGAAGTGTGTTTTGATGAATTTTTAGTCGAAAAATGGTGTTTTTAGAAAATGTCCGTACGGATGTATGTGTGTGTGTGTGTGTGTGTGTGTGTGTGTGTGTGT
>CM053168.1:37179997-37206834 GCA_012977825.3 Pteromalus puparum
ATGTCAAGCTCTGCATCTCTCTCTATCACCAGTGCCCTCCTCGGTCTCTAAGCTGCTTCCTCGTCTGCGTCTCGCACACCCGCGTGTCGCTTTGCTCGTGTACCTACTTTTGCACTGAAGCATATACTTTACATGTTTCTACACAGCTACCTCAGCGTGTTGTGAGTTGTACACCGTCCGATAACTCCTTCCTATTAAGTTCCCCGCCGCCTCCGCGGGCACGCGCATCGCTTCACGGTGCACGTGCGAACAAACTGCAGCTAGCCAAAATACGACCTTGGCAGGTCCACCTACGAACTCGATAAAACCCGAGGAAACGAGACTTGATCTCGATTATTACGCGGTTGTCTCTCCGCTCCGGTAGCTGCACTGCACGCAGCTAACGTCTGCGCGGCTACCGACACAAAGCAGAGCAGCCCCGTTATATTGGCGCCCAACCGTAAGTGGCATTATTTATTTAACATTCGGACGCGGAATTTTAGTTGCACGATTATTACACGGTTAGTAACGCGACGAAACTTTGAAGCGAAGCAACGCAGGTATTCGCAAGGACGTTTACTAGAGAGCCACAGCAGCACGGCTTTGTTGTTGTTGACANAACGGAATATTACATCCGAAAAAAAATTTTCGATCGATGTCCATCTGCAAAAATAATTATAAAAATTTATGATATGAAAATATGATTGCAAGTGCTGCATTTGTATATGTAAATGAAAGAAACATTAGTAGCGAAAAACGCCGGAAACACGCCTCGTAGGGTTAACGGTTTTATTTTATAAATGTCGCTTTCGCTGATGAGCTGACGTATTTTTTAATCAAACATTTTTTTCTGTGCTATTCTTTTAGAAATATAACAAAAATTAAGCTGTAACGCATGTTCAACTTAATCGCAGACAGAGACAGAGAGAGAGAGAGAGAGAGAGAGAGAGAGAGGGAGAGGGAGAGACAGAGAGAGAGAGTGAGGGAGAGACAGAGTAAAAGTCAGAGAGAGAAAGGGAGAAAGGGAGAAAGAAAGAGAGGGGGAGGTATGGAGAGAGAAAGACAAAGAGGGGGCGGGGGATGGAGGGAGGGAGGGAGAGAGAAAGTCAGAGAGTCCAAAAGAAAGACCGATTAATACACAGAGAAAGAGAAAAAGAGAAAGAGAGAGAGAGAGTGAAGGAGAAAGAGACAAAGAGAAAGAGGAAGGGAGGGAAGGAAGGATGGAGACAGGAAGAGAGTACGCTCCGCGAGCGTTCAATCGCATTTCGCACACGCTGTGTTAAAAAAGTACTTCTTTACTCCCGCATATTCGGGAGTAACATATATGAGGGAATAAAAAGCTACTTTAGTCCCGCTTCTCATGTCAATAAAATGGCTATTATAACTAAGCCGTGAATAAATATTTTTTATTACGATAACTGTTTATTTTTCGTCTGTAATAAATAAAGAATTTATTGTACAATAAAAAGCTTTAAAAAAGCGTATAATTTAATATAATAATACTTATATTAAACAAATTTTTCTAGAAGAGATACCTTAACACAAAAAATAATATCTTATTCTCAAAATGTTTAAAAAAGTACGATATAAAAATTTTCAATAGGATTAATAATAACAATGCCTTGCGCATGGAACTAGTGATATATAAATTGTTCACTAAATAACAAACTTGTAATAGATTAACCCATAACCCTGTCCATCATATTTCCTTAATTTTTGTTATATACTCTCTAACCTAACAATCGTAACTTCAACGCATGTTACCTTCATTTGGCTTGGGCTAAGCTTACCGGTGTCCAGAAATACTATAATTATTTATAAGACTATAATTATTTATAAGTCTTTCTTAGTCTTTTTATCATCAAACTTGACAGATAATATAGACATATTGGCTTTCAGAGATTCTATTGATATAGCCTAAGAGCAAATCAACTGCTTATGATATGCATTAAATAATGACGTTTAGTACACAAGGATTTATAACCATTTATGTTATTTATGAAATGGTATCAGTAACTGTTATTATTTTTACAGTTTCACGACAGTGCTATACACTAATGCAGTGCATTTGATTATTTATAGAATCATTGTTATACGAGTATTTTAAAATATAATTAAAATATAATTACGTTTTCCTTAACAATGCAGACTATCATTACTAATTTATATTGATGTGACTATTACGTACTAACTGAAAATCATATTTTAATTTTTTTAAAGAATCGTTTGGCTAAATTCCAAAAATAAACAATTTAAATAGTTATTATCTTGTGTACACATATGTTTAAAATATTTTGTTTCAATTTAGTCAACACGTCTATGGAGAAACATCAACATTATTATACATCAACACGTAATAGTCACATCATTATAGATCCAGTAATAATAACCTCCAATGTCAAAGATCACTTAATTACATTTTAATCACTTTTAGAAATACTCATACAACAAAAATAGTATAATATTTGAATACAGTGTATTGATGTATAACAGTGTCGTGTAACTGAAAAAAGAAGAATACTTACAGTTACTATTTTATTAATTTGTTGACTTACCGCATATTCGTTTTGGTTTTGGTTATCACCTTCGTTAATCTGTTGATGTTCATCCGCCAACAATTGTTCTTCCGGGACACCTTTGCATGATTTTCTACAAAAAGAAATAATAATTAAGAAAATTGTTTGAATGTAGTATAATTTTGTTACAATTGATGCACACAGCTGCTTCAATTTTATGATTTATTTCATTTCGTAAATGAGTAAATTGAGACCAATCAATTCTACATTTTCTAATCATTGTAGAATAATAACGATGATTGAATGTGTTAGCATTACAATAATTCTGAAAAAAAAACAACTTAAACTCACAACAGTACTTATATATAAAATATAATATTTAAACTAAATGTTTGTGATAAATTCTTGAGTATTTCAGTTTTTAATAATAATCAAACTAATGAGTAAATAAAGTTATACAATAAAAAAGCAAAATATTTTAAGAGACGCTATATCAGCTATAACCTCGCAAAATCAAATATTCTTTTGCAGCTAATTTTGTGAGTACCGCAGATAAAAATGATTTATTTAACTTACCGATGATTAATTAACGACGATGTTGAGACGGATTTGTTGCTCTTTTGCACTAATTAAGTATCAACTTATCGGCCCAACCGCACGTTCCGCTCGCAGTCTCGCATTCCCAAACATACAATCACACGTGTATTAAACGTTTAATACACGTGTATTATACGTACGCAGGTTGGGTTAACATCCCTGCCTTTTGAGCGATTCGATTGACGTCCAAACACATCGACGCTCATCTTGCTACTGACTTCAACGAGCTCGTGACTACGGTTGATATATAATTTTATCTTCTCCTAACTCTTCGACGATGGAATGGATTTCATTCAGATGGCTATTATTGCCAGCTAATCATTCAGCCATGAGCAAGCGTAGACGATCAACTAGTTCGTTGTGATCATCCCAGTATACGTAGTCCATGAGAGTTCCTTTTCTTGCCATTTTATATCTTGGTAGGAGCCCACTACCGGTCTTGCTTTTAAAAAGTGGAGCAATGATGTTATTATATTTCTTACTGTTCTGTTGACGCATAGGCTGGTTATAACTGTAATATTTTATGTGTGCGTTAGTAGCTTCGAGAATCTTTTTATAATTTTGCAAATCATCTAGCTTAATCAATGTCTCATCTGGATGTAGTCTAAAAAGCAGCTCTTGCAGTCCTTCAGTTTTTGGATATTTTTTATTCCGAACAATTACATTATTTCTAGTGATTTCTATAGGTGAATCACCAATCTTGAGTATTTGACCCTGTTGACGAATTCCAAATATGTTATCGAGATATCGTTGACGATTTTGCATCAACGCCAACAGATACTTGTTATTCATTTCAATGTCTTTCTCGTTCTTCTCATGACGACTTTCTTTCAAAGATAGCAAATGCTTACTGTCTTCCTCCACATCCTCACTATCCTCTTGAGCACTTTCAAAATTGAAGGGGGTATCATCACCCTCCTCCTCCTCATCGAAACTTTTTTCTGTTTTCAATTCTTGTTTAATATCTGGCTTAACCTCTTCCTTCACTTTCACCAGTTTCTCTAGTGGATCTACTATGGGCTTAAAAGTCTCACCCAGAGCTTTTTCCATACTAGCTTTACCTTGCTTCAATAATCTATGTTTGCGTCTAATTGCTTGTCTAGCTTTGGCAATTTGCTGAAGAACTACTTTTTCACGTCGAAAGTCTGCCATGTTGACTCTTTGACGAATCACAGTCTACTGTATGTACTCACACCTGCTATACGTTATATGTTTGTTGCGAAGCAATCAAAACCTTTTCTATATGTCCATTATTGATGCCTCGCTCCTTATCGATAAAAAGAAATCCGTATTTACCATATTGCCAGCATGCTGAGCATAAAGCTTTGAAGTTTGTGTATGTCATATCAGGATTCACATGATTATCGTATATGTGTTTGAGATTTACGTCATCTTGACGAAAAACTACTAGCACATTTGCATTATCGCGCACCAAATGTTTTTGAATGTGAGCGTATGACTGACAGATATAGAAACAGTCTACGTTTTTGTGTCTTCCCATGCAATAGAAAGCCCTGACGTTGTCGTCGACGAGTGCTCAATGCGCTATCACGTCAAAACATACAGTTCCTAAGAAATCTAGGTCTAAAAGTTGTCCTTGGAAAAAAATAAGTTGCGTAATATTTTGCTGCTTTCAGCGAAATGGAAGAGGTGCTAAGCATACAGTCACCTGTCGTATTTGACGAATCTGTTGCGCATTACGAGATTCATGCGCATCAGCGGCCTACACTTTATCCAATTTCAACAACAGCGATGAAATTCGCATTGGTATACAACATCAAGATCTATAAGTGCTGCCTTCGCGCAGTTCACTACATATATGCCGAACATTGCAAAAACCAGATGGCACTGCTGTCGAGGGCACAAGATTTGTAAACAATGCCATATGTCATCTATTTGAGGAAATTCGTTACGAGCTCAACGCCATAGAGATTGATCGATGCAAGAATGTAGCCTTGACAAGTCTCATGAAAGGGTTCGCATCATTCAGCCCTATCTTAGCAATTCAAAATGCGGGCTGGCTCGACATCGCAGAGACTCAACGGCTAGACAATAATGGCTACATATCAATTCCACTTAGTACGATCCTGGGTTTTGCTAAAGATTATCGTAAAATTGTTGTAAATGCCAAACATGAGCTCATTCTTACAAGATCAAATTCTGATGTGAATTCTGTTGTGCAGACGCAAGTAGTCGTGGCTGGGGAAAATGTTTACGAGGATTACCAAGTTGAAATAACCAAAATTGAATGGCCAATGCCATATGTAGTGCTCTCGGATAAATATAAAATTAAATTACTCAATCATCTGGAAAAAGATAGACCTGTCACCATGAGTTTTCTTAGCTGGGAACTATATGAGTACCCATTGTTGCCCAGTACATCAAAACACGTATGGACTGTCAAAACTGCTAATCAGCTGGAGAAGCCTCGCTTTATTATTCTTGGCTTCCAGACAAATCGCAAGGGACGAAAAACAACCAATGCTAGTCGCTTTGATTATTGTAACATAAGGAACGTTACACTGTTTCTCAACTCACAACACTATCCTTATGGAAATTTTAATCTCAATATTACTAATAATCAGTATGCTCTACTTTACGATATGTATGTTAACTTTCAAAATGCTTACTACAACAAAGAGGTAGAACCAATGCTGAAAAAGGCTGACTATCTGTCATATGCCCCTCTCGTTGTCATTGACTGCTCAAAACAAAATGAGTCACTGAAGCAAGCATCAGTTGACGTGCGTCTCGAATTTGAGGCTAGGGCAAATATTCCAGTTGGTCCTTACGAAAATAATGTGCAGAAATCTGTGCATAGATCTCTGCAGAAATCTGTGCATAGATCTCTGCAGAGATTTCTGCACAGATCTCTGCATAGATCTCTGCACAAAATTTGGACCGGTTTTTTTCAATTTCCAGCATATTATTAGAAGCAAAAAAATAATATAATGAATACCAATATAGGTGTTACCATCCAGATGATAGCAAAAAAACTCTGGTTGTGAACTCCAAAATTTTTATTTTTCATGATATTCAAAATTTTTTGTTTGAATCGAATCATTGAGGTATCCAGGAGTATATCTCAGACTGCTGGTAGCATGGCCCAGGAATCATGCTGTCGGGAGTATACACATCCTTGGACCGCGTGAATTTTCCCTATCCCTCTGAGAAATTTTTTTTTTTCACTTAAGTAAGGTCGGTTCTGCCTCCCCCCACTACCACCGCCAAACATCTAGAACCTTCTAGAATATTCTAGAAGCTTCTAGCACATTCTCGCCTGTACAGGTGAGTTAATTAAAAAAGTGGGGATGATGTATTCACATATAAAAGTTGAGTGGTGGGGGGAGGCAGAACCGGCCGTGTTTACCTACTGCCGCCCTTTTAAGCTGTGGCGCGCACCTGCGCCGAAGCGCTGCTGTTTCTTCCCCCTCCAGTCGGCCGCTGCTGCTGCTCGCTGATTGGTTCGACGCTGGTCCGCGTTTTGAACTACTCCTTTTTCTTGAACTTTCTTAGCGCTTTAGTTTGTCTCCGACGTCTGCGCTCGAATTTTATTTTATTTTTTTTTCTTTTTTGTGCCCTTTTTTCAGGGTCGTTACACGCTCTTTAATAATTTCGATTATACACAAATATCCATGATGAAGTCAGCTACATCTTGTTGCAGGTTTAATGCATATTTTTCGTTTATAATTTTTCTAAATGTCAATACATCGAACTGTTCTGTTATGTATAAAGTTAATATTTTTTTCATACAGTCTTTTTCTTTAAAATTATCGGCATGTTTTCTAAACGTATTGCAGTGTACTAATGATTGTACTACTGCATTAGCATAGCAAGACACGTTATATTTATTTGATAAACCAACAATATTTATAATGTAATTATTCATTTTGTCAACATCATCAAAGTTATTTTTAGTTTTGTTAAGCTATTATCTAAATAAGCATCATAATTAAAATCTCCAATTATGATGAAGCTATTGATATATTTGTTTATTACGAATATTTCAAAATCGTTTAAAAATGTTTGTTTGTCAACTGCAGGTGATTTGTAACCAGTTAAAATGTATGTGTTATTAATTTTTAACATAACCATATCAAGATGATGTAAAATGTCATTTTTATTATGAAATTTATTTTATGCCGATTTTTAACATTACTTCGGTGCTTAATCCACCACATTCTTGTCTCTTTTTTTTCCTAATGATTTTAAAAGATGTTGTTTTGTACTTTTGGTAATGGATTCTGGTATAGAATCTATTGATTTCGATATATGTGTTATACCAGGATGGTCGTTGATTTTTTTTTCGTATTATATTCGTCAACATATTTGTTTTCGCCAAATAATCGAATAGCTTCTTAGGGAATATTTATTTCATCCATTTTCCTCGAATTAATCAATGTTATATCATCTTCACTCATATTATTGTTAGCTAAATTGTTTAGAGCCCTTATGAAATTGGTATCATTTTGTTGGCGCATTATTTTAGTTAATGGATAATATTGAAATTCTTCCCATAAAAGGTTGTAACAAAAAATACTCTGTCGTATTTGGAGATGTATATATTGGACGATCCATTACTTGGGGTAGTTAATACAAATCACCAACTAAAATTACTGATATCTCTGTTACCGACGTACGTGAAATAGAAGCACAGCCTTCTAAAGACGAGCGTCTTAGCGCTGTTACGTCCTGACTACTCACTCTCGAATAGGTAGCAACGTAATGATATGTGTAGTTGCTAAGGCTGTATTTAAAAGGGTTAATCCACGCCTAACACTCTCACTGTTAGTAAAATAACGAAGAAAATTTATCTTGAGTCAACGTACTGCTTGGCAATCACAGGTTTCTTCAGGCTCGTGCTGATTATTTGGGTTTCTTCTTTAGCATAAATTAACACACTGAGTCAATTTCATAGAACCCGATCTTTTATTAAATATAAACAAATATAATGCTTTATTCAAATTATATAAAGTTTTCGGTAAATATTATTCGCGTTTGACAGAGATAAAAGCCAGACGATTTATAATGAATAGAATTGCGGGTAAATATCACCAATTGCCGAACCGGCGCGTACGGAGCTCTGTCATCGAACTGTCTGTTTAAACGAATGCGGGGCTTTTTAAAGCCTCAGTTTATTACAAAAATCAAAATATTGATAATCTTAAAATTACTGACATAGCATGCATAAAAAAAGTAGCGCTCGCTTGCTACGTCTCGAATGTCTTAGTTAGCGTTTCGCTGATTCGGTGCTGACATTCTTTTGCCGTATGTTGACATACAGCGATAGTAGTATATATACTGGTATTGCGAGACGTCAGTGACGTTATTGCCATACCAGTATATGTAGGGAGAGCGATAGGTAATTAAAAAGGGGGCATGGTAATAAAATTGTATATGTGTGTGTGTGTGTGTGTGTGTGTGTGTGTGTGTGTGTGTGTGTGTGTGTGTGTGTGTGTGTGTGTGNGTGTGTGTGTGTGTGTGTGTGTGTGTGTGTGTGTGTGTGTGTGTGAATGCGTGTGTGTGTGTGTGCGCGCGCGCGCGTGTGTGTGTGTGTGTGAAAACAGGGGGAGAGAGAGAGGAAGAGAGCGAGAGAGAGAGAGAGAAAGAGAGAGGAAGAGAGAATTAGAATTAGAATTAGAATTTATTACTCAATCGCCTAAGGACTCAAGGTCCTGAATAGTCATACACATACATAGGTAGCGCATATATAAATTAAAAACCGCTGCCAAGTCATTGGCACTTAGCTTCCTCCTATTCTTCTAGTGGAAGATAATTACATGGGACAATCAACTCATTCTTTGATTTAAATATTCTAAAATTTTTATAACTAGTAGATATCGTTGTTTTTTATTGTCATGAATTTTTTCAAAACATTTAACTATTTATTTTTTGAGTTATTTATGTTTATTGAAAAATTACCTTTTATATCATAAAAAATGAACAGATCAGTCAATCTAGACAATCTTGCGGGAAAAAGTAGACAAATTTATGTTCTTTTAGATACACTATTGTTGAATATATTGTATAAATCATATCATTATAAAAAAGCAAAAATATTTTTTCAAAAATAGAAAAATGGCTATAATATGGCCATAAAATGGTCAGAATCATAAAATAAAAAATGACCTAAATTCAGAATTAGAAAAAATATATGCATGTCAAATTTTATTACGATCCGTCGCATGGTTCCAAAATTATAGCGGTATACGTACATACACACACACACAGCCATCCGCACGGACATTTTCTAAAAACGTATGATTCGTACTCCAAACACCTCTAAATGCGTTTCCACGAAGTATTAGCAAAACTGAAAATTTTACTATTACAAAGCTTCCTCTTGAGGAGGAAGCAAAAAAAAGGTACATATTTGGCGGACTTGCATCAAAGTCCTTCACAGAGATTATATGTGTAAAATATATTATAATAGTGAAATTTAACTATAAATTACAAATAAGACTAGAAACTAAAAACTAAAAACTAAAATATTTACAAAACGTTGACACTGATAAACTAGTCGCTGAATCGGATTAATTACACAATAATACCAGCTGTCTAATTGTATACAAGTTAAAACCCACGAAAATCACTTCAGACGCGGGTCGATCTTGGGAAAGTATTTTGCAATCTGTAACTTGAAGCTGCCTGCAGGATATATCGGCTTATGAAGTTCACGGATCTCATCCGGGATTTCATTCCAAAGGCCAGCTACTCCAATGCGGAAGGAGTGAGCGAAATAATCCGTATTGTACTTGTTGATCACAAGGTCCAGTTTACTCGCCCTTTTAGATCCCGGCGAGTCAGCCTTGCGAAACTTTAGATGGTTATTCAGGTAGGACGGCTTATTGGATCTGAGAGTCGATGCTAGCAGGTTCAGGAGAAGAACTTTGAGTCGACATTTAAATGATAGAATGCCGTATTTTTTATACGTTGGTGAAATGTGCTGAAATCGCTTAACTCCGTCAATAAAACGCAGTGCAGCGTTCTTGCACCTATCCAGTTTGACAGAGAGCTCGTCAGTAAGGTCGAAAAGAAGTGCTGGGCAGAAATCGAGATGCGGAAAGATGAGTGTCTTGACCAGCATTAGCTTAGTGACTGTAGGCAGAAAGAACGCTCCCTTTCGAAGCTGAGATAGAACGCCGAAAGTTCTATTGGCGATGGCAGTGCACTGCTGTTTCATAGTAAGGCAACTGTGGAGGGTGACACCTAGAAGTTTGATCGAGTCGACTGGAACAATGGTCTTCCCGTCGATCCTTATATCGGGTAGGTCCTGCTGCATTCTGCCTTGAAACCCTCGTGACCTAAACCAGATTGCCTTGGTTTTGTTTCCATTAATTCTGAGTCCATTATCCTGAGCCCACGAAACTATGCAGTCCATGGTTGTGTTAATCCGTCGGATAATATCAGGTGCGTCTCGAGCGAAACCGTGTGCGAAGATACAGAAGTCGTCCGCACGTCTCGCAAATCGTTAATGTACATCGAAAATAGTAGTGGACCTGGCAGGGATCCTGCGGCACACCTGAGGGTCTGAGAAGCGGTGCAGAAACTTCACCTGTACTCGTGGCGATGAATTGAGAACGTCCAGAAAGGAACGAGCCAACCCAGGCGCAGGCAGAGTCCGAGAAACCAAAAGTGCGCAACTTCTCGGTTAAGAGTTGGATGTTAACCAGGTCGAAAGCCCGCGTTTGGTCAATTGATATTAACAGAGTGATCTTTCCATCATCGATAGCTTTCCGTATATCATCATTAATAGAGGTAAGTGCCGTATGAACGCTGTAGCCGTTGCGGAACCCAGACTGGTGGGGATTAAGTAGGTTTCTGACTTAGGGATCGGACGCACGGTTGCACTCTTCCAGCTGTTAGGGAAAATGCCGGATTGCAGAGAAGAATCGAAAATATTCATTGACTGGCAGAAGCGAGAATGAGCAGTCTTTCAAGAAGCAAAGTTGCAATCCGTCCGTGCCGACAGCATTAGAGCGGGCAGCACTAAGAGCACAGAGAATCTCATCTGGAGTGACGTGTTTAAAGTAGAAGCGGTCCTCAGGGGAAATGCGAGTAGTCGGCCGGAGGTCATGTAGTGGCACAGGAGCATCCGAGCCCACGAAAAAACGATTTAAATCGCTAGGCGAGACAGGAAGTTGCGTCTATGGCTTCTCTTTCCCTCGCCGTCCAAGGTCTCGGATAATTTCCCATACTTCCTTGCTGCACTTGCATTCAGAAAGTTTTGAAGAGTAATATCTGACAGACGCATTCCTGAATTCTCTCTTGACCTGATTGCGAATTTGCTTGTAGCAAATTTTATTGCGTTTGCAGTTGTTATCCTTCAATTTGTGCCAAGCCTTATTTCGTTTGTTCTTAAGAGAGCGCAGTTTAAATGTCATCCATGGCGATGGTTTATGTTTCGGGGTAAACGTGCGTATAGGGGCGTGCTTATCATAGAGATCCAAGAGAGTCGCGGTCAGTATTTGCACCTTATCATCAACATCATGTAGCATGGTGATCAGAGACCAATCAGTTGCTCGGAGATCTTCCCATAGTGCGTGTATGTCGAAATCTTTATAGTTTCGACGCGTAATACTTTTCGGTTTATGCTGACGGCGCAGAGTAACTGGAATCGACACGAACAGCGCATCATGTGCAGAGATCCATGGCCGATGGAGTTGCCAGTAGGTTAAGGATGCAATGCTGTTAGAGGTACATATGTAGTCGATTGTCGAATCCGAGAACTCGAGGTTGTGTCTAGCGTCGTACGAAACAGGGCTCAAACCCAGCGTGAGCAGGGACTGACGAAGAATTTCGCCATTGGTGGAGTTGCGGTGCCACTCAATATTCAAGTCCCCCATGAGAAGCAGCTCGTCGTAAACAGAGTTGCAGTTAAAAATCGCCTCTTCAGCGTTGGACCAGAAACCCGCTTTCGGAGGGCTATAAACAACTACGCAGAGTATTTTGTGCCTTTCCACTGTGATCTCTGCCAGCATGAATTCAGGTCTCTTGCTGTATTCAGTCGAAAGCTTCGAGGTCCCGACGAGTCTACAGCTTGCGGAGTTATGCACGTAAAGCGCAACACACCCGCACCTCTTCCGGAGTCTGTCATGTCGGAAAAAAACGTAGCCAGGGATCTGTGCTTGCCGCGAAGAGTCTTTAGATTGAAGAAAAGATTCACTTATCCCGAAAGCCAGTGGATTGTAGCGGAGTATGAGTTCCTCAATGTCGTGCTTATGGTGCAAAAGCAAGTGAGCGTTGATATGACCAAAAACAAGATTGCATGATTTGGGAGGAATGGGTTTAACAGCCATAATTGATACGAGAGGCTTTTCGCTCAAAGCTAACTGAGTTTTCATCGAAGTGCAACCGAGCAGGTGTCAGCGAGTGAGGTGATCATCGCTAGTATTAATATTATGTAGATACGTCGTCACAGCAAATGAAAGCAGGCAAGAGCAAGAAACGCAGTTTAAAAAAAAAATGGTTTCAACTAACTACTGCACGCGTAATCCCCACAAAGACGATAACTCTAGAGAAAAGAACGTCTAAACAAGAACAGTGGCCACCATACATGCCTTAAGTTTATTGCTTCCTCTTAGAGGAAGCTTTGTAATAGTAAAATTTTCGGTTTCGCTAAAACTTCATAGAAACATGTTTTAAGATGTTTGAAGTTTGAATAACGTGTTTTTTGAAAATGTCCGTATGAATGTGTGTGTGTATGAGTGTGTGTGTGTATGTGTGTGTGTATATATCGACTCTACTTCTCACTTTTTATTACCGCAGTTACTGCATCCATATCCCGGTCTCCCCTCTCTCTCTCTCCCTCTCTCTCTCTCTCTCTCTCTCTCTCTCTCTCTCCCTCTCTCTCTCTCTCTCTCTCTCTCTCTCTCCCTCTCTTCCTCTCTCTCAACGTCTCGTCTTGCGCGCGCACACAGAACGTTATTGTATGCCTGTATCTTCTTATAAAAGTTATATTTTGTTTAAAATTTGATTAGTCGTAAAAATGGATACACGTTGGCAACACCCTTTTACCTGCTGCATCTGTGGGCCGACAGGGTGCGGAAAAACACTGTTTGTGAAAACATTTCTCACCCACTTGAATGAAATGTGTAATATTCACTTTGATCGCATACTATTTTATTACACCGAATGGCAAAAAGCCTACCGCACACAACTCAAGGTAGTACCGCAGGCAACGTACAAGTAGAATTTTTAGAAGGGTTGCCACAGCCAAAAGACTACTCGAATGACAATCATAAGAGGAAACTTATCATACTTGACGATTTAATGCGAGAATCATCGTCGAGCGATGTAATTTTAGATCTTTTCACACGCGACAGTCATCATCGGAATACATCTGTTTGTCTCATAACGCAAAGTATGTTTCATCAAGGAAAAGTCCAACGCGATATAAGTTTAAATACTAAATATATGGTTCTTTTTAAAAATCCACGCGACCGCGCCCAAATACAACATTTGGCTAGGCAAGTTTACCCCGAAGATCCTAAATTTTTGCAGGAGGCTTACATTGATGCCACTAAAAATCCACACTCTTATCTTTTCTTTGATCTTTCGCAAAACGCTTTAGATGAATACCGCGTACGCAGTTGTATATTTCCCGATGATAAATTACATTACGTTTATATCCCGAAATATCTCAAAATTCATTGAACATTAAAGTAGGGTAAAGCATTAATGTAGTTATAAAATTAGTTTCACGGCTATATATATATCATAGTCTTACATTAACAATGGTTGCGACATGATCAAAGCCTTGTAATAGGTCTTTTTCACCAGTTGCCCGACACTTCACAAAAAAGAACGCATTGCTCCTCTATGCTCTTAAACACTGTAGCGATTGAACGTTTCACTGAAACGTTTTGTATGGTGTTGTTGAACTCAAAAAGAGTGAAAAAAATAAATTAAAGAAACATAAGCACATACTACGAAAATTAATTTGCTTAAAACCATCAAGGAGAGCATCAAGCAGTGTGGGTTGGCAGAAAAGAAAGCAAATAGTATTAGAAAGTGGTGGAGGTTTTTTTACCATTATTGCTAGCACCTATAATTAGTACACTGATCTAAAAATTATTCAGAAGTGAATAATGGAACGAGCGCGGAAAATGATTCTTGTACCAGAAGAGCGGTTTGAGCAACAATATCGTCTACCCACGAACGAATCTTTAACAGTACAGCAACCTGCGTCTTCACGGATAGACTCATCAGAAATAATTGCTGATAATAATAATAATTGTGCTAACGAAAACTCAGTGCAAACTTGCGGTGATAATTTATCTACATTAGATGCAGAAATGCACAAAATTTTACACTCCAAAAACAATATTAATGAGCGTGAAAAATGTCTAAATTATTTACAAACTTTACGACGATATTTGTTTTTCAAAGATCATGAACGTATTATTGAACGAGACGCCGAATACGAGCTCGATGAAATCGATGCATCACTAACACTACTCATTGATGACGATATAGTAGAGAGCTTACTCAAACTCTACGAAAAAAAAGCAAGACTTCTGTTACGGCACTGGAAAATGGTTGCACCACAACGGCTTAAATGGGATAATGTAGGTACGATCACGTTAGATGGACGAAAAATTGATCGAGCAAATATTATAGAACTTCTAAATTATATTGTTAAAAATAAAAGTAAAAAGAACGAACACGAGGACGAGCTCCCTGCTGGACGTCTGGAGTTTGCAAAATTTATAAAATCTTAGATACACCAAGCAGTTTGATTGGTAACACTGACGTTCTAAAAATTGCGCAAATACTATCTGCACCTTTAAAAACTGCTAAGCGCCGATTAAACAAGGCAGAGTATAATCGAGCGTCATCGGCATCACCCGCGCTTACAAGAAACGCTGCTTTAAGAAAAAAGCGAGATCAAGTTGAAAAAGCGAACGAGACACCATTGAAAGAATTCGAATATCCCCCACTACCACCATCACCAACGTCAGTATTGACGAGGGCACGAGCTATGAATGTGGCTAAGCATGGGTGTACTAAAATGAAATATGAGAAGCAATTTTACGATCCCTCGCACGAGGTAAGCTGGTGCACGAAATCTGATACGTATCAACAAGAGAGGAAAAAATAGATAATAAAAAAGAGAAAGAAAAAATGTATGAATGGCTTAGCAATCAAGACGCATATACACTTCATCGACCAATGCATCGAAAATTTCCTAGATTGCAATATAACGTTTCGAATATTGATGATTTGTGGAAATGTGATTTAATGCAATTGACTTCTCTGAAAGATTATAACGACGGTTACTGCTATCTGCTAGTCGTTATAGACACACTCAGTAAAAAAGCATGGGTAGAGCCACCGCGAGACAAGACGGCACAGAACGTAGCCGAAGCATTCAAAAAGATTCTTAAGCGTTCTGAATGGCGTATACCTCTCTGCTTACAATCTGACAAAGGCAAGGAATTCATCGGTTCGGCATTTCAAAATCTTTTTAAAAAATACAATATTCAATTTAGAACTGCCCGCAATCCCGATATTAAAGCAGCAATTGTGGAGAGGTTAAATAGAACAATACGAGAACGCATGTCACGCTATTTTTCGCATAAAAATACTAAACGTTATATCGATATTATACAAAAAATGTTGCATGCTTACAATCACACATTTCACAGTGGAATCAGAATGAAGCCATCGGAAGTTAATTTGTATAAAGCTATTAAAACGCGTGAAAATTTAAAAAAACGAGCATTTTTGCAAAGTGTTGGAAAAAGAAAGAGGGCGTTCAGTACGGCAGGTATAAAATACACACCCGGTTCGTATGTTCGTATCAGTCGCACGAATAATACGTTCGAAAAGGGTTATGAAATAAACTATAGCGAAGAAATATTCAAGATCAAACGCGTTTCAAAACGTCAAAATCTACAGACATATATTTTGGAAGACTTAAATGGTGAAATCATCGATGGATTTTTCTATCCGCAAGAACTAGTACTTGTTGGAAAAAATCGTATGAAAAATGATGAGCAATTCAAAATTGAACGTATCATTCGTACAAAAGGACGTGGATAAAAAAAACAAATGTTATTAAAGTGGTTAGGATATCCAGATAAATTTAACTCTTGGATAAAAGAGTCTGAACTTAAGAAAATTTAATTATAAAATATAAGCAACGGATATAAACAGTGAAGAGTTTTATTTAGTATTACCTAGTAATAGTAGTATGACGTACTACGGTGATAATACAACGAGTTGTTTTACGACCCAGCTCTCTCGCGAAGTAAGACTGAGTGGCGATTGGTGTGTAGGGTTAGCAGAAATTCATGTACCATGTACAGTTACACATATACAAGAATCAGAAGCATTTTATACTTTTTAACTTGACATTACAGATCCAGTTGATACATTTTTTTTTGCACACGGTATTTACCAAAATACTGACGAATTAGCCAAAGAAATAAATAATTCGTTAGGGATTCGCGACCATCTACAGATAATTCCTACGGATTTTTAAAAAGGTTATTATCTTTTGCAACGTAAATATAAATGTATCCAACAACTCTACCTTATGTTGAACGAAAAATTACGTCGTATATTTGGTTTCGAAGATTCTGAATCAAGAGAGGATGGTATATTTGTAACTTCCCCGTTGGGAAGCGTTCTGAAGCTAGCTAATCGACCATCTTCGCTTCCTCGTGCTACAGCTGATCAGCTATATATATATATATATATACACCATATGCGAGCCGTATACTGTAGGCCGTATACGCTCTCTTGCGCATCGTATCTTTAGATAATTCTAGATATAGATTCTGTACTAATGTTATGAGAAATTTTGCACCTATACATTACATACGTCTGCTACATCATAGTTTTCGCTCGATTATTATTGATATAAGAGACCAACATGGTAACCGTATACCATTTGAGTACGGGACGTTAACGGTTACACTTCATTTCAAACGAAATCTATAATTAATAATAAAACATGAGTCACTATATGCGATATTACAACGAGCAAGTAGGCGGTGGCGGTGGCGTCCGAAACGTCTTTTCAGGCGCTACATATCAACGGGGACGTGGTGTGGGGGCGTGGCTTGGAGGTTTATTTTGTAGAATTTTACCATATATTACATCTGGAGCAAAAGCAGTAGGTAAAGAGGCTGTACGCGCCGGTATTAATGTTTTATATGACGTCGCAAATAACGGTGCAAAGAGGCTATTAAATACCGCGCTACGGAGTCTGGTAAAAATCTGAAGAGAAAAGCCGCCAATAAAGTTGCGGATATGATGAAAGGCGAGGGGTATAAGTCACGACCTTCGAAGCGCCCGCGTCAGTCAACGAAGGAGCATGCTTCAGGTAGCACGCGTCGTAAAAAACGTACACAGACTACTACTGTTAAGCGACAACAGAAGAAGAAAAAAAGGCGGTTTGATCGGCGGAGAGAAAAAAGAAGAAGAGAAACTCATTGACTTATAGAAATATAACCGATATATTCGGGCCACGGTAAAATAATGGCTTTTTTACACTCGCACTCGTCGGAATGTATGTCGAGCGAATTGGATATTTTTTCTCTCCCGGCTACACAAACATCGATAGAGAATAGTACATATCTGCATTATAAACCTGTTTCATCGCTGAATGATGAGAGTGATGCCCCCTTAGAGTTTGTAGTACCTAGTGCAAGCGAGCATTACATAGATCTCGCATATACTATGCTCTATAGTCAAGCAAAAATTACACCTGTGGCTGAGACAGATATTGAAAATGCTAGAGTGGGCCCGATTAATAATTTTCTTCATTCTATGTTTAATCAGGTGGATGTTTTTTTTTAAATCAAATATAGATATTATAGATACTATAGAGCCTATATAGAAACATTGCTGAACTAGTCTCCCGCAGCTAAACAATCTTTATTAACGTCTAGTCTGTGGTATGATGATACAGCAGGTGCTTTCGATGCAGCACCGGATGCAAAATCACCGTCTCCAGTTAACGAAGGACTCAATAATCGTAAATACATTACGCAAGGCGATAAATATTTCGACTGCATTGGACACCTCCATTGTGACATTTTTAATCAAGTTAAAATGTTAATTAACGGTGTGGAGATGAGGGTACGCTTAGTGAGAAGCAAATATGCTTTTTGCTTAATGGATTCTTCCAATGAAGATAAATTTAAGTTACACATAAAAGAGGCATCGCTTATTGTTCGCCGTGTTAAAATCAATCCCGGCGTTTTACTTGCGCACGCCAACGCACTATCTAAGACAACTGCAAAATACCCGATTACTCGAGTAGAGGTAAAATCTTTCACTCTTCATGCGGGTATTCTCGGAGATACAATCGACAATGTCATTCTTGGTCAACTTCCTAAACGTATAATTATTGGATTTGTAGATAACAGAGCATTTAATGGAAATCGTAAATTTAATCCGTTTAATTTTCAAACATTTTCGATTAATTATCTCTCATCTTATGTCGACGGAGTGCAAATCCCAAGCAGACCATTACAACCGCGCTTTTCAGGAAGTCAAATCATAACTGATTTTAGTGCTTGATGCGGGAGAAAAATCTCCGTGGAGGGGCTATGAGTATAATAAGGCTTGGTACATAAGTTTATGAAAACAGTCCACCTAAAGCGTTGCTACCCGCACCATAGAACCTCCAGTTGTATCAATAGATTATCGACGTAGTTATTTTCAACGAAAAACCAGCGTGCCACAACGCGGCCTTAGGCCGCTATGTGGCTTGCCCCCTTGCATATATAGGACTTTTAATTTGGAATACAGGAATTTTGATTTGAATAAATAGAAAATATTTTATGAAAAAAATGTGGCATAAATAGGTTCAAAAAGGCCAAAAATTAAGTATTTTTATTGTTAAACATTTTCTAAGCATTCAAATCAAAATTCCTATTCATACCAAAAGTATAAGGGTACAAAGCATGCTCCTAAAATTTTAGCCCAATCAAACCACGTGGTCACATGGAATCCTGCGGAGAGTGCCAAAATACTCAAAACAGTATACGGAGAGTCACCATGGGTAAGTAGGTGCTAATATGGATTTACCATGGTAAAATACAGGTAATAAGACCAAATATTAGTATAAAAATTATATAACAATTATAATTTATTTTTGTTATTATTTATAAGAATTTTATTTTTCAGAGTTTAAAGCTAATGTGCCCCCTTAAGAGCTGCATTTCTCGCTAAGAAGATTCTTTTATAAAAAAGTCTCAGCGCTTGGGATGGCTAGTTTTAAGAACTCTTGTTTTAGAGCGCAATTTCTCGATTTCGCTTGCGTCCCCGTAATGTGCCATATTTTTTTGAACAAGACTACTATAACAAATCTTGGCGCGTGGGGTAGGTGGGTTCAACACCTTTGATTTTAGAATTGTTGCTCTTAGCAGCTTGCCTTCCTCCGATGCACCGACATATTCTATTATTGAACTTGCTGCGGGCAGGGTAGGTGGGTTCATGAGCTTCGGTTTTAGAATTGTTGCTCGCGGTGGCTTGCCTTCCTCTGATGTGCCACTGTATCTGTTTAAAAAAGTATTTCCTTAAACTTGCTGTACGTAGGATAGGTAAGTTAAAGCATTTTGGTTTCAGATTTGCTTGCTTATCTTCGAAGTGCTCATGTATTCATTATTAAACTCACTGCGAGTAGGAAAGGTGGGTTTAGGAGCTTTGGTTTAAGATTGGTTGCTGGTCCCGTACATTTTTCATTATTAAATTTACTGCTAGTAGGCAGGTGGATTTAAACATTTTGGTTTTAGATTTGTTCGTTACAGTCACATGCTTCCCTTCGATGTGTCAACTTATTTCATTATTGTAGAATTCCTTAAAGCTCTCCCCTCTTAATCTAGCACTGTATTATGACACATAGCCAAGGTGCGATCATCATTTAAAAAAGTAAGTATATATTAAGGTAATCATTAAGAGTCATTTTTCTTAGAACGGAGGATACTATCGCTTAGAGGGGAAAAAACGCTAATAGATATGGTGGTTTCGAAATGGTTAAGATTTGGTAGAGTAGCACAGCGAGAAAGTAATTTTGCCACTTTTCTGGAGTGAGTCAATATAATTGAACAACATACGGAGCCAATCGAGCATCGCGAGGTAGCCGAAAAATAAATTTAACTTGTACATTAAATAGACAAGCTAATTGAAGGTCAAGGTAACCGAGAGTGAGACACAATAAACGGTGCAAGCGTAATCAAAGTGAGGAAGAATTAATGCTGCTACAAGCTGCTTCTGAAGGCTGCTAGATATGTAGTAAGTTCTAAAGCGGAGGTGATTCAGAACACCATGGACACGCAAGCAGATAGACGAAATATGACTATTCCAAGATAGATCGACAGTAAGTTTTACTCCTAGATTCTTCGCTGACTTACTGAATGGGATAGCTGTACCATTGACAATTAATTCCGGTAGTGTGCTTGTATCAATCCGCATGAGGTGTTGCACAGATCTAAAAATTAATCCCTGAGTTTTTTGAGTATTTAGCTCGATACCATCATTAGAGGCCCTTGCTGGGACCTGATTTGCACCCTGCGCCAGGCGGGAGATGCAATCAGGAATGTCGGCTTGCTCACATTGGACGTAGATTTGAAAATCGTCAGCAAATAGTATTCACGTGTTAGAACAGTGGAACAATGCATTTACAATCGAATTTACAAATATGAAGAACGCAACAGGACCCGGGTTTGAGCCTTGGGGAATACTTGACGTAAGTTGCAGGAATACTGTTGGGACACCCTTTATATCGATGGTAGCTTGGGAGCGACACTACAAGTATGAGTGGAACAACTTGACAGCATCGTCAGAAAAATTCAAGAACCTTATTCTTCTGAGGAAAGAGAGAGAGAGAGAGAGAGAGAGAGAGAGAGAGAGAGAGAGAGAGAGAGAGAGAGAGAGAGAGAGAGAGAGAGAGAGAGAGAGANCGTACAGTATGTTGTACGATAAATCGTGTACAGCAAGAGTAGTAGTAGAACAAAGTAATAATATCGTATAAGGATGGCTGTTGTAGATAATGTGTATTGTGATAGAATGATAATGTGACAATGGGTTAAGCGAGAGTGTGTGAGTGTGTACGTGTGCGTGAATGTGTACGAGAAGTTCATCTGTTTATATTAATATTTTCGAGTTCGAAAAAGTGCTCTTTAGCTAGTCTCTTGAAACCTGAGATAGATGTAGTGTTGCGAATGTGAGATGGTAGGTTGTTCCAAAGGTATGAGGCGCTGATATGAAACGAGTTCCTCAGCGTCTCCGTCGCGAATGTCGGAATATCCAGAGGTATCACCTCCCCCCTAACAGGCCGGAGTGTCACGCGGAAGTCGAAGTATGGCCTTAAACTCGATTGAAGACACGGCGAATTGAGTTTGATGGCGGAATGTGTTCGGATGAGTTGTATATGTGGCGAGCTTCCCAGTGTGGAACGACTGTCCCGACGGGCAGCCGAGAAACGAGCTAAAAAATCGTTTCAGCTCGGCGCGGTGGTCGATGACGGTGGCGTTGTCATCGTTGCAGCGCATAAAAAGTCTCCCGTCCCTGACGAATGTTCGGCAGCCCTGCCTCTTCTTCGCCTCCAGCCTGGCCCGCGAACGCAGCTTGTGGACGTCGGAGGGGAGTAGCTCGTTTATGTTTATGAGCCCTTGGTGGTCAGGGCTCAGGGCTTTGGCTTCCTCCATTAAGGTTGCGTCCAGCTCGGTGGTATGGAGCTTGCGTCTACGAGCCTTGGCGACGACGAGTGATCGTGCGAGTGCACTAGACGAGAGGGTGACGGCCAACGGTGGTAATCTGCCATCACTCCTGGCGGTGTTCTGGGGTGCGTCGAGCTTTCCCATGGTCCTGACAGACGCAACATCTCTCCGTAGGACCGTTGGGTCGAGTGCGTTTATGACCGCAAACGCGAGTAGATGAAGCGAAGTCTCACGGGTGTAGTGCAAGCCCGTGATGACAACAACACTATTGGAGGTCTGCTCCTGCCGTCGTTTGACCTCAGCCAGTTCACTGCGAGAGAGAGAGAGAGAGAGAGAGAGAAAGGAGCTGCCGCAGACGGCTTCCTCTTCGAGCACCGAGAGAGAGAGAGCGTACTATAGCAAAAACCGCTGCCAAGTCATTGGCACTTAGCTTCCTCCTATTCTGCTAGTGGAAGATAATTACATGGGACAATCAACTCATTCTTTGATTTAAATATTCGCTACTATTCGATACTAAAAGGATAGGTTAGGAAGACACTTGTAGGGGAGGGGTATCAGGGGAGTGGGGGTTAAGGTGGATATCAAAAGGATAGAGCTCCGTGAACTCCTAAAATAACTTACATATATCGTAATAAAAAAAATACCAGTAATTGCGGAATCGTTAATAACGTTAACAACTGCAAATTACAAAATTGCGGATGGCTTCATTTTTTTGTGAAAAATAACTTTTTTACAAAAAAATTATTTTTCACGATATCTACATACCCACAGCCGCCTTTCAGACCCTTGACGTTGTTTTCTATACTCCCATAATCGTCTTTTAAAATTTTAAAGCTCATTTCAGCACTCCCACAGTCGCATTTTAGACCATCGTAATCGTTTTCTGTATTCCCACAGTCGCCTTTTTGACATTTGCAATAGATTTCTTCATACCCACAGCCGCCTTTCAGACCCTTGAAGTTGTTTTCTATATTCCCATAATCGCCTATTAAAATTTAAAAGCTCACTTCAGTACCCCCCAGTCGCCTTTTAGACCATCGTAATAGTTTTCTATATTCCATAGCTCCTGGGAGAGTGGTCTCACCGGAGATCCGCTCGGGACTGAAGCCCCGAGCTCTCTTAAGACGAGAGAGCGCGGGCGTCGGAGAAGGGGGAAAATATTCCAACCTTGTGGGTAGCAGTCTTTTAGGTACACTATTGTTGAATATATTGTATAAATCATATCATAATAAAAAGCAAAAATATTTTTTCAAAAATCGAAAAATGGCCATGAAATGGTCATAAAATAGTCTAAATCTTAAAAGAAAATTTACTCGAATTCAGAATCAGAAAACATATATGCACGTCCAATCTTATTACGATCGATCACGTAGTTCCAGAATTATAACAGTATACGTACGCACGCACACACACACACACACAGACAAAACCATCTGCACGGACATTTTATAAAACCACGAAAACACTCAAAATATACTAAGCTTTAATTATCAAATTATATGGTTTAACAAAAATAATATTGTTCAGTCGCACAGAGTATACAGGGTGAGAGTTGAAGAATTTGAATCTTAATATCTTTTAAACTAAAAGGTTTCATAAGCTACAAAAAGAACCTAGCCGAAGTGATCAAAAGATCAATCTTTTCCTAAAATTTCAACTCAATTTAAACCTTTTTACTCCCGTAATCGTACGACATAAAAAAACCATTTTTTTTAGTTTTTGATTTTTATCTCAAAAACTAGTCGCCAAAATTGCTTAAAATTTTTACAACTAGTAGATATCGTTGTTTTTTATTGTCATGAATTTTTTCAAAACATTTAACTATTTATTTTTTGAGTTATATATGTTTATCGAAAAATTACCTTTTATATCATAAAAAATGAACAGATCAGTCAATCTAGAAAATCTTGCGGGAAAAAGTAGACAAATTTATGTTCTTTTAGATACACTATTGTTGAATATATTGTATAAATCATATCATTATAAAAAAGCAAAAATATTTTTTCAAAAATAGAAAAATGGCTATAATATGGCCATAAAATGGTCAGAATCATAAAACAAAAAATGACCTAAATTCAGAATCAGAAAAAATATATGCATGTCAAATTTTATTACGATCCGTCGCATGGTTCCAAAATTATGGTGGTATACGTACATGCATACACACACACACACACACACTCACACACACACACACACAGCCATCCGCACGGACATTTTCTAAAAACGTATGATTCGTACTCCAAACACCTCCAAATGCGTTTCCACGAAGTATTAGCAAAACTGAAAATTTTACTATTACAAAGCTTCCTCTTGAGGAGGAAGCAAAAGTATCTCGATGATTTTGCGTGACAATTTTGCTATAGTGTATATGTTACACTTTTTTCAGCCTAGCCCCCATCTGCCAAGCGTCCGTAACGTATGATAAGAAACTTTGTTCCAATATATTATAGGACTACCATGCATCTGTATAGGTAAACCTGCAGCCCAAATTTGACCATAAAATCACATAAAAACCCTTCATCGACTTTTTGCCAACCTTTTTACCCACTTGAATCTTGGCTATTCGGGATCTTGGCCATTCAAACTATTTGTACATACTCTTTAGCCCAATACTACCATATGCGTCCGCAATTTTCATAATATCTGTTGATACAGCTAAATGGGATCCACAAAAGCATTCTGACCTCAAAATCGCATAAAATTCCTTAAGGGGACGGATACACCTTAAAATGTCAAAAAATTAAAAAATTGAATTTTTTATTTATTATTATATTGTATTGTTTAAAAAATTGTTTAAGCAATGCTACAAACTCAGAAACATTGTAAAAAACCAAAAACAATGTCGGTATATGTCTTAAACCAGGTACATCAAGTCTTCGAAGCCCAGAAATCATGATTTTCATTTTAACAGCTATCGCAGATTTACTTAGGATTATGGCTTCGAAGGGCACTTTTACTTTGACAAATATGCTTGAAATACATATATTTAGGTTATGAATGTAACGTATTTGTAATTTTTTCAAATTTTAAACAAAATTTTGTATTACCTTATGGACAATTTTTTTGAATCAAATTTTTTTTCAAATTCCCACATTCATAACCTAAATGTATATATTTCAAGCATATTTGTTAAAGTAATAGTGCCCTTCGAAGCCATCATCATAAGTGAGTCTGCGTTAGCTGTAAAAATGAAAATCATGATTTCTGGTCTTCGAACACTTGTTGTACCTGGTATATGACATAAACAGACATTGTTTTTTTAATGTTTCTGAGTTTATAGCATTGTTTAAACAATTTTTTAAACAATCTAATATAATTATAAGTAAAAACCGCTGCCAATTCTTTGGCACGTAGCATCCTTCAACCTTATGTAACGCTTTAATATCTAAATTGTTTTTACTTCATATATATTCTATATAATTCTATTTAAGTTTTTATGCTTTTTCGTTTGATGGATAAAATTATTTCGAAATAATTATATTACATAATCAATGCGTAACTGAAAATATTGTTTGTACAATTTGGTTGCGTTAAAATTTATAATGATCAGGGCGGCAATTATTGGCATGAAATAGTATCCACCCTATATTATATAGATCTAAGCGTGATTTTAAGCAAAAATCCCCTCCACCCCCCTCCACCCCCCTCCATGTCCCCTCCACTTTTTAACGTGAAATTGTTTCAAAATTTACGTTATTTAGAAGGGTCAAATCCCCTCCACCCCCCTCCATTTCCCCTCCACCGGCCCCTCCACCCCCATCCAACTTCATTGTGCTGAGCCATGATTACGTTTTCATCGAACAGATCAATGGACTCTATTTGTCACTGCTTCATTTGACGCAGTTTTCCACGACCACGCATATAGGGGCTACTGGTCAGAACACATTGGAAATAATTTCTTTCGTTCATGCAGTGTCAAGCTTGAACGCTAAAGCATTGGACGTGGAATCCCCATTCATTGTCATTGATATAATTGTTCTATAGAACATAACAAATTAAGACACAAAGGGTAAACTCTCTTGATCGAAAAAAAAAAGAAATAGAAAGTTTTTTGAATTAACTTAAATGACATCGCGTTGTATATCATTAGTGACTCGCGTAAAAATCACATGGTAGAGCGTTGTGCAAGCATACATAAAAAACCTACTGTGCGCAAACTAGCACGCAAAATTGTACAAAAAAGAGAACAACGCAATTTGAGCGAACCTTCATAAGCAGATTATTTTATAATAACACAATACGTACAAACAATTCTCTGCCAACAGTGATGTTGACAAATATGAAGAGTTTATAAGTTTATACGAATTGGTCAAACATCGGACAGACACTTCAGTTTGACGGTAAAAGAGTTTGTAAGAGAGGTGAAAATATGGAGTCGCAGACAATGTATTATGTCTGTCTTACATCCATGGATATCACGAAAGAAAGAAGCAACAAATCTCACCGAATCAAAAAATTTATACAACCCAAACTTTGTATCACATTAAAAATTTCTTGATACACCAAACTAATATTTTTTATTGACTTCACCTGTACGCATTTGAATGTGTATAATCAGTTAGGGGTTCTAAAACTCTGACGACACATGCGAACATAATACATATGACCCCATGTCGGAAAACAATGGCCGTCTCAGAATATATCTCCTATTGAATCAAAAACTTTGGCCCTTGAAGATTTATTGATATGTAATGGAAAAACACCTAATGTGATTGGAAAATTGTTTTTCGAGAGAGGGAGAGAAGAGAAAGGGGAGTGGGAGCCGGACGAACAATTATTCAGTATGTTAGTGTATGTCTTGCGGTATGAAAACTTTTGCCTCTATGTATCGCCTGTAATATATCTTCGTGCTCTCGATGTATAAATTATACAATTTAGTAACTTTAACGAAGGTGCCATTGCCGTAAACTAATATGTATACTTAAGATATTCTAATAGACATACACTATGCATTTACTTTTAAAGTTTAGTTAAGTGTGAAGGCCATCTCAAATATGCGTTAACCATTTCAACCATGGCAATATTTTAAATAATATTCCTGCTCCTCAGTTTGATCGTACTC
>CM053168.1:37211156-37237216 GCA_012977825.3 Pteromalus puparum
AAATTGAAATTTGGGGGTTGGCGAGCGGAGCGAGCAGGGGGGTACCCCCCCAAGTATTGTATATTGCAACTAGGGGGGAAAATTGGCTTTTTCTAGCGAAGGTGATATTTTGAGCACGAGTGGGAGTCGATGGCGCCGTAGACGCCCGAGTCGGACACGAGTGCTCAAAATATCACCCGAGTTTGAAAAAGCCACTCCCCCCTTGTTGAACACCGTACTTTTTATGATACGTGCATGAATAGACCTTTTTTTAAGCATGCAAAAGGAGTAGGAAATTGAGAACTCTTTGACGCATAGCATATTTTCAAAAATTTTGAAAATTTTGAAAATTTTGAAAATTTTGAAAATTTTGAAAATTTTGAAAATTTTGAAAATTTTGAAAATTTTGAAAATTTTGAAAATTTTGAAAATTTTGAAAATTTTGAAAATTTTGAAAATTTTGAAAATTTTGAAAATTTTGAAAATTTTGAAAATTTTGAAAATTTTGAAAATTTTGAAAATTTTGAAAATTTTGAAAATTTTGAAAATTTTGAAAATTTTGAAAATTTTGAAAATTTTGAAAATTTTGAAAATTTTGAAAATTTTGAAAATTTTGAAAATTTTGAAAATTTTGAAAATTTTGAAAATTTTGAAAATTTTGAAAATTTTGAAAATTTTGAAAATTTTGAAAATTTTGAAAATTTTGAAAATTTTGAAAATTTTGAAAATTTTGAAAATTTTGAAAATTTTGAAAATTTTGAAAATTTTGAAAATTTTGAAAATTTTGAAAATTTTGAAAATTTTGAAAATTTTTAATTGCCGTAGACTACTGAAAATTAAAGTAGTCTATAGAATACCATTCGATAATCATGATGTTTTAACGAAAAGTTCAAAATTTAGTTTCCGAGATATAATGATAAGGATATAGTTCGCGGAACGTATCTAAAATCACCAGTGATCGAAAAATCGCCATGAATATACGCACATGCGTAACTGAAAATCTTAAAATTACTATTACAAGGCTTCCTTAGGAAGGAAGCAATTCAATTTTGCTTCCTTCCTAAGGAAGCCTTGTAACAGTAATTTTTGGAGTTTGTGTAAAAACATGTGGGAAGTGTGTTTTGATGAATTTTTAGTCGAAAAATGGTGTTTTTAGAAAATGTGCCGCCACGCGCCCATCGCTCGTCGCCTCGCTGTCTGTGTGTGGTGTGCGTGCGCTGCCGCGCCCCGTCCCCCCGTCGTTCCCGGAGTAGGGCCCCCCCGCTGTTTCTCCCAGCTCTACCTTGTGGATTTAACGCCACGCAAGTCTCATCTTCTTTGTTTTTGCTAGAGATAATCGACGAAGTCGTTTTACAATTTATATACCGTTTAGTTTTATGTGATTTTTAGTTTCTTGACAGTTTCACAGTTTTTGCCAACAAAGTTGGAAGGGTCGGAAAGTTAATCAAAAGTAAACAAATTTTAATAATGTACCGATGAAAGAGAATAAATTGGCGTATGTTTTAAAACCGAGTGAAAAATTTATATTATGCGTTGTGTTCTTTTAATTAATACAGACCATAAGTTGCAATTTTTTTAAATCGTTTAATCAGAAAAAAATACGAATCATGTCTAAAACTATTATGATTTTATTGAAGTAATTAGAACGATATACGCGACTTAAATTTTTTATCATTTCATGGGTGCAGATCCGAGAAACAACATCAAAAACTGGAAAAAAATGTGTTTTTCTATCGTGACCGCGATAGCGGAGTAAAGCAATAATCAAGTTCAAAATTTGGTTGTAGCATTATATATGCAAAAGTGATTCCTTTCGCTTGGGATTTTATAAACAGTTTCAGTTCAAAGATATTGAGCTCAAACTTTTGTTTTCAGCAAGCCCCTGTATACATAAGTCGTTCCTAAACGTTGATGCGATAACTCGGAGTAAAGACATAATCAATTTAAATTTTGGATTTAGTTAGCATTATATAGCACCTTTATCTCTTTCTTTGGGTTGTTTATGATACCAGTTAGTTTTAAAGATATTAAGCTTCAAACTTTTGTTTTCTTACCCTGTATACTCTATATAACTGAAAACTGTATCGCTTCGATCTCAGTTTCCATTAATGGATTTTAATCTATACTTAGACTCGTTTTTTGCTGTTTTTGTTTTATTAATTCGTTAAAAACAATATTTTCAGTTACGCATTGATTATGTAATATAATTATTTCGAAATAATGTTATCCATCAAACGAAAAAGCATAAAAACTTTATAGAATTATAAATGAAGTAAAAATAATTTAGATATTAAAGCGATACATAAGGTTGAAGGAAGCTACGTGCCAAAGAATTCGCAGCGGTTTTTTATTTTTTGACATTTTAAGGTGTATCCGTCCCCTTAATTGACTTCTCGCCGAACATTTCACCCACTCGAACGGGACCTTGGCCATTGAAACTATTTGTACTCGCTGCTCACCCCTACACCGCTATATGTCTTAGCCATTATCTGCCATATTTTTCATGTGTTTTATCCGAGTTTAGAAGATAGGCGAATGCCCTATGTAAACAGCAAAGCGTTTCACTTTTAGCGATATTTATCTCATACATTTTATCTAAAATCTGGTCCCAAATTAGTACATGGAGGATAACGTAATAATTACATACTAGAGGTGTATAATTAAAATACGTATTTTATGACACGCCATGTTGTAAACCTCGATTTATTTATTTATCGGACGCTGATGAAAAACGTACTCGCTAAATCTCTGTTTACGCACAATGTGTCATAAAATATCGTACGATACTAGGGGGGTAAAGGGATTTCACCCTTGTAGGGGCTTATCATAACGTCTCTACAAAGGTGAAACTATTTTACCACACTAGTATCGCAATATACTATTTTTATTAGGGGACGGAGGAACAAGAACAGGTAAGTAAATTATCATTAATAACTTGACACTCGTTTTTAGGGTAAAAGTTAATCCTAGTCAACTGCGTATGCTTACGCGCATCATGGTACGAAAGTGACTGATGCTGACGTAATTTAATAATGTCTATATGAAAATGCAAAGTACTTTAGGACTGCACGTCGCTCTATAACTACTACATTCATAAAAGTGTATAAACAGATAGTGATTATATGCACGTCAAATTTTTTGGGCAAATATTATTTATCTTGTATCATTGCAGCACTTTTGAAGGATGTCGAGAAGTCTCCATATGAAATGTTGAAGTATCAGAAGTTGGATATGGAAAGAATTGGATTGTATCCTAATTTAGATTATAAACAACTTTACAATGCTATATCGCAACTGATAGATGTTATCCCTTCAATACATATTGGCGTGCAAGGTATGAGATTTAATTTTCTAGGCACGATCGTGGTAGAAACTACCTTATAGTTGCATGTACAAAAAATATGTTACTGACTGCTGTCGCACCAACAGCTGGTGCTGCATCCTGCACTTTTTCTATTTTTTTCTCTATTTCTCCTGATTATAAGACCGGCGATGGCTCCGTGGTAAACCACCTGCCTCCCGGTCAAGGGGTCGTGGGTTCGAGCCCCCATCAGGGCGATCAGTTTTTTCAGATCCGATGGAAATCTTACTCACGACACCGGGTTTGAGAAAGGCGTAGGTGTGATGAGCCTACCCTGGAAACTTTCGAACGCTAAAATTCATCTAGAAACACAACACGATACGTTGTGAGGCCATGAACTTTCGAGTTCGAAAAAGCCACCCCTTTTTTTTTTTTTTTTTTTTTTTTTTATTTCTCCTGATTATGCATTTTCACAGCACAATGTTGGGAAAAACCAGTATAGGTCACGATGGCGCGGTATTATTAGCAATCAACATAACTTGCTTCTAGACTACCCTTTTCTCATTCACTCGCCTGACTATCTAGTAACTTACCTCACAAGAATATGATAAGTCCAAGTTTCCTTCAACTTTCTTATAAAATTATCAATAGAATTAGAAACCGCTGCCAATTCATTGGCACGTAGCTTCCTCCAACGAAATTTATTGTTCTAATAAATAAAATATTGTTTTAAAATACAGTATAATGTGAATGCTATTTTAATATTAGCAGTATGACATAAGTTCGTAGGGAGGGACTTTACGACGTGCAACGACTACCCTATAAGAGGAAGCCAAATTTTTTAGAACAATCGGTTTTTACATTTCAGCTCTTTACTTAAGAACCGCTTAACGAAATCGTTTGAAATTTTAACAGCAGATATCTTCGTTCATGGTGAATCACCAAATAAAATTTTGAAGCATTTGACTACATTGTTTTAAAGATATAAAGAATCAAAAAATTAAAAAAAAAAATTCAAACCTTGATATCTTAAGAACCATAGAGGTTTTAAAGCTGCGCAATGAACTTAGCAAAAACATATAAAATATCTACTTTTTCCCAAAATCTCAAGTGCAATAAGGCCCTTTTACGCCCGCAATCGAGACTCAAAAAATTTTAATAATAAAATTTTAATGGAATATAGTTTAACACGTAACCCATGAACATATTTTTTTCGTAAGGTTATGATGTTTAGTTTCAGAGATATTTGATATTTGATATTTATTGACCAGAAATAAAATACAGAAATATAATGCATACTCTGCATTCCTGCAAAGATAAACAAAGTTATCTGACCGCAGGCCTGGCATGTAGTTAGAAACCAATAAAGATATAAATATAAAAAAAAACACTTAAAACTAAAACTTCTGTTAATTACGCATGACTAGTAGTGGCCTCCTCACTACTTTACACATTATATGTATACATAAATTATTTCATGAATAACAATTTTAACAAGAGATGCACATTTCAGATTTCAACAGTTGGATTTTATCCATTCTTTAATTATCTCCTGTTGACTCGATTTGCTAATTTCTAGCACTTTTATGTTATTCAGCAAAGCATTAAATGTTGAGATCGCTTTAATATAACAGTTCTTATTACTAATTCTCTTTTTATTTATCGGTACTATAATACTTTTATTTCTAGTAATACTAGATGAGTTGAGGTATTGCTCTTTGAAATCATTATAGTATATCTTGAGTGATTCCAGGGTAAACAATTGTTCTAGATTGAGTGGTTTATTATGCGTGACAAATGTATTCTTATTTATTAGCTTAAGAATTTTTTTCTGTATTTTTTGTACTAAATCTCTATTATTCTTATACCCCAAGCAATGATACCATAGCTCATAATACTATGAAAGAACGCATAATATATTAACATCAAAGTCTCGGTCTGGCATAGATTTCGAAATTTTGTAAAAAATGTATACTAAATACTTAGTTTTCTTAACAATATATAACATATACATATCCCATTTTAGTTTATAATCTATAACTATGCCCAGGTACTTGTAGTTCGCAACTATAGTTAATTTTTTATCCTGTTTGGTTAGGAACACTGCCGACATAGCTACCGAAGTCATACAAAACGACTTATCAACATTCAATGACAGCTTATTTACCGCAAGCCATTTGTATTTGTAACAAATAATTATTCATGTTATCTTGAGCTTTCACCCAGCATTCTCCTGTAGCAATTATAACAGTATCATCTGCATACAACAGAATAGCCTCCATAGGTATCTCCTGTAGCAAATCATTTATGTATAAGATAAACGTGGACCAAGTATCGTACCTTGTGGAACCCCGGTGATTATTAATAGGTTATCGCTAACACAACCATCAATTTTTACATTCTGATATCTGTTACTAAAGTAACTAGAGAGCAGTATCAAAGCTTGCCCCTAATTCCCATGCAATACAGTTTATCCAATAAGATACTATGGTCCACCGTATCAAAGGCCTTAGCCAGGTCAAGAAATGTGACTATGGTAGGAATACTCTTGTCAATATTGTTCTATAACGAGTTCATTAAGTAGCTTAGTGCATTTTTGGTGCCCCTTTTTTTTTAACAAAGCCAAATTGGTGATCAGAGATTATGCTAGTTTCAGTCACAAAATCATAAAGTCTACTGTGTATTATTTTTTCAAAAATTTTCGCTACGTTTGATATTAATGAAATAGGCCGATAGTTTGTGATTTTACTTTTTTCACCTGATTTGTAGACTGGGACAATTTCAGCCTTCTTCAGAGCGTTAGGCCATATGCCTGTTTCAATGCTTAAATTTATAATGTAAGTGATTGCTTCAGCTATATAGTTACTAATTAATTTCAAGGTTTTGGAGTTGATATTGTCAACTCCACCACTTCTAATTTTTAGTGCATTGATTACAGATATTACCTCTCTCGTGTTCATTGGCTTAATGAAAATTGTAATAGGACTCATCGCCGGTAAATTGAGTTCCACATTATCCGGTTTCTCAATTCGTATACTTAACTCTCGACCTATTTCACAGAAAAAACTGTTCATATTATTCGCAATTTCAGTTTTATTAGTTACTTTCCTATCACTAATTTTTACATGATTTATGGTTTCTCTGGATTTCTTGTTTCCAATTTTACTATTTATGACTTCTCATAGCTTTTTTGGATTATTAATGTTGCTTTAAACCTGTTTTTGATCGTGTTTAATTTTAGCATCCTTAATAACTTTGTCTAGTATTTCAGCATATTTTTTGTACTATGATTTAAATTGATCATTATTTATATCCAGTTGCCATAAATCATACAAAAACTCTTTGGTTTCACATGATTTTATTATTGCACTTGTGATCCAGCTCTTTCTTCCACCTTGTTTCTTTTTTCTTTTTTTAGCAGTTGCTAGGTCTATGCAATCTTTGATCTCATTTATGAGTACATCGGTCGCCAAGTTAGAATCCTGAATCGACAATATTCGTCTCAAGTTTTTATTTCTAGCAGTGCTTATTAATTTTTTATAATTTACACAGTTTTCCGGTTGTTTTGCTTTTTCCTTGATCTTGTTTAACGCAATAAATATTGGGTAATGATCTGTTATTGAATGTTTTATTTTGTATGTAGTTGTTTTTAAATTGTTTGTTTTTATAAAAATATTGTCGATACAGGAACCCTTAGCGATACCAACTGGCGGCTTGGTAATACCAACAAAGCCAGGGATGTACCCTTTCTCAAAGAAATTACATAGGAATTCCTGACTGTAATTATCATATTCTAGTAAGTCAATATTGAAATCACCTATTACTAGGTGATTTTTAACACTTTTATTCGCAATTAAAAATTTATTTATCTCTAGAATAAATTCAGATTTTGGAATCCCATGTGACCTATAAACCGCTGACACCTCAAGATTACTTTGGTTACTTAGCTTAATACTCGTATTTACAATCTTAATCCTACCCGTTTCAATCACATCTGTGTTTTGGTCTAATATAGCATTTACAAAGCCTATGACGCCATCATTTTTGTTTATCGAACTATGGTTATAATAACACTTATATTCATAGTCAGATTCCTTTAATTCGTATATTTAATAATTAAACTGTTGAAAAGTTACCATGCAGACAACAATAGATGGTTTTATAGCCAAACTTTCAATTAGTATTTTTACTTTATCAAAATTAGCATTCATGCTCCTGACATTTATATGCATGATCGTATCATTTTTACTACTACTGATTTTATTAAAAATGTCAGCACTACTACATGTTTTTTCATTTTGAAAAGAATCATTTTGGATTATATCTAAGTAATCAAACGTATCCATTATAACCTATTTATTGTTATCTTTGACTTTCTCATCTTTGCGAGCCGCCGGTGGTGTAGTGTACTGGTCAAGTTGTTGCTTCTGTTTTTGGAGTCCTTGTTGGTTTCTTGTGACAACCCTCACAATCTGAGGTTTGTCTAGTTTCAGTTGCTGTGGAGTATTATGTTTTTCATTCGGATTAATCTTGCTTGGTTCTTCTAGATCCTTGTTACCCTTGTTATCATCCGCCGGTACCTGCTGTTTTGTAGATTTCCTCCTATTGTACATCGAGTCTAGTGATGGTAATGAAGGGCTCATCGGATAGTCCGTTGAGTCAATGAACTTTCCAATTTTCTTTTTCAGAATAGAGCAAAGGTTAGTGTCATATGCAGTATGTTTTGTTTCAAGTTTTGTGGAATACTTGGCATTACTAAATGCACAGTTTGTACACTTAACGGTTTCACTTGTACACTCACTTGTATTATGACTTTCAGCACATTTCAAGCATACGGTTTAATTGTGGCACTTCTTTTCACTGTGTTCAAACCTGCCACACTTATTGCACGGTCCAATGTTTATCAAATCGTAGACTTTACAATTTTGATAGCCTACATACACTCTATTTCTATTGTCTCTTACGTATTTATATACTTTAGCAGGCACTTCTATCAACACAGTGCACTGTTTACTGTATTTGCTGGTTTACATGTGCAGCACTTTACCTTTTCTTGTGAGGTCGTTGAAATTTCTGGTGTTGATATCTTCTTCTATTTCTTCCAAATCCACATTAGTGTGGTTGTCTATACCTATACTTTTTATCTTCGGATTATGAAGTTCACGCTTTTTTACATTGCACAGACCTTTCAATTTTTCTTTAAGTACACTTTCAGTTAGTGCGACACTATCTTCACTCGTACAACTAATAATAACTTCATCTTTCTTATTTATAAATATGTTCTTTGTTTGTATACACTTTTGTGATGTTAAACAATCTATTACCGATTTACCTATTTCTTTAATATCAACTTCATATCAACTTCACTGTTTTTACTTTTCTGAACTATGATTTTCGGTACTTTTTTATTCAGCGGTTTTTGTTGTTGTTGTCTTACTGCATTGCTGTACGTGAATGTCTTGAGAGTAGCCTGATTCGAGTTTCTTTGTAGTTTTTCTTTTAGTAGATCCTTTTTCTCCGTTAATTCAGCAACAAGAGTTCTTAGTAGTTTAATCTCTGTTTTCACAAACTCCATCTCAGTGTCACTTATACTTGATTCTAAACTGTATAGATCGGTAGTCTTAGATTTATTCTCAGCCAGTACTTCTCTTCTTATTTTTTCAGTGGTCTTAGATTTTATCTGTGCAATTAGTACTCTTTCTGGTTCAGTCGGGCTTTTCTCCTCGATTTTAGAGGTTATGTTCTTCTCCGTGTGCTCGGGGCAGATTATAAGGTATTTCCCCAGGTGTTTATAATTGTCCGATATGAATTTTTAAAAAATAATCACCTTATTCATTTTATCTGCCGAACGGAGCGGTCAATCCCGAGGACCAAACCGGGAATAGTAGGTAATTTTATTATCTTTCAAATGCATTTTAGCTGAATTGTTTGTAACAATGGAATGATTAAAAAAACGAATATAATGTTTTTAAATTACAAAATAAATGTTTTTCCCGAATTCAGAATCCAAAAATAGATATGCATTTCTTTCTTCTTATTCTGAATCTTTGTTTACACAATATGATGATTTTAAAGATAGTTAACAGAAGATTCAAGATTTTATCAAGATTTGATTTAGTAATAGGGTTTCATTTAGAAAATGTATTATAATAGCATAGTTTAGAGGGACGTGTCAGGCTTCTCAGAGCAGGCTGAGATATCACATCTCACATATTTTTCGCACTGGGTCAGATGGGGCATATTGCAGCAGTTATTATTGAATTTATGTATCGAATATTTGAATGTATGTAAAAATCGCTTCTAGGAATGTTGTATGTCAAAAAGTGTTAATAAATATCTTTGCCACGGTAAAAATTTGTATTTTAAAATTGTTTACAACTTTTATATTTAACATTTTTATGTAAAACGTAACTCCAAAAAGTTTTATGGCAAATAATTGGTTTTTCAGCTGTAAAAAATCGATTTTGGGTTGTTAACTCGAGTTCTAAGCATTGTCATGATTTTATGTAAATGGAAAAAAGTTGCATTTTTCAAAGATCAGCAACTTTTCTATTTAACTTTTTTTTGTAGCATGCTTAGAATTCGAGTTACAGCTAAAAACCCGTTTTTAGCGATTTTTGAAGGTAACCACATTCTGCGTATATGTGCAGTATAACGAGTTGCCTTGTGTGCACTCGTTACGTCCCTCTCTCCCCTATATTATATGATCACGATATAATAAACATTATCTCTGTAAACATTCCTGTGTATAACATTCTTTTTCAGCAGCAGGTAAGTGAGCGGAGCAGACACCTATAACACACACAGAGAGAGAGCCGCGCGCTGCGTGTATGTGTGTGTGGCGCCGTCCGAGAGAGTGAGAGAGAGAGAAACTAGACTATTCACGCGGTCGCGTCTCGCGCCGCGACACTTAGAAGCTTACCGCCGTGCAGTGCAGTCGTGCCGATACTGCCTCCTCGTTTCTGTGCTTCTTAAAATCCGTGCGTGCGTTCATCGTCCAGAGGACTGCTACTGCGTCCGTGACCAGAATCCCCGTGTGTCGCTGGAATTATCCCGCGGCTGTTCAGCATCGCGTGCCCTTTGGTTTGCCGTTCGACTTCCAGCTGTACCCGGCCACACACGAGGTTTTGAGGCTTTCGTCCTGCTTCCCAGCGTCGAGCCACTGGTCTTCCCTACTGCGCCGCTCCGGTCCAAGCCACGAGGCCTGTGTCCAGCTTCACGAAGCACCACTGTAAGTACCTGCCCGATCGCAATACTCTCTCTCTCTCTTGGCATTATTCGCTCTGCTTCGTCTCTCTTACTCCGCGCTGCTGTTGTACTGATCTTTGAGTCTTTACATAAAGAGAAACTTTACTATTACTCGGCTTGTGTCACTTTGTTCCTGACTCTGTCCATTCCCACGCGATTCACTCATAATCTATCTCGCGAACTAGCTACGTAGCCCAATCACTCACGACGCCGCCGCGGGCTCACGTGCACGAGGACGTGCACGTATAGCAAACTGCGCTACGGGCCAGGCTTCGTACAGCCTACAAGAAGCCTGCAACTAGCTGCTACATATTCCTCCTCTCGCTTATTTGTCGATCAGTGGATGCGCCACTGATCGTTTATATTCGGATGCAGACCACGTCATTCTCCTGGATCCCGGTCTAACAACACCGTTATATATGGCGCCCTAACGTTACGGGTTAATTATTAAACTGTTAAACAATTTATACAGCTATAAATTGCTGCGTAGTTTTCGCGAGCGCGAGAGGAATTTTCCGAGCGAACGCGTGTGTTTACCAGGTCCGAATTCCAAGCGCCCGCAGTAGTACATACGTGCGCGCGCGACCTACCGTATTTACCCTTGGAAGAGTCAGGCAGCGGCAAAACGTAAACAAAGTGCACACTTTCTAGTGCTCTAAAATTTTATCATTGAGACGATTTACGTGTTAGAATTCTCGAATATTTCGACTCGAATTTTCGACGTTGATTACGTCACGGAATATTCTGCGAGAGACTATATACTATATTGCCGTCGTATGCAATATACTTCTAAGTCAATCGAAGCGTGCTACAGAGCATAATTGTTCTGATATTATAATATTTTTATCTTCTCGTATATGTAATTTATTGTAATAATTTATTTCGTATATTTATTCGATTATAATTTTATTTCTTCTCGAATTTTGAATTTTTTTTTGTGCGTTGCGTTCTGAAATACGTAAGTGTACGTTCGACAAATAAATCCAGTCTTGTTTTTTTTTTTGAGATTATAAAATAAATTAAAACAATTCAAAAATGGCAACCAATTGGTCTGTAGCCGATCTTACAATTTTTAAAGAAGGCGTAAATGCTAGATTAAGAAGCTGGATTAAAAATTTGTCGAGCGTAGAAGTCAACGATGCGTTAAATCAATTAGAACTGCAAAAGAACGGTACTCTATTCGAGCGAGCGAACAGATTACTACGAAGACTGCATGGCAATTATACAGCCGAAGACTTTGTACAAGATAGTAATACGGAAGAAGATGTCGAAAGGCGAGACCAATTGTGCTTGACCTTTGTACAGTCACCCGCTTTTCCAGAAGATTTAAGAGAAGACGTCCTCACAGTAATCGAGGCTGAAGAAGCGCTTGAGGACGGCATGCATCCGGAGATGAAGCTACCGTCCAGCTCGCCACACGATCATCGAAAACTGGAGGATATGTCACTCACTATGCCAGTGGACTCGAGGCAAGAAATAACAGACTATCAAAACAACGTAAACTGTGACGCACCACAGCAACCGTCGCTTCATACGACGAGCACACCCAGCCTCACGGCACCGCTTGCTGCTACTATAGAAGCAATGACTACAACTGTCTCACCACGGACTTGCGTGCATCTGATCAGATCACCAAGCGCACAAGCCACAGTAACAACAACAACGCCGCAAAGCATACCAGCAATAAACCAGAGGTGGAATAGGCCTATGGTGCACACGGTTATGCCCAGTGGAGAGATTGAGTTCGTCCCGGCATCAGTGGCTGCAGAATTAGAAAGAGGCTGGACAGCGATGCGTGACTTACATCACTTCGCAGGACAAACCAAAGAAAACCAGAGTTTATCATCGAAAATCGCCGAATTAGAAAATATAGTTAAAGATCTACGAGTACAACTGAGTAATGTAGTATTATACTCGCAACAACAAGCAGCGGAAGACGCACGTCAGAAAATTAACCGCAGCACAAAAAGTGTTCAGTTCCAGGATACGTTCGACTTAAATTATTACGACATGCCGAATCAACATAATAATCTGCATTCGAACGAGAAAAAAGTTTTAAACGCACAAGCTCCGATATTCCACTCCACGACTAAAGCTAGTCAGCCGAGTGCTTGTACAGGAATACCAGCCACCGTGCCGAGTTCTTGGCGTGCGGACGCCCCGCAGCATCCTAGCCTCTGCTGGCCGGCCGTGACCGTTCACAATCAGCCCGTATGCTCGAGCTGCGACGGGGGGATTTGGCCTCAAACCGCTGTGAATTCGCTCTCGCAACCGAGTCCTCAAGTGACAAATCAAATTGCTGGAGTTACGCCAAGCAGCACCGGGAACACTCTGGACAACTCTCGTCCGAGAACGAAGCATCTCGGGAGGACAGTTAGAGAATGGAAATTAAAATTCTCTGGCGACAAGGGCACCAGCATTGAAGAATTCTTAGCGCAAATCGAGGAAAATCTGCGATTAGAGGATATATCCGACGATGAACTCCTTGACTCCTTGTTTCCCATGCTAGAGAAACCTGCGCTGTTTTGATATCGTGCCTTGAGGCCCTCGTGGAAAACGCACCAAGACTTCAAGAGGGCAGCTCTCAATAATTACAGCAAGTGTAGAAGGTATAAGCGGAGTCTGGTAGTCGAGGCTCATCTACGCACTCAAGGAGCTGACGAGCCTGTAATAGACTATATCGTCTCTCTCCTCATGATATTGAATCGCTTTGAAAACCCATGGAGCCAGCAAGAACAATTTAATCTGGTCATCGATAACATGCTTCCGAAGATTAAAAAGAGGATGAAGAAATACTATGGGATTTTAACGAATACTCAGGAACTCCTCGACAGAGCCCAGGAAGTAGAAGACGATGAGGATGGTCAGTGGAGGCCACCGCCCCCAGCAGATCAAACGGTGCTGCCGGAAACGGCATACAGGACTGGCAGAAAATCCAAGAGCAAGCAGATCAGCATCTTCTCGGTAAACTCGAATTCCATGTCAGAGGAGGAATTGGAAAGATACTTTGATAAGTTTCTTAAGAAGAGGTCTATAGGCCCCGACTCTCCTACTGGCAAGAAGTCTGGTCCAGGAAAAAACTCCTCAGCGAGAAAGTCCTCTCCTAAAGAGGCAGAAACATCGCCGAAAAGGGAGCAGTCAGACGACGACCAGACGCCAACTCGCAATGGCAAGCGCGGTCGAGGAGATAAACGAGGAAAAGGAGGCTGGCGTCGTAGAGGGGATCGTGCCGACGAAATTACTTCCAAGTCGGATAAGAACAAAGACAAACCAGCAGGTCCAGACGGTGAAAACGTTCTGTGCTGGAATTGCAGCTGGCCTGGTTATACTAAGTTGACCTGCCCGGAATGTGCCCAAGATAAATCAAAAAACGGGAAAGAGAGCGAGTAGATAAGGTCCTACCGCTCTAGAACAACCGCGGACCTTCAACGCTGAAAGCGTAACAGGAGTAGCGCAAACACTCCACGGCACGGCGAGCGACTCACCGCTAGCAACGAGTAGCTCGACCGATGTGGAGGCGTTCTGCGATGGAGGTACTGTTGCCAGCGCTTTGGTTGAGAAGTTTCCACGTTGGTGGCTGGCCGTGGAGGTCGGCCAATTTAAATTAAGAGGACTCTACGACACTGGAGCTTCACGCACAGTCCTTGGCCCCGTCGGCATATCTCTCGCTGCCTCATTAAATAAGCGCGTGAGACCACATGTGGGCCCAGGGGCTAGGGCAGTCGATGGTCATTTGGTGCCTATAATGGGTAGCGTTAAATTGCCCTTCACCATTGGAGGAATAACACATTCGATTGACGTTCTTATTTTGAACGAAGCCGACACTGAGTGCACTTTAGGTGCCGACTTCGTTCGCGCATTTTCGGCGATGCTTGATCCTGTAGCAAATAAGCTACAGCTCAAAGGCACAGATGTTGAGGTTCCGGCCGTCCTCTCATCGATGCGTGCTGAGGAGCTTTTATCGCTCGCCTCTCTCGGAATTGAATCAATTACCGATGAGCAGCGCCTAGAAATCGACAATCTGATGAAAGAACTGCTACCCGATCCTGCCTGTGAACAGTTGGGCTGCACGGGATGGATACACCACGATATCGACGTTGGCAGTGCTCGTCCTATCAAACAGCGGTATTACCCTGTTTCGAAAATTTTAGAGGACGAAATGCACGAGCAAGTGCATAAGATGCTCCGTGCCGGCATAATTAGAAGATCCAAAAGTAATTGGTCTAGTCCAGTAGTTATGGTGCGAAAATCTGACGGCAGTTTTCGTTTCTGCGTCGATTACCGAAAAGTGAACGCTGTATCGAAAATAGCTGCGTACCCGCTACCCTACATGGATATGATATTGCGGAAAATACAGCATGCTAGATATATATCGGCGCTGGATTGCTCAGGAGCGTTTTTGCAAATACCCCTTACAGAGCGATCCATCCCTATCACAGCCTTCACTGTACCTGGACTTGGATTATTTGAATTCGTCAGGATGCCATACGGCCTCGCAGGAGGGCCAGCGACATTTCAGAGGCTCGTTGACCGGCTAATAACGCCAGAAATAGAACCCTACGCCTTTGCGTACATTGACGATATCATTATTGCAACTGATACGTTCTCAGACCATGTCAAATGGCTAACGTTGATTCTGAAACGAATAAACGAAGCCGGCCTCACCATAAACAGGAAGAAGTCAAAAATATGCATGTCTGAAGTGCGTTACCTAGGCGTACTTGTGAATCGTGAGGGCTGTCGCCCCGATCCAGAACGAGTTCGGCCTATAGTCGAGTACCCGGCCCCCAAGAACTTAAAGCAACTTCGCAGATTCATTGGAATGGCATCGTGGTACCGTAAATTTCTAGAAGACTTTGCTACACTATGCGAACTGCTCACCGCACTCACTCGCAAAAATGTAAAATACGAGTGGAAGGACGAACAACAGGTAGCTTTTGAGCAAGTAAAAGCTCTGATTGCAACAGCTCCAGTTTTAGCAAGGCCCGACTTCAACGCTCCATTCATAGTAGAATGTGATGCCAGCGATACAGGACTTGGAAGCGTCCTTCTGCAACGCATTGATGGAGAAGACCGCGTGCTCTGCTTCGCGAGCCGCGTCTTATCTGCTACGGAGCGCAGGCTGTCGGTGACAGAGAGGGAATGCCTCAGTGTTATTTGGTCCATAGAAAAATTTAGACCTTACATCGAAGGCTACCATTTCACCGTAGTAACGTACCACCACAGCCTTGTGTGGCTACAGAACTTGAAACATCCAAACGGAAAATTGGGTCGTTGGTCTCTGCGTCTCCAGTCTTACGACTTTGAGATCGTTCACCGAAAAGGTAAAGACAACGTTGTACCCGATGCGCTCTCTCGTATGTACGAGACTGACGAAGACGAAACAGCTGTAGTAGCCTCGCTTTCAGTGGACGAGTCGATCAAGGATCCCTGGTACCTGAAAAAGGCGGAGCAAGTCGTCAAAGATCCGAAAGCACATCCCTACTGGAAGGTCGTGGGTGGCCGACTCTACCATTACCGCCCAGATCCGACGGTAGACTATCTACTCGGACGAGACGACGACGCTTGGAAGCTAGTAGTACCCCACGAACAGCGAGAACAGATTCTCGCCGAGTGTCACGACGAGCCAGTCTCTGGACATCAAGGAAGGTTCAAGACCCATCAGAGAATAGCGCTCCGTTACTACTGGCCCAATATGTATAAGGATACAGCCCACTTCGTAAGAAATTGCCACATTTGTCAGCAAGTCAAAGCAGAGCAACTCGCTCCTGCAGGGCTTATGGGCAAACACGTGGTTACACGACCCTGAGAGATAGTCGCTGGCGACACTATGGGACCTTTTCCGAGGTCAACCCAGGGACACGAACATCTACTTATTTTTATCGACTTATTTACGAGATGGATCGAATGCATCCCTATAAGGAAGGCCAATGCAAAAACTATCAAGCGAGAACTGAATCTGCGAATTTTCTTAAGATTTGGTATCCCCGATCGGTTCTTATCAGATAATGGTACTCCTTTTAAAAATAAACTTGTCGATAACTTTTTAGAAGCACATGGAGTTTATCACGGCACCATTGCCCCTTATTCGCCTAAATCGAATCCGACCGAGCGAGTTAATCGCACTATCAAGACAATGATTGCCGCTTTCATTGAAACCAAGCATACTACTTGGGATGAGCACATTCCGGAATTCGCTTTTGCATACAACACTGCTATCCATGAAGCAACACGCTCTAGTCCGGCGTTTCTCAACTATGGAAGAAATCCAGAGCCGCCAGGTACTACTCGAAGAGAAGTAGAGCAAGCTGCCAAGCAAAGCTTAGAACAAGCTGCGCAAGAAGATTGGCATGCTCGCATGGAAAAATTAGACGACTTCCGAGCAACCGCTCAAGAAAATACTAAAATCGCTCAAGATCGGCAAGCCAAGTACTATAATGCGAAACACCGCGATGTCGAATATCAGGTGGGTGATAAAGTATGGGCGAAGAACCGTATACTTTCCTCTGCAACTCAAGCTATCGCAGCCAAACTAAGCCCGAAGTACGCTGGGCCATTTATCATTACGGCTCGTATAGGGATGAACTCCTATGAGCTTGAGACAGAACAAGGAGTTAGCATAGGAAAAGTAGCCGTATGTGACTTAAAACCATGCCGTGACGAAGAACAGTTCCCAGTAGAGGAGCAAGAAGACCAAGGGGTGGATAGCACGACACAAGGCTCGCCGACTCCGCCAAGGAGAAACAGCGAGCCCTCACCAATTGTGCTCCCCGCACCGGCGATTGAAGTAACTGATAACTCTCCAGCGCAAATTATAACTCCCATAGTACCGAAGCGCAGGGGTAGACCGCGAGGTTCCAAGAAAACAGCGACGGTCCCAGCAGAAACTTCGCCTCGCCGCTTGCGCCCCAGAAATGGAAAATAATTAGAATTCCTTCCTGCGCTTTTGCCTGCTTGCATCTCTCTCAAATCTTGTAGATCTTCTTTCTGCTTAATCTCTTCCTCGTCGCCTGTGGCCAGGAGCTCAAATCTAACTACCTTTACGATCTCTATTTTAGAAACATGCTGCCCACCAAGGAGCCCAGGACGGTCATCGATATCTCGCCGGAGCTGCTGAGAAGACTCAGTCAGCTCGTGAGTCAGCTGATTGTGGGACAAGCCAGCGAAATACCACCGTCGCTCGGCGATCCAACCACACTGTTGGACCTCCTGCGGTCCTTAGGAGACACCGTTAGGACAACAACGGCCTCGCCAGCTCCACGAGCAGCTATCCTGCCCGCTCCGGTTCCAGACCGACAAGATGCTCCTCGCAAGGCACTACCAGGGCCATCGACAGAAAAGCCCCGCGGCATAGAAGCTCCGCAGCCACCACCGCTCGAAGAGAAGGCTACTCCATCTCCGCCTCCAGGCACCACGCCCAATCCATCAGACACTGCAACACTGCAGGAACAGTGGGCCAGGATCGAGGCCAATGCTCGGGCCTGCCGCCGAGATCGCAAGGCGGCCCTTCTCAAGGAAAGAGCAGCCTACAAGGAGGTGCTCGCTTTCGCCGAACGCGAGGACATCAGAGGTAAAAACTTGCTGGACTTCGTAGATAAGGTGCAGAGGGCCGTCGACCTACAGGCGTATCTCGACCGAGCAGAGGTCCAATGGGACGAGAACCAGAAACAGGAGGAGAAGAGGAAAGCTCTGAAGCTGGAGCAATTGAAAAAGCTCCAAGAGCTAGAGGAGATACGCGAGCAACTCCACCACCTGGAGGTGGCTCACGCAAGTCAAGCTAGCGCTCCAAAAACTAACGAGATGCCCCCAAGGGAGCAAATTTATTTATTGTTGCTGTATAGAAGCGTATTATTTAACTTAGTATCTGGCATCGACGCCCTGGTTTTTTTTTGTTTATTTTCGATACTACCTTATGTAATCGTAAGAGAGACGAAGAGACTGATAGTTACCAATATTGCGCTTAGCTTAATCTTTTTCATTCAATAAATCTAAGTATTTTCCTACGAAATGAATCTAAACATTTTTCCACATTCTAGATTTCACCTTTCATTTCTAAAAGTCGAGAGAGACAGTTGATCGAGCTGGTACCCCGTGCTACCAGCGTCTGGGGGTGGAAATATAACGAGTTGCCTTATGTGCACTCGTTACGTCCCTCTCTCCCCTATATTATATGATCACGATATAATAAACATTATCTCTGTAAAAATTCCTGTGTATAACATTCCTTTTCAGCAGCAGGTAAGTGAGCGGAGCAGACACCTATAACACAGAGAGAGAAAGAGCCGCGGGCTGCGTGTATGTGTGTGTGGCGCCGTTCGAGAGAGTGAGAGAGAGAGAAACTAGACTATTCACGCGGTCGCGTCTCGCGCCGCGACACTTAGAAGCTTACCGCCGTGCAGTGCAGTCGTGCCGATACTGCCTCTTCGTTTCTGTGCTTCTTAAAATCCGTGCGTGCGTTCATCAACCAGAGGACTGCTACTGCGTCCGTGACTAGAATCCCCATGTGTCGCTGGAATTATCCCGCGGCTGTTCAGCATCGCGTGCCCTTTGGTTTGCCGTTCGACTTCCAGCTGCACCCGGCCACACACGAGGTTTTGAGGCTTTCGTCCTGCTTCCCAGCGTCGAGCCACTGGTCTTCCGTACTGCACCGCTCCGGTCCAAGCCACGAGGCCTGTGTCCAGCTTTACGAAGCACCACTGTAAGTACCTGCCCGATCGCAATACTCTCTCTCTTGGCATTATTCGCTCTGCTTCGTCTCTCTTACTCCGCGCTGCTGTTGTACTGATCTTTGAGTCTTTACATAAAGAAAAACTTTACTATTACTCGGCTTGTGTCACTTTGTTCCTGACTCTGCCCACTCCCGCGCGATTCACTCATAATCTATCTCGCGAACTAGCTACGTAGCCCAATCACTCACGACGCCGCCGCGGGCTCACGTGCACGAGGACGTGCACGTATAGCAAACTGCGCTACGGGCCAGGCTTCGTACAGCCTACAAGAAGCCTGCAACTAGCTGCTACATATTCCTCCTCTCGCTTATTTGTCGATCAGTGGATGCGCCACTGATCGTTTATATTCGGATGCAGACCACGTCATTCTCCTGGATCCCGGTCTAACAACACCGTTATAGCAGGATTAAGTCCAAAGTTGGACCGGCACTATCATGAGAGGAGTTCCCAAAAAAATTTTGTAGCCTGATTGACTGAACTCTCTCAGAGATAATTGCATCACAACAAAATTTTTATTAAAAATTACATGTAATTACACCTAAAATCAAACAAATTGTGCCCGCATTTCAAAACAACGTAGAGGATCGGGATAAAAAAACCGCTGCCAAGTCATTGGCACTTAGCTTCCTCCTATTCTGCTAGTGGAAGATAATTACATCGAACAATCAATTCATTCTTTGATTTAAATATTCGCTACTATTCGATATTAAAAGGATAGGTTAGGAAGACACTTGTAGGGGAGGGGTATCAGGGGAGTGTGGGTTAAGGTGGATATCAAAAAAAAATACCAGTAATTGCGGAATCGTTAATAACGTTAACAACTGCAAGTTACAAAATTGCGGGTGGCTTCATTTTTTTGTGAAAAATAACTTTTTCACGAATAATTATTTTTCACGATTTCTACATACCCACAGCCGCCTTTCGGACCATTGACGTTGTTTTCTATACTCCCATAATCGTCTTTTAAAATTTTAAAGCTCATTTCAGCACTCCCACAGTCGCATTTTAGACCATCGTAATCGTTTTCTGTATTCCCACAGTCGCCTTTTTGACATTTGCAATAGATTTCTACATACCCACAGCCGCCTTTCAGACCCTTGAAGTTGTTTTCTATATTCCCATAATCGCCTATTAAAATTTAAAAGCTCATTTCAGTACTCCCACAGTCGCCTTTTAGACCCTCGTAATAGTTTTCTATATTCCAGTTCCCACAGTCGCCTTTTTGACATTTGCAATAGATTTCTACATACCCACAGCCGCCTTCAGACCTTGAAGTTGTTTTCTATATTCCCATAATCGCCTATTAAAATTAAAAGCTCATTTCAGTACTCCCACAGTCGCTTTTAGACCCTCGTAATAGTTCATTATTCCACATGTTCCTGGAGAGTGGGTCTCACCGGAGATCGCTCGGACTAAAGCCCGAGCTCTCTTAAGACGAGAGAGGCGCGGCGTCGGAGAAGCGGAAAATATTTAACCTTGTGGCGACAGTCTTTAGGTACACATTGTTGAATATTATGTAGTAAATCATATCATAATAAAAGCAAAATATTTTTCAAAATCGAAAATGGCCGATGAAATTGTCATAAATAGTCTAAATCTTAAAAGAAATTTACTCGAATCGAATCAGAAACATACATGCACGTCAATCTTATACGATCGATCACGTATTCCAGAATATAAACGCGTACGCACGCACACACACACACACACAGACAAACCATCTGGCCGGACATTTTATAAAACACAGAAAACTCTCAAAATATACTAAGCTTTAATTATCAAATTATAGGTTAACAAAATAATAATGTTCAGTCACACAGAGTATACAGGGTGAGAGTTAGGAATTGGAATCTTTAATATCTTTTAACTAAAAGGTTCATAAGCTACAAAAAGAATCTAGCCGAAGTGATAAAAAGATCAATCTTTTCCTAAATCAACAATTTAAACCTTTTACTCCGTAATCGTACGACATAAAAAAAACATTTTTTTAGTTTTGATTTTTATCTCAAAAACTAGTCGCCAAATTGCTTAAAATTTTTAAAACTAGTAGATATCGTTGTTTTGATTGTCATGAATTTTTCAAAACATTTAACTATTATTTTGAGTTATATATGTTTACGAAAAATTACCTCTTATATCATAAAAATGAACAGATCAGTCAATCTAGAAATCCTTGCGGGAAAAAGTAGACAAAATTTATGTCTTTTAGATACACTATTGTTGAATATATTGTATAAATCATATCATATTAAAAGAAAAAATATTTTTCAAAAATAGAAAAATGGTATAATATGGCCATAACATGGTCAGAATCATAAAACAAAAAATGACCTAAATCAGAATCAGAAAAATATATGCATGTCAAATTTATTACGACACACACACACACACCCAGTGCGGAGTTTGCTGTGTTTCTCATCTGGCGCCTCCCAGTCGCGGAAGGGGAACGCTCACCACTTGTGGAGGTATCGTGGAAATAAAATACACGAGGCGGACGAAAAACCAGCTAGGGGAGGCACCCGAATATAAACCAATTATGGATAGTGAGTAACAACAACACATCCCAAGCGGGTCAAGCTGAAAAGCCCAATCCCGCCACCGTTCCGATCGGGGTGAAAGCCCCGGTGGCCGGCGCTGGCCCATGGATTTTGGGGGGCCAAACTCCACGACACCAGTATGTGAGGTAATCCCAGTCCTGGATTCAGGATCCTACCACTGCATACGGAGCTGCGCTACGGGAATCTAACTGGACGTTGCGTTCGCTACGCCAAGCAAGACCAGCTCGGACGTCGTGGGCGCGAGATTCCGATGCGCTATCGATTATGTAGCCGGACAAACACACGATGTCCACAAGCCGAATTAAAGGATTCTTGCTGAGTATAAAGGCATATACAGAACGGTGTGCTAACGCCGATTGACAATCTGCAAACAGATGTCTAGATCGACCAGGATTCGAGGAAACGAACTACGCAAACCACCGAGTCTGGCGCAGTAATAAAAGAACAGGACGCACTAGGAAGGTTGCGATTACCCCAACCGCAAAAGTATAAAAAGCCCCAACCACAGAGTGCAAGTCGCTGGAGGGCATACATAGAACAGGAGGAAAATACCGACAAGGAGGGTGAAAGAGGCAGAGTGGCGCAAGGTCGCAAGAAGAGAGAAAGGGAGAGAAAAGACTCCTGGAGAGGAAGCCTCCAAGTAGGTGCAGACCACAACTCCATTGTGATACGGCCAAAGACGTGTGTCTACGCGATTATCTAGAAGGATATCCTAAAAGTGACCCGGAGCTAGGACCTAAAAAAGAGGTCACAAAATAAAGAAAGAAATTGGCGGGGTGGCGCTGATCCTGGAGCTGGATAGTAAAAGCACGAAAGTGCAAGAACTGGCCTCAAAGTGGAGGAAAGAAGAAAAAGAAGGCATCGCTATGACAGGGTCCAGCAAATCACTTGGAGATCAGAGAGACATCGACGAAGTCACTATCAGAGAAAAAAAAGAAGTTGCGGAAGTCCTCATCCGAACACATTCAGGATGGGGCCATGCTGATCGATATTAGTAAGATCCCTACGACCAGCCTATCATGAAGAAAAGGCAAAAACGCAGAGCAGCAGTCGAAGTGTCCACGTTAACCGGCGGCAAATCTCGATAGAGGGAGGCAGAGTCCTGTATTGGATGGTGAAACTGCCGGAGTCCGGAGAAAATTAGAAATAAGGCGCTGTATAGATGTTGGCAAATAGGTTCACACTGCAGCCAATGCGGAGGGACAGACAGGTCAAAATGCCTGCAACGCTGTGGGCTCAGAGCATCGAACCATGTTGTGGCAACAAGATTCATGCTGCCCGCATGTGTCAAGAGGCGAAATCCAGACGAAGCATGCATCAATACAGCTATGCATGCTCCGTTTACCAGGAGTACATTAAAAAGTTTAGAGGATAGACTTCTCAGCTGCAATCCCTAACCATTGCGAAGTTGCAGCAGGAATTTCCTGGAACAACCGTCCCGCGAATCTTTCCATAGATTTGCTATCATCTTGGAGGCAGTACAAGATAGGGACGCCACACAACAATGGTTCACCGATTGCAAGCAGCAAGGGCGCAATCTGGGTTAGTGGAATACCCATGTACAGGAACTGCGACAACACGACCTAAGAAGCAATACCTGGGTAAAAGTGAGGGAATGATACATCTTAGCGTGTATGCTCCTCCAAGCGTACCAGAAGCCCGAGTTGCAATGCTAGCTTCCAGAGTAGTGGATGAAGCAGCAAATAAAAGGGCCCCTAATATTGCGGAGAAAATTCAATGCGTGTCCATATCTGGGGGAGTAACCTCAATAACAACAGAGGAAATACTTCTCTTGAAAGTCTAACACAAGACTCGAGGTCGTCAATGAACAAGGGCTCGAACCAACGTTCGTTAGAGGCGAACATAACCTCAATAATTGATCTGACCATTTGCAGCGACGATCTCACATACCGCAGAAGGGAAAGTAAGCGATCAATATACGCACAGTGACCACCGGGGCTATATTGTTACGAAATAGCGAACTGCGAGTAGGCCGAAAGACGTATAATAGCGAAATGAACGCCAAATCACTAGATCGGAACTTTTGAGGTCATGGATGGGAAGGAAGGGCTCAAGTGCGATTACACCCAACTCCGATGGCCGAGGGGGCGTCTATGGACCCGTACAGAGGCAGTGTAATGCATCCAGACACGATCCGAACAAAGACGAAAAAAGGGCATAAGGAAACCATACTGTGTGCAATGAAACTGCTGAACTGCGCCAAGAAATGCATCGAGCACGCAGACTCGCTCAAAGAGCCCTAGAGCAACGAGGAAACTTGGAGAGCATAAAACCGCTGCACGAAGAAGGCTACGTAAAGCAATAAAAACGAGCAAAAAACGCTGTAAATTGCTAGAACTTTGTGAAGAAGTAAACAGACCTATGGGCCGTCTACCATTGATCTGGCGCGACTAAAGGGCAAAAGTAGCAGCGCCGCCCGGCGAAGCGAGAATTCTTGAGCAGCATAATTCGAAGTCTTCCCAGGACGATCAATGTCAGGTCACTTTGAAAGCCCTCACCAGAACTAATATCCCACCTCTGTAACGTGAAGAGGACTCAGAAGAGCCTGTGCAAAGAACCAGTAGACCAGCTGCACCTGGCCCAAGATGGCGTCCACAAAATCAGGGCTATCAAGCTGCAATAAAGGAAGTAACCAAAGGTATTTCCTAGGTTTGCACAGCGGCCTTCAGGGAGGCATCTTCTCAACGCGTGGAAACTGCAACAGCTAGTCTCTGTCAAAGGCGACAAACCACACAGAAATCGTCGTCCTACAGGCCTATTGCTTGTTAAGAACACCTCCAGGGAAGATCTGAATAATCAATGTCGGGACGACTTTCAAGATTTCACGCGAAGGGCGCTTAGGTGTTATCAAGCCAACGTCAATTCGGCTTAATCGCAAAGCCAAATCCACCACAGACCGATCATGTCAGTCGTTAACACTAGCACGCGAGGCAATGTAGCGCAAGGAGATGGAAGCGAGGAGCTAAGAAGTCGGCGGCTAATTGTCACCCGTGGACGTTAAAATGCTTTTAACTCGTGCACGCTGGCCAGAATCATCAGTGCCTTAGAAGGACTGAGGTGCCAAGTTAAATTCGGGAAATAGTGGCAAGCTACTAAGCAATAGGACACCTACAGATATCGCACGGTACCGACGGTATTGGGAAACACATGTTACTGGCAGGCGTTCCACAGGGGTCAAGCATGGGGCCCAACACTGTGGAACATCATGTAATGACGGGTATTGAGATTCCGGTACCTCCAGAAATTAAGAATTCATTGGATTTGGCAGATTATTGCCGATAGTAGTGACGCGGTAAACATGGGAGAGATACCGAGACGCAAACGACACTATCCGCAGCATCAGTAAGCGGATATCGCAGCTGGTCTCCAACTGGGGCTGACAAAGAGGAGGCGGTCTGGTGACAACCGCGAAGAAAAAAGAGACAATAACCTTAGAGGTTGGAGAGCAGCGATATTGATCTCGGCGCGCTCCTAACGATACCCTAGGAGTACAATCGACGTCCCGACTAAGGTTCGGACGAACACTTAAGAAGAGTGCGTAAGAAACATCGCAGTGGCGAATGCGTTACGGACTGTATGCCCCACATAGGCGGACCGCGGCAAACTCAAAAGACAGCTGCTGGCAACACGTATTGACTATCAATTACACTGTAGCCGCCCCTGTTGGCAAATGCAGCAGGCAACGGTGAACGTCCGTATACGAAAGAGTAAATCAGCACGCCGTCGGGCCTGTCCTACGCTCACTAGCGAACAGGAGAACCTCAGCGGTTGCTATCGAGGTCCTGGCGGAAGTCTCTCTGGATCTTGCAGGCAGAAGAAAGGCAAAGATCTTTGAAAGTAGCAAGAAAGATGAGCGGGACAACACAAATTAAAAAGGAGAACGCCAAAGCACCCTGGACGATGCAGCGTAGAGGAGGTTCCCACGAGGGACCACAGTACTGAATGAATAGGAGTAGGTACCGAGGACGACATGGCGATCTGGATTTTATCTCACTCACGACTACGACGGGGGGCATGGCTGTCCACGGTATTGCCCTGCGTCGTGAGGCTTGACTTGCCGAATTCCTCTGAAGATGCCGAACACAATCACCCAATGTCCACGGTTGCCGCAGAAAAGAGAAACTCTCGATGAAAGCGTACGGTGACCTCAGCCGAGAACCTTAGTGCAGGCGATGCTCAAGGTCAGCAAATAGACTTGGAAGGCTGCTGCGTGTTTCGCGCACC
>CM053168.1:37237241-37255848 GCA_012977825.3 Pteromalus puparum
CCAGAGGCAAGATTCTTCTGCCAGAAATAATCATGTGTCGGGAACGACTTCAAGATTTCACCGAGGGCCCTTAGGGGTTATACGATACGTCAATCTCGGCGTTTCGCAAAGCCAAAGTCTCAGCCACAGACCTGCGATCAAGTGCTAGTCGTGTAGACACGCACGCCGAGGCAATTAGCGGCAGAGATGAAGCGAGGAGCTAATGAAGGTACGCGCTATTGTCACCCTGGAACGTTAAAAATGCTTTAACTCTGCACCGGATGCCTGGCCGCAAATCATCAAGTGCCTTAGAAGGACTGCAGGGTGCCAAGTATATTTTCCGGGAAATAGATGGCCAAGCTAATTAAGCCAATAGGACACTACATAATTCGCAACGGACGACGGTATTGGAAACAGCGATTTGACTGGCAATGGCGGTTCTGCACAGGGGGCAGTCCTGGGCCCAACACTGGAAACATCATTATGACGCGGGTATTTGAGGATTTCGACGGTCAGCCGGATTCTCAACTGATTGAAGGAGTTATGGAATTTGCGGATCGGATGAGTTGCGTATGTAGTGACAGCGATCAAAACATTGCCAGGAGATATTAGCAGAAGACGCAAACGACACAGATCCGTATGCGAGCGGATCAGAAGGGACTGGATAACACCGGCAGCTGAGGCGTCTCACAACTGGCGGAGCCACAGGACGGAGGCGGTCCTGGTGACAAGCCGAAGAAAAAGGAGACAATAAGCTTAAGGTTGGAAGGCAGCGATATTACTCTCGCGCCCTCCATCTACGATAGCCGCTGAGGAGGTACAAAGCGAACGCCGGACTAAGGTTCGACGAACACTCCGTTAAAAGAAGGTAGCGTAAAGAAAGCAAGGTGGCGAATGCGTATAGCGGGGGACTGGATGCCGCAACATAGCGGCACGCGAGGCGCAAACTAACAGACGAGCGATGGCTCGCGCACGTAATTGACTCAATCTACACTGAAGCGGTGCCGGGCCCCGGTCTGGCATTGGAAGGGGCAGCTTGAACGCGGGGAAGTCGGTATACGCAAGGAGGTATATAACCATCGCGACACGCCGTCGGTCTGTCTAGCGCGTTACACAGCGATATCAGGACGACCTACTAGGCGTTGGCTATCGAGGGGATCCGTGGCGCGGGAAGTCCTCCTCCTGCGATCTGAAGGCAGAAGAAGAGGGCAAGACCTCTTTGAAAGGTATCAAGGAGAGAGGACGGACCAAGGGCACAGCAATTATCAGAAAGGAGGAACCAACGCACCCGTGAAGCATGAGCGGTAGATGTGAGGCGCGTTCCCCACACACCGCCACACTCGCCGCACGCGCCGCCGCTAAAGTAGAGGAGTATGGGATGCAAACGAGCGACATGGCGATGCTGGATGTTTATCTCACGTCAATCTGACTGACTGGTGGGCATGGCTGCTGTCAGTTACACTGGCACCCGTTCCCAAGTTGATCGAAATGAAGCCTACTTGCCCAACTTGCCCGAATTCGCCTCGAAGAGCCGAACACATCACCACAATTTGTCCACGGTTTGCCGCAGAAAGAGAAACTCTCATAGAAAGTCTAGGTGAAGCCGTCACGCCCGAGAACTTAGTCAGGCTGATGCTCAAGTCAGCAAATAACTGGAAGGCTGTGGCGTCGTTCGCGGCCACCGTAATGAAAAAACTTAGAAGTGAGGACACGGCAAGACGCCAGCTTACGGAATCCCGAGACGATGAGACTACCGTCCGTATATCTGCTCCTTAGATCGATGCTGAGAATTGCAGGTAACTAAGTTGAGCCAATAAGATGAGGCAATGCCCGTCTAATACAAGTGCTCCTCAAACCGATGCAGAGGAACGTAGGTTGAGCTGAGCCCAGCTCCCCTGCCTGATGCAGAGGAACGTAGGGCGAGGGTTGAGACTGCCAGAGGATGACCGGACGATGCTGTAGGAAGTAGACGGCCGGACGATGCAGTAAGAAGCAGACGAGTTTGATCCTGAACCCCTAATCACTACGGTGGACGGGGGAAGTATGGAAATGTCAAACCCCAAAGAAGAAGCCAAACGGCTGGTAAACGGCCCCACCGAAGTACGATGTCTAGCGATGGTGCCGGTGGCGGTCTTGATGTCGTAGGGCCACTTGAACAGAGTTCGCTCTGTCAACGTCCGTATAAACAAAAAAAACACACACACACACTCACAACCATACACACACACACACACACACACACACACATCCGCACGGACATTTTCTAAAAACGTATGATTCGTACTCCAAACACCTCCAAATGCGTTTCCACGAAGTATTAGCAAAACTGAAAATTTTACTATTACAAAGCTTCCTCTTGAGGAGGAAGCAAAAATAGTTTTTTAGTTTGTGCGAGAGAAGATTCCTCCTAAAATTTCAGCCCGATCGGTCGAAAATTGCGTGACATATCGCATCTCACACATTTTTCTCGCACGAAACTATAAGGCACTTCCGTATCGTGCCTAATAAAACAGAAACTGAAATGGGGGGTTGGCGAGCGGAGCGAAGCCCCACTAGTATATATATATATATATATATATATATATATATAGTATAAGTGCGCGCTAGTAAATTCTGTGCCAATATCTCAATTATTATGAAAATGTAATACATAACGGTTCCACTTTTTATCGGTAAAATCAAAAAAGGGCATTCTAAAAATTAGGTTAGCTGTTCAGTTCCTACAAGAAATATTGACGCTTGCGGGTTTCGGGGGAAACGGACTCGGACACTAGACATTTTCACGAAGATTTTCTTACGTTTGATTTTTTTTCAGTGATTTTCTGGAGTGATGATAACCCGTGAACACTTTCTTAAATTTCTGGCCCACTGTACTTTGGTGCCGACTGTGTGACTGGCCGAGAACTCCCTCCGCAACGCATACTTGAATGTATATAGCAAGGGCAAGGCCCGCGTAAACGCATTCCAAAGTCTTGCACCACGAGCCCTCAAGGAGTCATGTCCCATGTCTGTACGAGACTGAGGTACCTCCCCCTAGCAGATGTTCTGGTCTGATTTTTAACAAAAATATCACAAAGATATGACGGTTTCTTAATATAGATAATCTTATAGAGCTACAGAGCAGAGGAATAATTAACCCTCTTTTCGGCCGTATACCAGCAAATTTTTACCCAATAGGGGGTGATATGTTTATATCTACTGACACCGCATATGTTGAACACGCAAGAATTCTGAAGACGTTGGATTTTCGTCAAAAGCATCTTCGATACTTCGGGATAAACAACCGAGCAGTAGTCGAGGTACGGGACAATCTGCACCCCCACTAGCCAGCCGTTTCCGTAGTGCATGTTTGGTAAGATATTTGAGATATTTATTAACCAGAAAGAAAATACAGAGATATTTACACACTCCGCATTACTGCAAAAATAAACAGGGTGATCTGACCACAAGCCTGGCATTATAATCCTACTGAAAAATCTCACATGAGATCTTAGGTGAGATCTCACGTGAGATCTCATGTTGAATCTCACGCCAAAACTACATCAGAATTAGTAGGGCAAAGTTAGTTACAGATCAAAAAACCTAATAAATTTGCTGAAATTGTTAATTGACATGCGGTATTGGTGCTATCATCCGGATGATACATCGAAAAATGAGGGTACTAAACTTTTTTAGAGCAAATTTTGCTATTTTAATTTTTTTTACAAAATTGTACATGAGATTTTACAGATCTTGCAGTAGGAAATTATAATCAAATAGAAATAGAAATATACAAAACTCAAAAACTAAAATTTATCCTAAGTAGATAAGCTATGTCGCTACGGGGCCATGTCACTACGGGGCCACCACGAGACGGCCCCGTAGTCCCATTAGAAAAGCTATGTCGCTACGGGGCCATGTCACTACGGGGCCGTAGCCCCAGTAGCCCCGTAGTCCCACTACTGGACTACGGGGCCACCACGGCCTGATAGTGGCTACGGGGCCGCCAGGTGGCCCGCCATTACACGGCCCGGCCCGGCGGTCCGCTATTACACGAACCCACCCCCGTACTACTGAAAAATGGCCGCTATGCAAATTCTACAGTTTCTGAAAACGTCTTCCCACTCCATGTAAACATGGCTGAAGAGTTTCATGATCCTGACGTTTTGCAGAGCACAAGTTGACTTGTAGGCTCCATTGTGATTGGTGCATACAGTCACAATTTTCGGTAAATCTACTGATGAATATCCGTAATCACAGATATCAATGGCGGTGAGTTGAAATCGATCTAGCCATCTTTTGCGTAGCTCTCCTCTGACGAAGATCTTGCTGGCATCGCGCAGAGCTTCCCGAAGCAGCTTGCCGACTTCGGTGTAGGCTATGTTACCCGATGACCAGGATAACCCGTGATGAACTCGCTCAAGCCACTCATCCTCTTTTCCAGGGAAATGGTTCTTGGAATAGCAGGACTAGAGGTTCACTCTCGTCATCCGCGAGTGAGACAATAGCCAACGCGTTGAGAACGAAATCGTTTCCAGGCTGCTTGAAGCCTTGCATATCCACAGCGTACTCCATCACACGAGCTTCTTCACGTCTCCGCTGACTGGACTATACTGCACACTCTTCAGTGTTTCGCTCTGCTTGATTTCGATCTATATCTGATTCGATCTATAGGGATAATACTGGGAATTGAGGAAGAATTTGACGTTGCTGAGATTGCAGTGATCGAAACGACTCGCATTCGCAGTTTTCAGATTCTTTCGATTAGTCTGCAAACCGAGAATGACGAATCTCGGCTTCTCCAGCTGATTCAACGCTTCACAGTCCACACGTGCTTCGTGGAGACGGGAAGAAGCGGATACTGTACAACTCCCAACTACGAAAACTCATACTGATCGGCTTGTTCTTCTCGACGGAATTCAGCAGTCGAATTTTGTGCACATTGGAGGCGACAACGTAGGGCATGAGCCACTCGATTCTCAATAGTCCAATCTTGATATCCTCGTAAACGCCAGGCGCATTCTGAGCAGCCGTCTGCGTGACGGCGTTCAAATCGCTTCGCGATCTCGTAAGTATGAGCTCGTGCTTGACGTTGACTACAATCTTGCGATAGTCCTCGGCCAGGCTGAGTATCATACTGAGAGGTATGTTGATATCAATATAGCCACCATCATTCGTCACTTGAAATGTCTCCTCGACGTCTAACCAGCCGGCATTTTCTAGTATCGAGCTCTGACTGGGATTGAAAGAAACCCAACCTTTCATGAGTGTGCTTAGACCGACATTTTTTGATCTGTCAATTTCCATAGCATTCATTTCTTAACGAATCTCCTTGAACATGTGGCATATTGCGTTGTTCACGAACTTTGTACGCTGAACCACGCTGCCGTCGGCTTTCGTCAGCTTGCCGTGGATATGCAGCGAGCTGCGCGAGCGAAGAACGTATAAATCTTGATGTTGAATGGCTATGCGAATCTCATCGCTGTTGTTGTATCCAGTTGGCGTGTAGGGCTGATGGGCGTGCAACTCGTAATGAGCCACAGACTCATCGAAGGCCACCGGCGCCTGTATACTCAGAATATCCTGCATTATTTTCCACGAGGGTGTACTCTGAACTTGAGACTCTTTAAGAAGTCTATATTTTGCCGTGATAGCGCTTTGGCTATTCGCTGACGACTGATGTCGCCGCGACTCGACGGCTTGCTTATATAGCCAGCTCCAATCTTGGTATTGTAAACGATACCCATTATACTTACTTGAGATGTGATACTCTCCGCAAAATTTAACCAAGCGATTGTCACGGTGATTGGTAGATAAATTACTTGCGATAGAATTTCGATGATCTTGTAACGGTTCGACTTTCCCTGTGTGTTGAGTAGTCGGCCGGACGCCAGGATTTGGTTAGGGGAAAGGTTAATTCAAGAGACTGTTTATGTAATTAATAACAAAATAGATATATTCTAGTAAATAAGATAACAAGTTGATCGTTCAATTATTAGTCTCCATTTGTAACAGAAATCGAGATCGCGGTTTGTTTAGAATATTTCGCCTTTACAATCGGTCTGGCTTAAACTAGTGCGATTAACGGTACATCAACACGACGTTGCCGGAGTTACGTGGTTTCGGTGCATACGTCGGTATTGCGGATGCGGTATCGAAGTTTCGGACGGTAACACGGGTTCGGGATATCGACGGGTTTTCGGAGGTTAGGTATCCCTCGAGTCTATAGAGTCGTGAGCGCACGGCTCTACGGATCGAGGTCGCTCGTCTCGTTCTTCTCCTTGTCCTGTGTGCTCACAGTGACCAGGCGAATCTCGAGAGGTCGGCGTGTGGTCGGTTTCGCACGGCCAGGAGTCGGCCGCTGCTTCACCAGCACGTGAGCGCACGACCTGGGGAATCGTTGGCGGGGCCTTAGTTATTTTCTCAGCCCCGTGTGCTCACGGTGGCGGAGAAAATAACCAGTCCCTTGGGACGGGGGTACAGGAGCAGGTGGCAACGTCGGGTTATGGCTACGTGGAGTTCTGGGTTTGCTAACACTGTCGCCACGTGTGCTCACGAGACGACGTCGTCGGCGTCGGTCTATCTCTGGCCGTTCCTTGCGGTAACGTGTGCGCACGATGCCGCCAGGAGTTAAGCTCGAGTAGAACTGCCCGCTAGGTAGGTGTCCCCGCAGTGCGCTACTCGCGCCGCCTGGCGCGTCGCCGCTGAGTTGCGCGCTCCGCGGTCGTGCGAACTGGCCTTTTGGTTGGTGCGCGCGCGCGCTCACTTTGCGTCGTGCGGACTCGCCTTTGTTCGCTGCGCGCGAGGTACAGCAGGGAAGAAATCGTGAATTGTGTGCACGCGCTGTCTGTTTATATAGTCTATCCGAACTGTGACTCACGTCCTTCTTCAAAATTCGCTCGGTGAAGCCCAGCAGAGAGCCAATCGAGTCTCGAGGACGAAAGTCGATCGGATGACTGCACTTTATCACACTACGAAGCGTATTATTGTGGGGCTTGAGACTGAATGATATACCCTTGGAAGATCGAGTTTCACGAAGATAAAGGTCCATATCTTCGATTTCGTAAATTCCCGTAGGTAAGCTGACTTCTTTCGTACCGACGTAAAACTTGTTATTGTCTACGTCGATATTTGGAATCGAGTTGAACGTTAGCAATTCAACTAAACCGAGAACGTAGTTCTTTTGTGCTGAGAGCTCTATGGGTGGAAAATATTGAGCTTCGAGTACAGATGAAGTTCCGGAGAGACTCAGTGTAAATGAGCTATCCATGCTGACTGTCGAATGCTAAATGTCTGTGCATTTACTGGTGTCGCCTTTTCTATAGCTATTGCTCAAGAACTGCAGACAAAGATATCCGCAGTTGAAGGTGTTGTTGTCTTGATATCTCTCGTGATTGTACTGAATGTGTATGACAAACATAATGAAGTTAATGTGATACCTCTGTATTTTTGACTTGTGCAAAATAAATGCTATTCTATTCTATTCTATTCTAATCTCGTTCACTCCCAAGTACAGCATCAAGTCCAAGGGTGGCTGTAGGTCGCCGAAACTATCGAAGTAGACGACTTTATCATCTTGTTCGCGATACGCCACCCAGTGAGTTCCAGGTCCACTCACATCGTCCAAGTTTACGACAGCTGATTCACGCTTTCGTGGACTACTCGCAGGCATCGCATTACGCATGTATACACCCCGAAAATAAGGAATTTTCAGACTGCTACTGTGATAGGGCTTCATGAAGGCTCAATCCACATTTGGTGGCTCTCAGGCAGAGACCTTTACCTACGCTGATATTTTCCATCGCTTTGTTATGGCGACGAGTCTCCTCCAGCTGATCTTTTGCAGCCTTGGAGAGGAAGAAATCCACCTACTTTATGGGGTAGTGGCAAAACTCGCGGTATGAGTACGCTATCCTTTCCACCAGCCTTTCTCACGGCATCGCGAGCTCCTTCCAAAGCTGATGCAATGACTTCGTGACTATTCTTATCCTTAACCATCGCTTTAGAGGCCGCTTTTACTATAGCATTGAGCCTCGTACATGACCTCTTGATACCCATTCCTAATTTTGATTTTACTTTCATGACTTTTGATACGGCGTAAGCGGCCATTTTTTCACCGATTCTCGCGTCTTTCGACTTAACTATCTGCCAAGCTTTGTCAGCTAATACTCTATCAACCAGATTTTTAGCCTCCACGTTTTCACGATTCTGTGAGTATGCTATATCGTGCTCTTTGCAAGCTTGATCGAGTGGATTAATACCTGAATCTCCTCGAGCTAGACGTTTAGCTAACTTTGTTCCTGGTATGCAGTACTGATAGCCTGGTAAATGAAGTTTAACTGGAATTTTGTTGAGTACTCTGTTCGCCAAACCACGACCACTTGTATTGTCAATGTATACGATCATTACACCATGAAGGTCAAATGTTAACTGATGCGCGCGGCTATAAAAGCAGCCTATTTATAGGAAAACGACCAGTCTCAGCCGAGATCTTAAAGAATGAACTTCGAGGAACAGGCTGTCAAGCTCCCCGTGGCGAACTTCTCGCTCTCATAACGCATCCGAATGGACTTAGATTCGAGAATGTATACGTCTACTCCAAATCGCTCAATCAGTCAAAGTATAAATTTTTGAAGGAACTGCTCGAACCGATCAAAGGTATGCAGTACTTTGCCTTCAGTGAACACGAGGAAGCCGTCTCACCTGACAAGGCGCTACCCAATTCGATCATGATATTCGATGATGTTGCTTGCGAGAAGCAAAACAACATCCGTGCATTTTTCTGTATGGTCAGACACAAGAGCGTTGACTGTTTTTACCTCTGTCAGTCGTACGCTCAAGTTCCCAAGCACTTGGTGAGAGACAATGTCAACTTGTTGGTGATATTTCGACAAGATGACGTCAATCTGTGCCACTTGTATGCAGATCACGTCAACTGTGATATGACATTCACGCAGTTCAAGGAACTTTGCTCGAGATGTTGGGCTGATCATAAGCACTGCATTCTCATGGTCGATAAAGATAGTCCGATCAATGGAGGTCGATACAGAAAGGGTTTCGACTGCTTTGCTATAAATATAGGGCGATGTTAGCGAGCTATAACAGTCTATTGCTAACCGTTGATATGTCAACATGTCTGCAGGTAGCAGTCAGCAGAAGCATATACTCGAGCAGCTCGTAAAAGCACAAAGCGCAGTTAAACGTAAGTTTGATCCGCTGAAATACGGTAAAGAAAACTTTGAAAGAAAGAGCGTTGGGAGAGACTTTCAAGCCGATCGTTCATCCCTTGCAGCAATTAGTGGTCAATTCTTCGGCTGCTGATAAGCCAAAATTAGCGACATCTGAACGAATAATTAAATCTGACAGGACATTTGATGATGATTTGTACACTGATGACTCTGCTGAGGAGAATGAGACTTCTAAAGCGAATGAAACGATATAGCCTGCGGATACGACGTTCGAATCGGCAAACAGTGACGACGACAGCGCCGAATCGTTTTCGCTTCTTTTGCATCGTAAGGATGTGGATAAGGTTTACGGCGTGCGGAAGGAATGAAGCGGCGGCTACAAACTCGGAAAATCAACCATAGAGTATGATGGAAATATCATTACAGTCGATGATAGAACGTTTCCGAAAACCGTTGGTCTATTGGATCTTATTATTTCCAAAAGACCGATTCACGACATTGTCTCAGCTGCAGATCTAAAAAATTACGGAGAAGTACTCGAATTGTCGAGCGTAAGCAGAAAAAATGTTCGTCCCGATGAGATACTGCGTTATCACAACAGTAAAAAGTACGATGAGATTATCGCTCCTCTCTGTCTACCCTCGGCCTCTTCGTCAACTCCTAATACCTCAGTAGTAGTAGGGGCAAGACTGATACTGCGCACACGGGTCCTGCGCCACCAAATAGCAACGGATGGTAACTCATATCAGTAGGTCCCTGTTTTACCGGCAGAGCATTGCATATCGATCGGGCTGCCAGCAGTGGCGCCCCCCAGTGTTGTCGACGGTGGCGCCTCGATTACCGATCCCCCTCCATAGCTCAGAGTGAGCATCGGTAATCTACTTTATCGACCTAGGATGCGATCGGTCCATAGCTCAGAGTGAGCATCGGTAGTCTACTTTATCGACCTGGGATGTGATCGGCTACTACTATTATATCGACAGTGATGGATAATTTGAATTTGTAGGATTAATGGTTGGGATTAATAAATAAATACACCAAAATATTCATTTTTATTTTAGTTTATTCAAAAAAGATAGGTACATAAAACATTATTTGTTAAGACATTATAAAATCTTTCAGAACTTCTTACAACCTCGATGTTCTGGCATGGACTTTGTGTAAGTGGAATATTTCTCAAAAGTATTTTTCCACTGTTCACTTTTAGGGGCAGAACATGGTTCTCCACGATACGTATTACATTGTTTATCATCTTGTACTCTTCTAGCGCTTTTGTCCTCCTTGAGAGGAGTGTANTCTTCTAGCGCTTTTGTCTTCCTTGAGAGGAGTGTATATATCGATGTGCGCTATATCGATTCATTTTTGAGATCTATCCTGAATGATGGTTTAGAACAGTACTAACTAATTGATGCTTCATGCAAGCTTTATATAGTTTTTATACAAGTTTCTTAACATCACCGCTTATAGGATTATACTTAACAATGCGATCATGTAAAATTAGACAATACGCAGTTGTATTTGCAGGCATATTATTCTTACAATCAAATTCAAGACGTACATCGACAGCTGCTTGTTTAAGAGACTCGTTTTGTTTTGAACAATCTATGACTATGAGTGGTGCATGTTGGATAAATTCTTCTTTACTCAAAAGAGGATCTATTACAATTCTATCAGAATAATATACATTTTGGAAATTTGCATACATATCATAGAGTATGGCAAACTGATTGTTTGTAATATCAAGATTGAGATTACCGTATGGGTAACTCTGCGAGTTGAGGAAAAGTTTTACATTACTAATATCGCAGTGATCAAAATAACTAGCATTTTGTCTTCGTACTCCTTTCCTCGCTGTTTGAAAGCCTAGAATGATAAAACGTGACTTTTCCAATTGATTCGATGTTTTTACTGTCCATACATGTTGTGTGGTTGTTGGAAGTACTGGATACTCATACAATTCCCATGAACGAAAACTCATAGCAATCGGTATATCTTTTTGAATATAATTAAATAGTTGTATTTTTCGTCGGTCTGACAGTACGAGGTAGGGCATAAGCCACTCTATACGAGTGATTTCGATTTTAAAGTCTTCGTATGTAGGTCTTCCATCTACCATTGTAGCCTCTTGTAAAACAGCGTTTAAATCATTTCTCGATCTTGTAAGAATGAGTTCATGCTTAACGTTTACAACAATTTTTCGATAATCCTCAGCGAAACCAAAGATCATTGATAGAGGAACTGTCACATCAAAGTTTCTATTATTATCAGCTATATTTCCCACGTCGGTAATAGGTGTCCAACCAGAATTTTCAAGATACTTTAGTTGACTGGGCGAGAAAGAAGTGTAGCCTTTCATCAAGGTTGTTGCAGCAACATTTTTGCATCGATCAATTTCTATGGCATTGATCTCATATCAAATTTCTTCAAAGAGATGACTGATAGCATTGTTCACAAAAAGAGTATGTTGTACTGCTTGCCCATCCTGTCTGGTAATCGTACCACAAATGTGTAGAGAACTTTTAGATGGTAAAACACACAAATCTTGATGCTGAATAGCTATTCGAATTTCATCACTATTGTTGAATGTATGTGAGGTGTAGGGTTGATGTGCATGAATCTCATAATGTGAGACAGATTCGTCAAAGACGACTGGAGATTGTACGTTAAGAATTGCCTCCATCTTGACAGCAGCAGCAGATAAACGTACAAGTTATTTTTTCAGTATTTTTCTCACTTGTTGTCCTATTTTTCCTCCACCACCACGCTTTACTGTGAGACCGAGACTTTGTAGAAATTGACTTAATAGTGTTTAATTAACTTATGACGTGTTAATCGTTTGATCACTCGTTGTGGACTGACTGTCTGACGACATACTGAGCTGTTAATATAGCTTCTGTCAGCATTTAATACAATGCCCATTTCAGGTGCTTTTCAGATGCAAACAAATTGTAATAATTTCACCTCGAAGATTAATCAATTCACCATCTTGATCTACTAGACGTAGTTGTAAATGATCGATCACTTTCACAGATATCGGTAAGTATATTATCTGTCTAGGAACTTCAATGATCTTGTAGCCAGGTGGGACTGCTGGGAAAAATTCATGTATTGTATGAACTTTTTGTTGATTTATATATGCTCCTGTCGTAATGTTACACTCGACTCGTAGAGCGTTCACCTTGAGAATAGCTACTGGTAAATCAGAGTCATGACTTATATAGGGTTTCAAGACTCTTGGAGTAAATCCAAGTAGACGAGCAATCGAGTCACTTGGACGAAAATCGATTTCATGACTGCATTCTATAATACTACGCAATGTATTATTATTTGGCTTGATACTAACTTTTATGCCTCGCGTATCGAGGATGCCTTGCAGAGTTCGTTCAATATCCTCAATCTCATAACTGCCTGTAGGAAGTTCAATTATTTCTTGTCCAACGTAAAACTTATTGCATTTTACATCGACGTTTGGTATGGAATTGAAAGTTAGCAGCTCAACAAGTCCAACACTATACTGTTTATCTGGATCCAGCTCTATGGGTGGAAAATAGTGCGTCTCGAGGTTTGACGAGGTGCCAGAAAGGCTAAGAGTCATCGACTCAACAACCATCTTGAGTAGACTAATTCAAATGACTCGTGTAGATTTCTTTTTATATAGACAGAACTGTTCCTTTCGATTGAGCTGATTGCAGAGAAATTTGAGGCAGAGATGGCCACAGATGAAAGTTGAGAATTCTTGATACCTCTGATAATTGTACTTGACTTGAGATACTTTCCAGTAGTTCATAAGATCTCGAGGTGGTTGTAAATCACCGAAACTATCAAAGTAAATAACTTCGTTACCATTTTTTCGATAAGCTACCCAATGCGTGCCAGATCCACTCGCATCATCCAGATTTATGATTGCTGATTCTTTAGCTCGACAACCATTTGTAGGTAGGGCATTTCGCATAAAAACTCCACGAAAATTTGTTATTTTCATTAATTTTGCATACTTGAGTAGATCATAGTCGGTGAGTGCACGTTTTGGCAATCTTATTTCATCGAAGTTTTTTTTTTTCTACATTGCTTCTTTTTTGGGTTTTGTTTGAGAAAGATACCGAAGCCTTTGTGATGAGGTTTCAGAAACAGTCCCTTACCGAGTGTCAGCATTTCCATTTTTTCATTGTGTCTTTTTTGCTCTTCCATTTGCTTCTTAGCAGTGTTTGCCTTATTTATTGCTTTGGCGATTCCTGCAGCTCCTCCTGCAAGTGAGCCGACTGCACTAAGACCAGCAAAAAGTGGAATAAGTGCTGGAAGAAAGCCACCTACTTTGCTGGGAACAGGCAATATGCCTGGAACAATAAGTTTACTTTTTCCACCGATTTTTTTCACATTCTCACGAGCAGTCTTTAGCGCTGACTTAATCATAGAGCGAGAGTCATTGCCGGGAATGATAGATTTTTCTGTTGACTTGATCAATCTTTTTAGCGTAATCTTTTTCTTAGGTTTGACAGATCTACCTCTTCCTCGTCCAACACCCATACCGAGCTTCGATTTTAGCTTCATAGTATTTGCTATGGCAAAAGCTGTCGCCCTCTCTTTTAAACCAGTGTCTCTAGATTTTACTCTTTTCCACGCCTTTTCTGCTAAAACCTTATCAGCCGCGTTTCTCTCTTGAATGTTGTCAGGCTTCTTCGAGTAGGCAATGTCGTGTTCCTTGCAAGCAGCGTCCAGAGGATTGACTCCCGGATCTCCACGAGCTAGGCGTTTAGTAAGTTTAGTATCTGGACCACAGTACTGATAACCAGGCACATGAAGTTCAATGGGTAACTTGTTGATGAATTTATTCACTAAGCCTGAACCTCTTTTTTTCTGCATGATGCTAACTCTTAGTGAGCTCATGCTATACTAACTGAAAAAATTATAAATGCTTGTATTTATAATAGCTCGAGTCAGTCGTCATATGAAATAGAAGCATGATGGATCTTAAGAAGCAGTCAGCAAAAATTGCCAGTGATTAATTTTGATCTTTTGACGCAGCAGAAAAAACAGCGAAATCGTCATGGGAAATTATTACCCAGCAGTATAAGAGCAGTATTTTGCGGTCCATCCAATTGCGGCAAAACGAACGCTCTCTTATCTCTAAACATTCATCCTAATGGTCTGACATTTGAAAATATTTACGTATACTCGAAATCTCTAAATCAACCAAAATATAAATTTTTGGAGCAACTTGTCGAGCCTTTAGAGGGAATCAAGTATTTACCCTTCGGTGAACATGATCTTGTCATATCACCTGATGAAGCTCAACCAAATTCAATTTTTGTCTTTGATGATATTGCTTGTGAAAAGCAGGATAATGTCAAAGCTTGTTACTGCATGGGTAGACAGACACAAAAGTGTAGATTGTTTTTATTTGTGTCAGTCGTATGCACAAGTACCGAAACATTTAGTGCGTGATAATGTCAATTTGTTGGTAATTTTTCGTCAAGATGATATGAATTTGAAACATGTTTACAACGATCATGTTAATACAGATATGACATATCAACGTTTCAAAGATATTTGTTCAATGTGCTGAAATGATGGCAATCATAGTTTTCTTTTTATAGACAAAGATCGTCATATTAATGATGGTCGCTATAGAAAAGGTTTTGATCAGTTTGTAATAAATATACAGAATACGGGGGAAATTTAGCATTCAGTAGTGAGACTCTAAACTATCAAGATGTCTGATTTTAATCAACAAACTGCAATCCTACGTGAAGTTGAGAAAGCTCGAAACGCTGTGAAAAGAAAGTACGATTTATTAAAATTACACAATTTAAAAGTAGAGAAGAATTTGAACGATTCGTTCAAGCCGATCGTGAAACCACTAGAAAAGCTCATCAATGTAAGTGAAAGAAATTTATCTCCAGCAGCAGCAGCAGCAGCAGTTAAAAAAGAAAAAAGAAAGAAGAGAAAATTAGAGTGGATTAGAAAAAAAGACGAAGACGATGACAATAATGGTGATGATGATGATGATGGTGATAATGACAACGATAATATCGGGGAATCAGCTTTTGAATCAGCTGTAGACTATTCAGATATTTCAGATCATGAAGAAACCATCACTAAAGCTGATGATTTGGATGATGAAAAAACTGATGATAGTGCTGATAAAAACGTTCAATTGTTGCTTAATGGACAAGTACAGACCTTGGATACAGTATATGGGGTGCGAAAAATGCGGAATGGTTCACTCATGATTGGAAATAGCTCTATAAGTTTTGGAAATAAAATAGTGATAGGTGATAAAGAACATGAAAAAACTTCAGGTCCAGTTGAGTTATTGTTTAAGAAACATCCCGATAATGCTTTAATCACTGATAATGGCAAGAAAACTTATGCTAAAATTTTAAATGATACAAATGCATACAGAAAATACTATAATGCAAAGGAATATATTCGTGAAAATACGAGTAAGAAGTATACTGATTTTGTAAGTAAAATTCTCAAGATTGGTAAAAGTGGACGGGGTCTTATGTCATATAAGATTGCTCGTGCAAACACTCATACTGATTACATTTATTGGGATGATCCAAACGAGCTTGTTGATCGTTTAAGATTACTTTTAGCTGAAACATCCGCTGGCAATAATAATCATATTAATGAAATACAATCAATCATTGAGGAGCTTCGTGAAGCTGGAATTATTGTGTAATAATAATAATTCAGTATGAAAATGAGTATCGATGTGTTTGGACGTCGATTGGTCCACGCAGACGCAGCTCGTGGACCGCCAGGACTAGGATTCAAGCTGACTAGTGATGGAGATTTTGATTTAGAGAATCGAAAACTGTGCAATGTAGCTAATGCTATAGAGCAATATGATGCTGTAAATCTAGAGACTGTGAAAAAGTTGATCAAACAAAGTGCTGACAAAATTGTTGAAGATTTCCAACCTGTTAAGAGTGTGTTAAATAATAAAGTTACGAAAATTGAGTCTGAATTGGCTATTATTAATAATACGCTATCAGATTTGCAAGATAAATTACGAATTTTGAATTCTACAGTAAATAAACTTATAAATCAGCATGAAAGCAGGAGTAGTGGAGGAACTTCATAAACCAGCCAGGCGTAATTATCCACGTCGTTCTTTTCTCGTTAAAGATATTGACGAAACTTGGCAAGCAGATCTTGTTGAAATGATTCCGTATGCTAAGCAAAACAAAGGTTTCAAGTACCTGCTCACTGTCATTGACGTATTTTCAAAGTATGCTTGGACTGTTCCGGTAAAACAAAAAACTGGAAAATGTGTAGCTCAAGCTATGAAATCAATACTAGTGCAAAAAAGAGTACCTAAGAATTTTCAAACAGATCGTGGAAAATAATTTTACAATAAAGATTTTGATAAACTAATGAAAAGTTATAAAATTCATCTTTACTCTACTTATAGTAATCTTAAAGCATCAATTTGTGAACGTTTCAATCGCACTCTGAAAGGCAAGATGTGGAAGTTATTTAGCCTACGTGGTACCTACAAATGGTTAGACATTTTACAAAATTTAACTTTACAGTATAATAATAGTCGACATCGAACAATAGGAATGAAACCTGCAGAAGTAAACTGAGACAAAGTTAATCATATACAAACATTAATCTGTTTAAAGGAGCTAAATTTAAAGTTGGAGATAAAGTACGCGTAAGCAGAAACAAGGAGGTTTTCGATAAAGGCTATACACCCAATTGGTCAACTGAAGTCTTTATAATAACGCGAGTTTCACCTACAAAGCCCTACACTTATCATCTTAAGGATTATCAAGACAAGCCAATAGCCGGAGGATTCTACAAGGAAGAACTTCTCAAGACGAAATATCCAGATGTCTATTTGATAGAGAAAGTTTTGAAAAAAAAGGTAATAGAGTTTCTGTAAAATGGTTAGGTTTTGACAATACTCACAATAGTTGGATAAATAAGAGTGATATGTAAACAAACGCAAATAAATATTATTAAAAAAACTTTTTTATTGTTCATTTATTTTACATTTCCTTCATTTTTTTCAAAAGTACTGGCATTATAACTACATTTGTTTGCGCAATTCTTCGCCTGAAACGTTCTCGATCACGTGCAGCCTCCTTCCACTTCCATCGAGCTTCATGATGCGCAAATCTCCATGTATACAACAAGTGAATGTTGGGCTCTTCCTTGAATCGTACACACTTCTTTTTGTTGCTGGAATCAAACGTTTCTAAATTGTATTTTACGTATAACATCTGTATAATTATAATTTGAACTTACCCATTTTGTTGTTGTTGTTGTTGTTGTTGTTGTTGTTGTTGTTGTTGTATTATGTAATGTCCCCAGGCAAGTGTATCTGTACTGTTCTCTTGAAGGAATCTTTTATCGTCATAAGGACTAAGAGCAATCTTTCTCTGTCTAATGGTCTCTATCACATTATCAATATCAATATCTGTTAAAAGTTTTAATTGTACACCTGCATGTTTGAGCATTGCATCCCAGGAAAAACCTGGAGTAGTATAATAGTGAGCAGGGTCGAGACCATAGACTTGCAAACTCTGGTCACGAAAATTTTCAAAAACATCTGCTAGTAGCAAGACGTCAGTTTTCATGTAGAAGTCAGAATATTCACCAAGTTTTTTAACATTAAATGTTTTCCACACATTTTGTGCATGCTCATAATCTTTATCAGATATATGTGAATCATTAAGCATACTAAAAAAATCATCTTTTTCGGGTAATTCACATTCTTCTAGCTTGTCCCATGAGCTTATATACTCATAAGGTAAAACACCTTTTCTCGTTAATAGATCTCAACTGTTCTGCTGCTCTGAATAATAAACTCGTTTATTACAATTTATTATCTGTAGATATATGATTCCAATTTTTTCGAGAGAAAGAGCAATGAAGCGGGAAAACACAATGAATCTAAAAATCTAAATTTTAATTTTACTATTTCTCAAACATGTTATTGTTGAATGAAATATATTTTCCTTATTTAGAGGATAGAGATCAATTTTGTCGCTGAAAAATGATTGATATATCAGATATAATGAATTGACGTCATAGTCCAGCTTAAATATGAAATCCACTCACTTGGTTACTATTTTTGAAAGATTCTTGATAGTTTAGATTACATGCTAGTATTGCAGTCCTACTGCTGATATTTCCAGTAAGATACAAGTGATATCGCGTACCTTGACATCAATTATTTAAATTTTTTTTCAAATAATGAACACGTTTTGAAATTAATAATAATCTGTGGATTCTACAACCTTGAGATAGAACTGGCATGGTAAAGGATTCGCCATATAAAGGCACATATTTTTCTTCTCTATTTTTAATAAACATGTTCATTTGCAAACCATCTTGAAGCTTCATAAACCTCTATAAAAATCATATTCTCGATAGGAGTCATCCGTAACTATAACATTTAAGATAGGTATCCTTTCACCTATAAATTTTCTATGACTTGTACT
>CM053168.1:37262273-37305376 GCA_012977825.3 Pteromalus puparum
ACCTCCACTTTTTCCTTTAACCATAACTTCAAGTCTTGCCTTCATACATTCTACTTTTGCTAAAGTACATAAAATACTTTGCTTTTGTGCAACTGAAAGTTTGTTATTCCTTAAAACCTTTCGAAAAGTCTTTATTGATAGAAGACAGTGGTTTTTCCACCGTGTTATGATGGATAAATCGACTGCAGCAGTAGTAGAAAATAATAATTTTTCAACCTCTTCTAAGAGCTTAACTTGCTGTAAGCATTCATCCATAATATACGCCATTTTCAGAAGTTGATATCTATTTGTAACAAATATAAATAATAATACTTTAATTTATATGAAAATAAATGTTTGATATATATTTTTTTCAAAAAATAATAAAACATTTAATATAGAGAGCTGTAATGTAAATGTAAGAGAACAAGTTGGTAAAACAGGAACCTACTAGTAAATGATTGGTGGCGTAAGATTCTACTGTACAAGAGCAGTGTCGATGTGTGTGTGCGTGAGTGTGTGAGAGAGCGGAGAGAGAGAGAGAGAGAGAGAGAGAGAGAGAGAGAGAGATGGCTGTAGTGTCACTAGCGTGTGAGAGAGAGAGAGAGAGAGATGACTGCAGTGTCAGTAGCGTGTGAGAGAGATAATTGTCGCATAAACTAGCAGTATCGGTTCGAGGGCTTGGAAAACTGAAGAAATGTGAGACTGCAGGGTAGAATTCATAAACGCACTGTCGTTTCTACATATATTTTTTCTTAAATTTTTTTTAATTTAAAGTAAAATTAATGTTATTTATACCAGTAAAGTCCCAGCTTTATATTATAAGATGCTTCCTCCAATTAAAGTAATAAATTAATGATAATAATCCGTGCAGCAAGACAACTTTAGACAACTGAAATGCATATCGTCTGCAATTTGGTTTAAATAGCATAATAGCTGAAAAAGTGGGGATAATTTTCATAATGTAAAAGCATTACAAATATTTGGTCCTGCAAAGAATCTCTGCACCGCACGCTGTAGGAAATCAGTGCACCGAAAATACGCTTCCAGACGCCTGAGTGGGGACTATGGAAAACGCATTTAAAAGTATGAGAGAGAGGGTAGCTGTGTGTGCTCAAAGAAAAATCCGAGGATCTAGCTGTTTCAGTTCGCATCGCGCGCGCTGTAGAGAATCGATGCACTGAAAATACGCTAGAGTGGGGACTATGGGAAACGCATTTAAACGTATGGGAGAGAGGGTAGCGAAGAAAGCGTGAAAAAGAGTTGAAAATCGGTGCGCTTCGGATGAAAATTCGTCTCCAGACGTTTGAGTGGGGACTATGGTAAACATATTTAAAAGTATCAGGGAGAGGGTAGCTGATCTCGTTCGAAAAAAACACAGCAAAGATGTGCCCTGTAGAGGAGTGTAGCATTAAGCTGTATCGGTTGCAGGCACCCTGCAGAGGATTCGTGTAGCGTCAATCTATAGCGGTTGCGGCTCTCGCTCGCTGTAGAGAGTCAGTGCACGGAAAACAAGCCTGCAGGGGTCTGAGTGGGGACTATGGGAAACGCATTTAAACGTACGGGGGAGAGGGTAGTCGAAAAATCCGAGGATCTAGCTGCTCTGCACCGCGCGGGCTGTAGAGAATCGGTGCAACACACCAGAGTGGGGACTATGGGAGATGCGTTTAAAAGTAGGAGAGTGAGGGTAGTCAAAAAATCGAAGGATCTGCTGCACCGCGCGCGTGGTGCGCTTTGAACGAAAATACGTCTGCAGACGCCCGAGTGGGGACTATGGGAAACGCATTTAAAGGTATGAGAGAGAGGGTAGCTGATATCGTCTAAAGAAACATTAAAAGAGACGTCGCAAGCGTGAATGAATCGAGCTTGAGAAGCGTTTTTAGTGGAAGGGGTACAAATTTTGAGTATATTTAAGCAGCCCCCTGCTCCCTATTTGTATACACATTTTCGAGTGTACGCAAGCAGTGTACAGTGCTCTACATTAGTTAAGAAAGCTTGCTACAGCATTTGTAAGTATATTTTAAATATTTTATTATTTCATATATAAATTTATTCTTAATAATCAGTAATATTTTCATAGATAAAATGGATTTGATTGTTGATATCCAGGGATTCCAGGAAAAAAACGGCAAATTTATAATCAAGGAGTTGGCCTACATTGATCCCAACGATCCAGCAGCAGTAGCTCAACTAGCAACGTTTCAACCACCGCACTTTTTGCACGATTTGCCGAGCAATATCCAGTGCGCTAATCTGTGGCTTAAATATTCTTTCCACGGGTTAAAGTGGAACGATGGTGACCTTCCATATGAGAAGGTAGCTGAAGTTTGCTCCAGCCTTCTCGACTTATCACCGACAAGAAACGTGATTGTTTGGGTAAAAGGTGCGCAGAAAATCGAGTGGCTGCAGTCATATTTCCCGGACGTCCGTAACGTAGAAGATCTCGGCTGTCCATCCTTAAAGACACCAGGACTTCGACCTCCGCTGGTGTGTACGCATCACCTTCCTGACTGGCAGCAGAATTGCGCTGTTCAAAACGTTTGCGCAATAAACAAGTGGCTCCGCGTTGTACGTCGAGATTTTATCTTCCCACTGCATTTCTTTGAGGAATATTATTCCTCATCTGATTCTGATACAACAACGTCAACATTAGAAGAATAATTTATTATGTGAGTATAATATATTCTTATAACTAATACATCAAAAATATAATAAGCATATATATATTGCATTGTTTCATTATTTTTTCAGAATGGAGTCACTAAACGCTGTGGCAAAAGCTCCACCATTCCTACCTACGAAAAAAATTAGGGATTTGGAGATCAACAAGAAGTATTAAATATCCAAATGTAAGAAAGTTCAGACAAAATTTGGCGCGAAGACGGTGCTGGAGTTGAATGCAAGTTTCGGCGTTTTCCTTCCCACCAAAGTGAACGCCTTCCTCATGGAAAACGTTGCCGACGAGGAGAAGTTGAAGCAGGAGATAGAAACTAGAGATGTCTATCTCCAACACCTTGGTAACAACATTATTGAATTTATTTAATAACAATTTATCTCCATTACTTTAAGGATTTTTTCTCAATTATCAGAGTGTTTATGCTAAATTCTTTTTTACTGTGCAAAGGGGGATTATCGCTAGGCTTCGTAAGTCTTTTTCCTAATATTAAGGATTTTTATAACATCTTACATAGACAGTATTATTCAATTTATAAATCACAATTTAATCATATGGAGTTCACATAAGTTTATAATGTACTCTAACGGTTTCTAAACGGCTATTATATATATTTATATATATATTATATTATATATACTAGTGGGGCTTCGCCCCCCTGCTCGCTCCGCTCGCCAACCCCCCATTTCAGTTTCTGTGACACTAAGACACTGCCTTTGAATGATTTTTACACTTAGATACTAAAAATCCCGGTGCGAACTAACTAGACTTCGTTATCAGCCACCTTGTACACCTCTCTCATATGATTTATTTATCCAGACACAAAAAACCATGTAGCGCACCACCTAGCCCTCGTCACCAGCCACTCTGTACACCTAGACACCACCCTCGAATGATTTTCACAATGAATATACTTATTTTTTGAATAATAAAATCTTAAATCAAATGGAAGGAGAGGTAAAAACGTATTACAGTGTTGATACTGCAACCTATCAAGGTGTTGATAAATCTGACGATAACATTTACATAAATTTTCCTGTCGAAATATTAAATAGCATTCGCGAAGGATTGCCACCTCATGAACTTCATTTAAAAATTGGGGCTATTATTATGTTAATAAGAAACTTGAGTATAACAGACGGTTTGTGTAATGGCACGCGATTAAAAATTACCAAACTATTTAAGTACAACATTGAAGCTGAAATTATAACTGGGGAAAAAATCGGAAATAAAGTTTTCATACCTAGAATTACTTTAAATACTGGAAATTTATCTTCATTGCCAATTATTTTATACAGAAAACAATTTCCTTTAGTCTTAGCGTTTGCTATGACTATTAATAAATCTCAAGGACAAAGTTTCGATAATGTAGGAATATACTTAAAAAAACCGTTATTTTCTCATGGACAATTGTATGTATCATTATCTAGATGCAAAGATCCTAATCGATTGTTTATTCAAAATGAAAGTGAAAACAATTCAGAAATAGAAAATATAGTGTGGAATGAAATTTTCGATTAGAGCATATATATATTTTTAAATTTAATAACAAAAATATTCTTGTTCTATTTATATTATAGCTATATCTACAAATAATTAAAAATGGAATGGGATCCAACTCCAAATTCTTTAGTTCCAATAGAGAACGAAGTCCATGGAAACTTTTTGCAAGCATTAAATAATTTCAAATTGAACAACATGAATTAGAACAAGTAAATTATGAACGTTATTTAAATGATTTGGTCAGAGAATATGACAAAGATCGATTAAAAAGATTACATTTACAAATTCAATTTTTTGAAATATCTCGTGACGAAGTACAAATAACCTCAAAATTTACAAGTTTAGACCAAATTCCAACTGAAACTACATTACCTATTTTCAATCGATTTTTTTAAATTTCGTGAAGAACACATGATCTTCTTTCCGATAACTTGAAAAATGTTAGTGCAGCTTTATGTTGAAATATATTATTTAATATAGCTAACATTCTAATCATATCAATCAAAATTAATCCGTTATGATTAATGAAAGTAAAATATTACTTTGCACAAATTATTTAATGTATAAATTCACAATTATCTAAATAACAAATATTTATCGAAAGATTCAACCTTACCAGAACAAAATTAATATTCGTGCATTTTCTAAAATATTTTTTTCAAGAACAAAATAAGAATCCATAAATATCATTCCGAAAACGTTTTTAGGAAAACCTTGTTTCATACACAATACAACACAAAAACCGCTACAGACATCGCACCACAAACCATCTGTAGCAAATATTAGTAAGTTAATTTCTCGTTATTACAGGCATGATGTAATGAGTCATTCTAGTTAATTTAAAAAAGTTAATGCATTATTTGTACCTTTTACATGGAAAAAAGTTGTAATTTAAATCTGTACCTCTGTTCAAAAATCATATTTTTGAAAGCAGTGGTTTAATTATATAAACATGCGTACGCCTTACAAATTTTTTTTTTTCAAAAAACTTTTTCAAGCTAAAGTGAGGCTGTAGGACGAGGAATGGCTATGAGGTGGAGTCTTAGGGGCGGAGGATGAGGATAACTAAGACTCCCCGTGCGTTTATAGGGCTCCAGGCGATGATTCCAACCGGTTTTTTTTAGATTATTGTTATATAACTTTTGATTGATAAAAAGATCAGTATTGTAATTTCCTTTTTGAATTAGATTTTGAAAAAATTTATTCTTTTATGATTATCTTTTGCAATTACATATTTGCCTTTTTGAATGCATTATTTTAAGAACATAAATTCATTTTTAACAATACCACTAATTTTGTCATAATTTCATCATGTCTGAAATTATATGAAAAAACAGTTATCGGTAATTTTTTAAACACTACAAAAAAAAAACAAAAAGAAACCCTCACACGCGCCCGCCCCTGGTATGTTGTATTCTTTTCTATGTATTTTTTTTTTTAATAGGCCAGTTTCGACACTCGAAAAGTTTCATCCGCCTCATCTACAGCAAGCCTGTTCCACGTATCCCCTATTTTGTCCTAACCCTATCCATTCGCGCCGTCCTGGCGCCCGATTTCCGTTAAGTCCGCTTTTGCATTGTCATCCCAGACCTGCGCCTAGTTCTACCAGAGGTCGCGACGTTTTTGGCTTTCTCATTATACGCGCTGCGTGCGATGCATTTCCATTTTGCAACGTGCCCTGCCCCATCTGTATCTCACGATTGTAAGTTATTCTGCTTGATATTCGGTGACGCTTACAGTTATAGCTAGCTCGTCGCTGTGCAGTTTCCTTCCACTCCCGCGTTTTCCTCTATCTTTCTTTGTCGCCGTTATTTTTCGCCCAGAACTTTTTTTCGAACACCCTAAAACGGTTTCCTTGTTTAGTGCGCGCACAGTTTCGCATCCGTACAAGTTATCGCATTTTAGTCTATATATCCTATTTACATTTTTTGACAGCAGTTTCTTATTTTAGTAGTTTGTTCACGGCGTAGAACAGCATTACCGAATAGCCTCCCTCTTATAATCTACGGCCTTGATTTCGTTTCGATCGTTATAGTTGGCTGCCTAAATATCCTGAATTCGCCTTAACCTTTCGAAAGTAAATTTCTCGACTCTAGACCTCCCCCTCTCAGTTCGCAAATGCCAGTTCGATCCTCATAATCATATATTCGTTTTTCAATTCGCTCCACCTCTAACCCCGTTTCCTTCGGCCGCATTTATGAGTCATTTCCGCGTTTCTCTGCTCACCGTTTTCGCCATAATCCCCCACTATGTCCAATCATCTGCATATCTATTGATGTGCGTTGTTTCCGTTGAGTGTTGCGCCCAGCCCCGCTAGTCTGCATTTTGTCTAACCAAGATACTCTAGCGCTAAGTTAAAGCAGGTACGTGCGAGAGCCCGCTCCCCTTGTGTGTCAACCCGTCGTGCTCATCACTGAACGATTCCCAGATACATCATCGCCTACTCGTTACTTTTCCCGTTGCTTCCGTTCAGTCATATTTTATTACTTTCACAAGTTTTTTTGGCACGCCGAGGAGCACAAGGATTTCATACATTTTGCAGGTACGGTATGTTGTATTATATATAACTAAAATATAATATGCTTCTGACAGTACCCCTTGGGGTGGTGGTGGAAAACTGTCTATAATAGTACATAGTTAATTTTCTATTTCTAATAATAATTTGTGCACTTTTTCCTAACCTAAACGTCTGTGGCGTTATTTGGTGAAGAATAGGCTAGGAAGAGGTAGGTGGGGCGTGTTGGTGGGGCGACCGGTGTGGGGTTGGTGGGGTGTGGTGGTGGAGGGTTGGTGGGAGGGTGGGTCTTTTAAAAATTTTTCAAAAATCACATAAAAATGATAAGAATTTTACCGTTATTTGGTGGGGGACCAAGGTGGGGGGTTGGGTGGCGGGTCGGTGGGGGTTAGTGGGGGGTAGGTGGGGGGGGTGGTGGGGGGAGTCTTGCCAAATGGACTATATAAATATAGAAGATCTATATATATATATATATATAGGCGATAACTATTAGCTTAAGACTATGTATTAAGTATAAGGATTTTTGATATGGTAGATATAATTACAAAAAATGTATTTACATAGAAAATTTAACAACAATGGATTGATAGATGGACGAGTGTTCGGTTTTGTAGTCGATAAATAATGGCACACATTTATACTTTGTTTAGCTGCGTAATTATAATGGCATTGTAATAGTCACATCAGCGTATAGGTTAAGTAACTATATGTATACGCACGGTATTTCATATTTCCTTAGACAGATTGGAGTTGTATGTGTATGTGAAGAATTTATTTTAAAGTTTTTTTTCATTCGTATGTTTTAGTAATAAGAATATATATTCATGCGATTTAGTTATAAGAATATAATACAAGTTTTTATATATGCTTTAGTTATAATACAATATGTATACTCATATAATAAATAAGGATTTTAATAAATAAAACAAAAAATATATAATGAATAATGGATTTCTATTTTGTACTTATTCCTAGTAGCATCAATAACTGATGAAGAATTCGTGTATGTCAATGAATATTATTAGAAGGTTGGCAAGCACTCGGGATGGTCAGATGCTTGTTATCCAGCCAGTGTACTGACTCTTGAACCAATCAGCCATGTTGAAATTTTAACCAATCACGTTTGATAAAACAGGTTGGGAGCGTGTCAGTACCGGTATCAATTTCGATAAAGTAGATTCTACCGATGCTCACTCTGAGCTATGGACCGATCGCATCCTAGGTCGATAAAGTAGATTACCGATGCTCACTCTGAGCTATGGAGGGGGATGGAGGCGCCACCGTCGACAACACTGGGGGGCGCCACTGCTGGCAGCCCGATCGATATGCAATGCTCTGCCGGTAAAACAGGGACCTACTAATATGAGTTACCATCCGTTGGCATTTGGTGGCGCAGGATCCGTGTGGCGCAGTATCAGTCTTGCCCCTACTACTTACCTCAAAGAGTAGACGGAAGAAAGCTGGTGGCACACTGCTTCCTCCGTACAAAATCGCTAGGAGGGATACGCAAATGGATTATGTTTACTGGGACGATCCGAATGAACTGGTTGATCGACTTCGTCTCCTCATAGCCGAGATGTCAGCTGGAAATCCTAGTCACACCGACGAGATTCATTCGATTGTCGAGGAACTTAACGAGGCTGGCTATATATATTGAGATGCATATCAGTAATCTCATTCATTTGCATCATGAGCGTCGATGTGTTCGGACGTAATTTAAAGCGCAGCGAGGGTAGTCGAGGTCCTCCAGGCTTGGGCTTCAAAGTCACAGCTGATGGTTCATTTGATTTGGAGAATAAACGGCTATGCAACCTCGCTGTGCTGAGACAGCCAGGAGATGTCGTAAATCTTCACGCTTTGCAACTCACGGTGCGAGAAGAATTGAAAAAAGTCGTCGATCGGCTATCGGAGACGCACCGAGATGAAATTGATAAGAAATTTAACCGCATCGATCCCGAGATCGAGACTATAAAGGAGTGGTTATGCAAATCAATCAAAACATTCACTCTCTGAACGACGAACTGTAAACATGTCGAAAAGAGCAGTCGTTGAGGAGTTACATAGGCCAGCTCGACGTACCTACACGCGTCGAAAATTCGATGTTCGTGGATTAATGAGACTTGGCAAGCTGATTTGGTTGTGATGCAACCTTATTCACAAGAAAACAAAGGTTATAGATATATGCTTACTGTTAGAGACGTATTTTCCAAATTCGCTTGGGCCATTCCCGCGAAGAGAAAAACCGGCGAAGACGTAGCGGCTGCTATGAAAAGCATATTGTTGATGGGTCGAGTACCTAAAAAGTTACAAACGGATCGTAGCAAGGAATTTTACAACTCTATCTTTGAGAATCTTATGAAACAGTACAAGATTAACCTGTGCTCGACATATAGTAATCTCAAGGCCGCGATCTGCGAACGCTTTAACCGCACGTTAAAAAATGCTGTGGAAGCAGTTTAGTCTACGTGGAAACTTCAAGTGGTACGATCTGTTGACTGATTTGTTATCAGCGTACAACAATCGCAAGCATCGTACCATCGGCATGAAGCCCAAAGATGTAACAGCAGCCAGTATCGAGCAAGTGATGAAAAAGTTTGCTTACGAGACGAAAAAGTCCAAGCTAAAGTTCAAGGTCAATGACAAAGTCCGAGTGAGCAGAGCGAAAAATTTGTTCGAGAAAGGTTATACGGCCGACTAGTCAACCGAGATATTTACAATCAGTCGAGTTAGGCATATGAAACCGGTGACCTATGAACTCAAAGATTTTCAGGACGAGCCCATCGCCGGTGGCTTTTACGAGCAAGAACTCTCAAAAGCTGCACATCCTGACATCTATCTCATTGAAAAACTCTTGAAGAAACGAGACAATGAGGTATTTGTAAAATGGTTGGGTTTTGACAATTCTCACAACACGTGGATTGAAAAATCTCAGACAGTATAAAATATTTTGTTCCTTGTTTTTTTTTCTAAGTTTTTGTCGTGAAAACGACAGTTTTTTTATTATTATTATTTGTTTAATACATATTACAAAAGAGATAATTCAATATCATCGCCATTCTTCGTGACGAATAGCTTATAGATATTGGCTACAGCTGCCATTCGGCAGAAATACGCATCATCCTTCTGGAAGGCCGTGGCGTAGCGTTTCGGTAGGAATATCTTCGTTGTATCAGCGAGATGAACAACAGCTTGTATCCCAAACTTAGTACAGACCATCTTGAGTTTAGTAGCCAGATACGAGTAACCTTCTTCTAGCTCTGACATCGTTGTCGTTGGCAGAAGATTTTCAGCTTTGGCGATATGGTTCATTTTGTCTAGATCTATCTTCTACTGCTGCTGCTGAGCAAATGATTTTAGTCCTGCGTTAGCCTGGCTTATATTCGCTGCGAGGCTCTACCCTCTCTCTTTAGACAATACTTAGTTCCTCGTTTTATACGGTTTTTTTTTGCTGTGAAAACAGCATTTTTTTCAATAAGCACACATTTTATTATTAGACAGATACATATTAAGAAGATATATATTAAGGAGAAGAGGAAAATTGAATGTGTGTGTATGTGTGTGTGAATAGCTGTTGCTGCTACTGCTGCTGTTAAGCAAATGATTCTATCGCGGCAGCTGCCCGGCTTATATTCACTCTTCAGCGGCGGTGGCTCGAGCCCCCTCTACTTGCGGTCTCTTGCTGGCGTCCTCTACTGGCTCCTCCCTGGCTCCCTCTATCTCATCTAACAGTCGATTATTCGCTTTTTCCTCCTCTTCGATGAGAAGAATCATCTCATCATCGAGCACTTCGTAATGGCCCCAAGGAAGTGTATCTGTCTCTCCTTGGCGTAGATATCTTTTGTCATCGTGAGGACTCAGAGCCACTTTTTTCTCTTTTTCTGACTTCAAGACGTGAAGACGAGAGCGTAAGTTACATTGCTCTCTTGAAATCGTAGATTTCTCGAAGAGGCAATGTATATTAACACCCTTAGCCTTCTTGATCAAGTCTTGATCTTGGATACGGACGCTGTACATTTTGCTTCGCAAGTCTACGAAGCCCGTCATCACCTTCCCATTGCATTCGTCTTTCATGAGGCCGACGATCTTCTTGTTGGCACGAGGCATGCTGAACGGATTGTCCTCTGGATAGTCCGACGTACCGAACTCGTAGAGATCCTCCTTCATGACCTCGTATATGTCACGGCCACCGATCTCATACACCAGACTGTCGGTGTCGGTGTACAACAGCTTACAGTTGTCACCGAACCGACTTCTCATGTAGTCATAGTGGAATCCGTATACCAGCGATTTGGAAAGATCGAGCACGCTGAGTCCCACGTAGATGGGCTTCGTGATGTTGATCTCGGTGCGCGTCAGCTGAATCGCAACGAGGTTCTCGTCGAATACAGAGCAGCTGTGGAAATTCGGTTTAGCGATGAGAGCCTCGGCGCCTAGCGTCCATGCCACTTGTTTACGAGTTTCATGTCCACTCGCTTCCGCTCATTCTCCATCGCCTTGCCGTAGACTGCGTTATTCATGAGTTTGAATAGATTCTTCTCGAACTCATTCTTGGCTCTCTTGCGCATCTCGCTGTTGAGATCGATGTAGTCTTTCAACCAGGCCTTCTGATTGAAACTCAGAGCTCTGTGAATTTTTTTCAAGCGAAGCCCATGCTGAAGAGCCTGCTTGATACTTATGTAATGAATGACGTAGCGCTCTTTGTCGTACAGCGTAGTCATCAGCTTCTCCTGCTTCGACTCTGGCGCTGCCCTGTGCTCTGGACACATAGGAAGATCCTTGTGTGAGTCATGGAGTTCCTCTGGATATTCCAGATACACCTCGAGGATGTATCCTATGGGACTGTCGTCGGCTACGTCGAAAAAGGTCGGATTCATGACGTCATTCTCCTCTACCCACTTGAAGCCAGAGTAGGAAGATATTGCCTTATGGCCTAGCCGTAGAGGTTATTAATGTCAAAGTACATCAAGTACTTGGACTCCTTTGTTGGATCGTAGTCCTCACCCATGTACTTATTTTTTGCCTCTGCGAAACGGTTGCAGCACTGGTTGACTCCTCCGCGAATGCCTCGCTCGATGAAGAGCAACATCTCGATGTCGGTGAGCAGCTCGAGCTCGATGCCCGTGTATTTGAGCATTGCATCCCACGAGAGATCGGGTGTCGTGAAGTAATGCGCTGCATCCAGACCGTAAGCCGCCAGACAATTGTCTCAGAAGTTTTCGAAAATCTCGACAAGAAGCAGTACATCTGTCTTTAAGTAAAGATCAGAGTACTCGCCGAGAGTCTTGATGTGGAAAGCCTCCCAGACTTTTTTCCCGTGCTCGTAGTCCTCGCTGGAGACGTCGCTGTCGGTCAGGCTGCTGTAGAACTCTGACTACGGAGGTAGAGCACGCTCCTCGAGCTTCTCTAGTGCAGATACGTACTCGTAAGGGAATACTCCCTTACATTTGAGCAGACTGATCTGATCTGCACTGTAGCCATTATCCTTCTCGAACACTGCCTCGACGGTATTCAGCTGCTCCAAGTAAGACGCTAGCTTGTCCAGCGACGAGGCCATGAATCGAATCGAGTCGATGAAGCGAAAATTAATCTTGCTCTCCTCCATAAACTTGGTGAAGGATATGTAGCGCTCTTTTGTCTGCGGTAGTAGCACGATACGACCTGGGAAGCATGCTGAGATCTCTCTGATGAAGAGGTGAGAGTCATAGCCACCCAAGTTGTGGAAGATGACTGGAATCGTGCTCGTGTCTTTGTAATTTATATTACAACCGTTGTGAGCCGGGCCACGATACTTTCCCGTGAAGTGACAATGATCCTTGACATTTATGTCTCCTTCCATGAAAGGTTGCTCGCACACGTGACAGATTGTAGCCCAGTTGTAGGCTTGTAGCTCATCGCGTGTGAGCAAGTTTATCGGTACGGGATTCTCGTAAAACTGTTCGAGTTTTTGATCAAGGGCGTGAAGACTCGATGCGAACCATTGGGCCGGATCTTGTTCGTTGTCGATGCTCGTCTTTCGGAAGCATTTGTAGACAGACTTGCTGTCGTCGAAGCTACATTTCAAGTAGTAGCCTACGCTGAATGCTTCGTGCTCTTGATACGTTCGTACGTGACCTTCGACCGACTTAAGCAAACACTCAAAGTCAGCGTACACAACAAAAGGCGCGTGCTCTCTGTAGCGGTAGTTCTTGAACTTTAGCTTGTTGTTATTTTTACTGGGCAGCTTAACCTTGAAACTGTTGACCTCAGCACAGTCTTTCTCGTGCACTGCGAGTTTTTCTGCAGTCTAGAAATAGTGCAGACAACGATCGCAAACGTGTTTTTTTGATCTGCGAACACTCGTCTGAGAGCTTACAAGTCTGGATAAATCTTTTATCCACACATAATGGAAATTCATGAAAACTTCCTCGTCGTCGTCGCCATGGTCTTCTGCGTTCTCATCGTAGTACTCTTGCACAAAGAGAAGATTAACGTGTTTATCTTTTTTGGAGGATATGACGTGACACGGAGACACATCGAACTACTTCGCATTCTTTTTCAACATGTACAGATTGACAGAAACGTCATTCTGCCTTTCAAACTTGACGATCTGCTTCGGCGACATAGGAAAATCAATGCCCTTGAAATCAAGCTCATTCTCAAAGGGCTTGTATTTGGCAACTCTATCAGGATGAGCGCCATGGGGTACAGGATGCAAAGCCGAGAGTATAGCCTCTTTGAAGCATTGCTCGTCGTCATTCTGTACATTGACACAAGCAAACTTCTTTACAATGGGCTCAGGAAGTGGGATATAGGAGCTGCCACGCAATGGATTGAGCTTGTTGATATTGATCGTAAGATGTAATATCGAACGAAGCGTCCATCCCGAGCCCTCATCCTGGAACTTCTCCATATCTCTCTCGATGGGCTGACGAACATGCATTAAGAACCATGCATCGAGATCTGTAGTCCGGAAGATTGACTGCGATTTCGTATTAAAATCCTTAATAGCTTCGGTCTCCTCGCCATCGCTCTTCAGGATGACGTACTCGGCGACAAGCTCGGTGTTGACCTTGATGGACTCGTGCTCAGTCAACGCGAGCTCGATCTGCTCTTTGAACAGAGCAGCGGCATCTTTCATGACGTCGATGTGGTGCACGTTGCTGATGACGCCGCTCCTTATACGACTTTGAAAGGCCGTACGCACGTCATCCCAGGTGACTCGCTGCTGCTGCTGCTTTAGACCTGCTCCTCGTTTCAGGCTACCTTCCAAAACTCTCCAAATACTCTGGAAATGAGCATGGAAGTTCTGGTACTTGCGCATTTCGCCTATCGTCGATCAAGAAGAGCTTCAAGACTGAATACTCGCGCTCGCTCGCGATCCGTTAAATAGCGGCGCTCGCGCACAAAATGTTTGCTCAACGTTATATATTTTTTTTTTGTCGTGAAAACGACAGTTTTCATTTTTATTAATTAGTTATATATGTTTGATACATTATTTTTGTCATTGAGTTGAAAGAAATAATCATCCAACCAGTCCTTGAGAATCTGAACATTTTGAACAGCACAGACCGATCTATCGGGCAGAAGAGAATGGTTATCACAAGGATCGCTGTTCATCTTCGGCAATTGGCGCAGTGGTGGACAGCCCAGAGTCGCCATATCCACGACCTCCATAAAGATGTGTACTTTATTCTGAATGAACATTTTCTTATCGACGCCCTTGACGTATACTCGATCAGCTCCAGCGACAGCGTTTCTCACAGTCTCCATGGTCTTGTCGTGGGGAATGTCGCCAGAAATCCAAGCTATACCGAGATAATTTCTCTCGATCCAACGATTCTCACACTTAAACTCCTTGGGTAAAATATTGCAGCAATGCGGTGGCTCAAAGGTGTACACCTTTGGCTGCGTATTGTCAGCCAACGCCATTACAGTCAACTCCTTGAATACATAGCTATTGTAAGGGCTTTGTAAGCCTTGAACGTCGATAACGCATTTGTACATACTGCTGCTTGGATCTTCACTCTGTGAAAGTTGCGGATAGTCTGTGAGGATATAAGCCAGAGCAGCTTCTTTTATAGGCATAAGGGAGGGAGGGGTTAATAGCAAACGTCTTCTCCAAAGACATCGCTACAGGTCTGCAGCCAGAATCTCAGTACGTTCACATTTTTCATTGCGCAGCGAGATTCCGGGAGCAGAGGGTGATTTTCACATGTGCCTCTTTTAGGAAAATTCCTAAGCCCTGGGCAGCCTAAGACATCCATATTGATGACCTTGACATTACTCATAGATAACCTCTCTTTCAACCACTTCTTTTTCTCGAAACCCTTGACGTAGATCCTCTTGGCCCTTACCAACGCATCGTTGACAATATTCGTAATTTCGTAGTATTCGATCTCGCCCGATGCCCAGAGGATTCCAGTCAGATGTCTCTCGATATAGCTGTTCTCTCGCTTTCACTCGGAGCTCAAAGTCTCTCCGTGGAATGGCGGTTTGAAGAGGCAGACAGTTGGAGGCATACTGAGAGTCGCTATAGCTAGCTCCTTGTGAACGAAGTGGCCGTCGGTCTTGAATCCTTGTACATCTACAACGTAGTCGAGAGTACCGGCTCCTGGGAGGACAGCTCAGTCTGCACATGTGCGTATCATCGTGATGCTTCTTCTGCAAGAGCTACGAAATTTAATGAGCTCTACTCGCTCGCGGCGCTCTTTTTATAGCGCTGAGAAAGCTGCGCAAGAAAGGTGCGCAAACGATTTGTTCCTTACGTTTTAAAACTCTTTTTTGTCGTTAGAACGACATTTTTTTCATGATATTTTTATTATATTTTATTAAGTATACATAAGATTACATCCAATATTTTAAGAGCCATGCGTGTAACTCTTTGACCGTTTGCTTGGCGCAGACAGGATAGTGCGTCAATAGTTGGAGAGCCAAAGGTTCTGAGGTCGATACTCTGCTGCGATGCGGCCGTGACAGCAGTTAGGAGGTCCAAAAAGGAACGTAGAAAGTTTAGCGCCTTTGCTCACTTCGATCACGGACAACTCCTTCACGATGAAGTCGTTTGTGAGACTTTGGAAGCCTTGTATATCCATGATGAACTCCATTGCTGCTGTAGTTGTTGTTGTTGTTCTTTTGAAAGTTGAGGATATAATGATTTTTTAGCATTCGCGGCGCTGCTTTTATACATTATATTTCAAGATGGCGGATGCGCGATTGTGGTGAAGGGACATGTGTGAGTCGAAAATTATTCAATAAGCCAAAGACCGTGGGTTGGAGGGGATAACGGCACTACCTCTACCTTTCTCAAAGTCTTTGAATCCATTTGTCGGGAAGGAGGATTGCGAGGATTTGTAGGAATTTTCACAGGCCTTGTCAAATTTCGTATCCATGGCCTTCCAGCTCCGGAGTATCCATTTTTATCCATTATTACTTTTTGAAATCTCAAGGTCAAAGCAAATTTCACACTCTGAGACAATCTGCTGTAAGCTGATAGAATTCTCGAGAGCAAATGACAGTTTTAGTTCTACGTTTATATTTTATATGGTAGCCCTGAAAAGGGCTGATTGAAAAAAGTATATGTTAGAAAGAGAGTTTCTGACGCCTGAAATACAAGTCCAGTGAAGCACACATATACATCATCTGTAGTATAACCTCTTGCATGGGATTTCTTGGTAAAGTGCTCTCATTTATGCTGGCTTGTAAAGTAGCTCTCAAATTTAATAACTGAATCGCCAGTTGAGCGTTCTGTCTTCTCACCTCATCGCTAGGCTGCACAGATTGGTTGAGTTCTTGACTCATCACCTGTAGCACTACTTCTACGACTTGCAGCAGAGAAACGAAAGTCGCTGTGTTCATGTTGCTGTTGAGAGGTTCACAGTCGGAAGCAGAATGAATGTCAGTCGGATGATTGCGTCTCTTAAGTAAGAAAAAGTAAGAAGAGTAGGGGGAATAGCTTTTTTCTACGTAAAATTTATTTGGAGCCCTGAAAAGGGCTGATTGGTTTTAAGGTCATGAACAAGAATCATTTGTCGACGATGACGAGGTTTTTGACGTTGAGAAGCTGCTTTCGGATGAGTAGTACATAGAACTCATCGGCGCAGACTCTACATCACTCGTTCCAATTCAAGAAGCAGCGACGAACGGCGAGTGTATCAACGACAATGAGCTTACAAACGACAACGTTGTAGACGACGTTGTATACGACGGCCTTGTTGGCGAGTAGCACGAGTTTGGCGGTGACTGTACTTTTCTCGTCCCGGTCCAAGAAGCAGTGATGATTGGCGAATGTGGTCTTATTGGAAACCCTTGCGGGAAATTTGGAATGAGCCATCTTCGAGCTTCATCCTGGTCTTTACGAGGACGGGGTCTTGGAGAATTTGAAGGTTTTGGAACTCGCATCTTCGCTGTTGTTGTTCGACTGATCTTTTTCCAGAGATTGCAGTCTTTTATGCTCTGCGGCGCAACTACACCGAGCCAATGGGCGGATAATAAAAAAAGAGTGGCGATATTGAAAACCTGTCTTGTTTCAGACTTCTTATTTTTTGTGGAAGGGGAAACATTTATGTAAAAAAATAGTATGTTATACGTTAAAAGTATTTGGTGGCCCTGAAAAAGGCCGATTGTTTTTTTTTTTTTGTCAATGTTCATCTACTTTTTTTTGGTTGGCGTGGCTTGCGTGTGAGCTTCGCCAATTCTCGACGACGCTCTCTACTGCGACTTCTAAGTGCTGTCTTCGTTGGCTCGATAAGAATGATCTTTCGACCATCGTTAGACTCTCTTGGTCTCCAGATAATTTCTTCATCCCGAGGCGTATTGACGATTGGCGTTCGACGCTTCTGCTTTTTTGGAACCCGTGGAGTCTCTGCAAAAGGTTCTCGTGGTGCTGGTGTGAAGGGTCGACTAGGCCGAGATTTGATGCGTCCAGCTTCGGGGTTTAGCTTATCTGAAGGCCGAGAGAGTTTGCCTGGCTGACAAGCTAGTGAGTCAAGGAGTACCGGTGTGCCGGTCCCCTTCAGATCCCGGCACACCGGTAGATCACTCGTCTACTGACTGGAGCCGGCTTGAGAGTTAATTGAAGATTCCATTTTTGCTGGTAGCTGAACATCGACTGATGCTTCTCATCGACTTTTGCGATATTTTATAGCTGCAGTCAGAGCAGCGCCGAACCAATCGCCGATGATCTGCCATCTAGCGGATATTTTGCTCGTAACTGGCGAGGGGAAAGTCATGCATTCTAGAACTGTTCTCGAGGTCATAGTCAATCATACGTTTAAAATATTGAGAGCCCTGAAAAGGGCTGATTGAAAAAAAGAGCTTGGATTGACAATCTTTCGGCGGGCACTGCTCATGGCCTTGGCTGGCTCAGGTCTACTCGACACGCTTTGAAACGCCGCGTCACTCTCATACTGCTTGGCGGTTCGCTGCATGTGACTTTTCTCTTGAACGCGGCTTCGCGGCTGTCGCGCGCGCTCCCCGAAGGTCAGATCGAAAAACCGTCTTTGCTTCTAAGTAAGTTAAAACATCGTAGCTCGTTTGAAAGTAAATAGCTCGTCTTTGGCTCAGTAGTGGTCATGGTCTTCGACCCTCCGCTGTTGTCGACTGCTTCGTGTAGAATGAGCTACTCGGCACAACTGCAGCTCTTTTAATACTGTTGGGAGAGTAGCGCCGAGCCAATGAGAGCGGGCGTCAAGCCGCCAGCGCCGAACCAATGAGAGCGTCGATGGTCTGCTATCTAGCGGAGATTTTAGGAAGCTGCTTATGCGAGTATACGAAAAGTTTTTCCTTCGTTTATATTTGATAGCTTTAAAAAAAGCTGTTTAAGCTTAGAGACAATAGTTTGTTACGTTGGAAAATCTCGAGAGAGACTATAGTTCGTTACGTTGAAAAATCTCAAGAGAGAGAAGATAATGTTTGTTCCAACATTTACATTTTCTTTCAAGTCCTGAAAAGGACTGTTTTGAAATATGAAAAATATTCGAGAAGAATAAATATAGAAAATAAAGAAGCAGTCTTCCAATCCATAGTTGCGTCGTCCGCCGCTGTTGATGGCTCCGTGTAGAATGAGCTTCTCAACACAACTGCAGCTCTTTTGAAACTTTTGGAAGAGCAGCGCCGAACCAATGAGAGCGTCGGAGAAGAACTAGGGAATATAGATTTCAGATAGATAGATAACAATGTTCATTACTAATTCTCTTTATATTTATCTTTGAGGCCTCCAGAGTAAATAATTGTTCGAGATTGAGGGGATTATTTTGCGTGACAAAATTATTTTTGTTTATAATTTTTAGAATTTTCTTTGTATTGTTTTTATTAAATCTCTATTGTTCTTATATGCTCCACCCCAGGCAATGATACCATAGCTAATAATACTATGGTAAAAATAATATATTAACATCAAAGTCTCAGTTGACATTGATTCCGCAATCTTGTAAATAGATATTTAGTTTTCATAATAATATATAACATATGCATATCCCATTTTAGATTATAATCTATAACCATGCCCAGATATTTGTGGTTCTCAATCCAAGTTAAATTTTGATCTTGTATTTTAACAACTATTTGATTAGGTACACTACGAACATACCTACCAAAATTCATACAAACAGACTTATCAACATTGAATGATGGCTTGTTTACCGCAAGCTATTTGTTGAAGTGTAACGAATAATTATTTATGTTATCTTGGGCTTTTGCCCAACAATCCCTTGTTAAACAACAGTAGACCAATTACCGTACCTTGCGATACCCTGGTATTTATTAATAGGTTATCACTCACACAAACATCAATTTTTACACTTTGATATCTGTTACTTATACATGCAGTATAATTTGTCTAGTAAGACACTATGATCTGCTATGTCAAATGCCTTAGTGATATCAAAAGAAGTAACTAAGGTAGGATCTTATCGATATTATTATACAATGAGTTAATCAAATAATTTAGTGCACTTTTTCTACTCTTTGTTTACAAAACCAAATAAATGTTCAGAGATTATGTTAGTTTCAGTCACAAAATTATAGAGTTTATTGTGTATTATTTTTTTTTTAATTTTCGCTAAGTTTGATATTAATAAAATAGGCTGAAAGTTTGTGATTTTGCTTTTTTCCTCATTTGTAGACTGGGACAATTTCAGCCTTCTTAAGTGCATTAGGCCATATACCTTTTAACGTGTGAGGGTCGATGTTTTGTTCTCAGTGAGGTGTTAAGCTCACGATTGCTGCGAAAATACCGGGACGATAAATTATGTGCCGTTGCGCTTTTTAAGGCTATTCCCGCAGCCCCGCAATCATTCAATTATTAATACTACACTTATGCCTCGACTAGCTAGGACTCTTACATCTAAGAGGGGGACACACGGTAGGCTGAAAGGACAGGAATTTGCTTGGCGTGGCAGAGGGTGTAGTCAATAAAAACACAATCAGATGTAATGCTGAAATCAATCAATTATATTGTGTGAAACCGCAGTCAAGACTGGCTTGACTACAATCACTTCTCGATCGTTATTTTCCAATAAATAATCGCTACACGTAACTAGGATTGATATTCAAATCAGAGGCACTATTTAATTTACTCGCGTCACCGATAATAATTCTCAATGCGAACGCTATGATTTATTTACTCCAATGATGCGTATTCAATCACGATCCACTTTTAGTCGAAAACTAAGGCGCACTCAATTATAATAATTTACACTCGAAAGTTACTCCGCGAATCTCCGTATTTCGTGCAATTCTAAGAACACGCTTTGTAGCTAATGGCGGTGGCGTCAGTTCCGCGAATTGATCGTTGCAACCGAATTCTGCTCTGCTTCTGCGTACTATAGAGAAGAAACTCGAGACTTTGTCTCTAGGGTGGCGTCAACCATGCAACATCCGCGAATTTGGTGGTTAGTGGATAGCCGGAGTTCTCATTACTCTCAACGGCGTCGCCAATGAATGGTTAGAACATTCAAAATATAACAACCTGTCGGCGCAAGGATTTACTCTTAAACCTTCCTCGAACTCGCACGAATTACACCCGGACAAAGACTAAGAACTCCGCTCTCACTCTATTCGATCAGTACTACTCACACGATGACTCTTCGCTCGCGATTTTAGAGAACTCGGCACTGAAGCTAGGTTATGAGGGCGATGGACGTCCAACGCGGTTGATGACAGCAAACAGAATGGACGAGGAGGAAGTCTCCTCGTGGCATTATCCTTGCGCGTCCCGGAAAAGGATGTTCAATCGCGCCCTCTATACTTGTTTCCGCGACGCGAGTACTCACGGCGTCAAGTTCGCGATTAGCGCGCCTAATACGAATGCGCGAGAACGGCGAACTCGCGAGCTAATCCGTCGGCACTATATGTTACGCACAAGTCACCCAGTTGTCGTAGTTAGCTGGGCTTCGTGTGGTGTACGGGACTGCTTCGCGCGCGGCAGCATGTCGCGATAGTAGTGCGGCTAGTGGGGTACGCGCGTGCTCCCACTAGCAGGCCCCGCTTTCGCCGTGTACTACTCTCTCTCTCTCCCGTGTGCGCGTATCCCTCTCCGCGTCGCGTCGTACCTCTCGTCCGCCGAGCGGAGTCTCGCTATCTCTCTCTCTCTTCCATGTGGTGCGTTCGCGCTACAGCTGATGCGCGGCCGGGATGCGCGCGCGTCACTTGCGCCTCGTGTTTGGCCGTGTCGGTTCTCGATCCCGCTTTTGTGTTCGCGGCGCGACTCCTGGTGCGTACGCCCAACGTTTATCGCGGCTGTACCGGTACAGCAGTGACCGGGTGTGCGGCTGATCTGCGTCGGTGCGGCGCGACGCTAGTGTTGATCACCCCAGCCACGGTGAAGCCACTCTCTGTCCTGTCCTCGACGTGAGAGGTTACGAGGCGGCTCGTCGGGACAGCTGTTATTTCCTCGTCCCTGCGCGACTGTTGTTATTGTGCCCTGATGCAGTGCGGATCACTGCAGCAGTCCACGAGTTACGGAAGTCGGGGATGGTGTCTGGGTGTTCTGCAGCAGTGTACACACTGTATCAGAACACACGGGGCACATATGCTGACAATCTATGTCTGCAATGAACACTGCGACGGGGTGACCGTCGAACCTGAAAAGTCTATCTCTCTCTCTCACGCTCATCGTTCTCTGCCAGGACTGTACCACTAAACGAGTAAGTACTTATCGCATTAACGACCTTTTAGAGATCGAGTACCAGCCGGATAGTACCGGTGTTTAGCCGAGTGAGAGGAAGAGAGAGAGAGAGAGAGAGAGAGAGAGAGAGAAAAAGACGCAAATTTACAGAGCACGAGACTTCGCAGTACGAGAGGTAGGACGTTGTTGCTGAAATTGCGAAGGTAGAGTGGTACAGAGTATTTGCTTTGTAAGAAAAATAAATCGTCACGTTGGGAAGAGTCGAACTGAGGAGTCAAACCGTGAAATAGTCGGAGTCTTGCCTCGTGGCATTATTGTAAAAATATTACCATCGGGCTAACTAAGGGATTGCGAGTGTTAAGATTGTTGGATTGAGTGATAGACGCGGATTGTTTGTGAATACGTCGAGAAGTGATTGTAAAAATATTGAAAGCCGGATTACAGTCGAAAGGTTAATAGAATAAAGATCCTAAATATTGAGTGTTAAACAAGAATGCGGCTATTTTTCCCGATTTCCTGCGACCGAACCTCCTCAGAGAGCGAGAGTATCCAAATTAGCCGGACACGCGAGTGTAGTAAGTCTTGAATTGACATTTCCGACCTGGCGCCTAATACAAATTCTGGTCGGGACTCAAAGACGATTGATCGATAATTTTAACGAGAGTGGACGTGACGGGTTTTTCTCCCTAACAATCTACATCGTTACAACACCAGAGATTATCGGTGAATATGTTTGTTTATTAATCGTAATTCGCAATGAATGATTCGTGTGAGAGATACGCGTGTTTAAAGTGACCTCGGAGAATGCGCGTCTCTATAATTATGCGATCCTATCTGTCGTCTCCGAGTCAAAACTACCTGTCTAGTGCTGGATCGCGGGTGGTGGAGTAGAGTCCGAGCGCCTGTATGCGCCCTCTTTTATAGCCTCCCTGGGTGGTGTGTTTCCTACCCGCGCGGTCGTCCGAAATCGTGGAAGGGAAGTCGCACTGAGTAGGAAGAATCGGGCCTCGGGGTGCGTCCGAGTTGTTGCCATGCACGTGTTTGGCGATTTGTACTCGAGTGCGTTATAACTAGCTATGCTATATACGTGTGAATATTCACACGTGACAATCTGTCTTCATGTTTAAGTTTATAATATGATTTAGCGCTTCAGCTATATAGTTACGTATTAATTTCAAGGTATTGAAGTTAATCCTGTCAACTCCACCACTTCTAACTTCTAATGCATTGATTAGAGTATTACCTCACTCATGTCTGTCACTAATTTTTATATGATTTATGGTTTAACTGGATTTCTTGTTGCCGATTTTACTATTAATGGCTTCCCATAGTTTTTTTGGGATATTGATATTGCTTTGAACTTGTTTATGATTATATCTAATTTTCGCATCTTTAATAACTTCATCTAGTATTTTTACATATTATTTGTACTGTAATTTTAGTTGTTCATTGTTTATATTCAGTTGCCTCAAATCATACAAAAACTTTTTAGTTCCCTAATGGAAATAATTATGTATGCAAAAGTGTGCGAAAGTGTGTCAAAGTGTGCCAAAGTGAGCAAAGTATGCTAAAGTGTTCAAATTCGAACAAGTAAAACAGTATGGCACACTATGGCACACTTTGGCAAACTCTGGCACACTTTGGCACATTTTGGAACACTTTGGCACAGTGTTGCACACTGTGGAATACTATGGTGCACAATAGCACAGCGAGCGTACACCCGTTTATAAATTAACAATTTTATGGCACACTATGGCACACTAAGGCGCAGTATGGCACAGTGTGTCTCACTAAAAGATTTATTGAAAATTAATAAAAAGAACCTGAGGTAGGATCGAACCCGGGTCTCCGGCATGCCAATCAATCACCTAACCGCCTGAGCTAATTTTTATTCATAAGGAGCACCTTAAAAAGGTTTTATACTGAATGAAATATTCTTAAGTCTCACAAACTTAAAATCAATCATTAATTTTTATGAAAAATTTATATATATATATATATATAATAATACATATTGTATAATGTTTATGACTTATACGAGGACTTATATCAGTTATTCATCATAAACATAAACATAAACATAAAAGTTATGTGCCAAACTATGACAAAGTGTGCCAATCTATACTAAACTGTGCCTTACTGCAAATGTTGTTAAATGTATGTGAGGTGTAGGGTTGATGTGCATGAATCTCATAATTCGAGACAGATTCGTCAGAGACGACCGGAGATTGTACGTTAAGAATTGCCTCCATCTTGACAGCAACAGCAGATAAACTTACAACTTATTTTTTCCGTATGTTTCTCACTTGTTGTCCTATTTTTCCTCCACCACGCTTTACCACGAGACTGAGACTTTGTAGAAATTGACTGTTCTGATGTATTTATCGTTTGATCACTCGTTGTGGACTGACTGTTTTATTACTGACGAAGTGTTTTATTACTGTACATTATGTTGTACAAATAGTATTATAGAAAATATTTACAGATTAATTACAAGTTTGAGCGATAGATGATTTGAAGTATGTTAAGTAATGGTGATGAGCTGAGATAGCGAAAAGTTATGAATGAGGTGTTTGTGTGATAGTTACAATTGTTTGTGAAGGTGTTTGAGAGAATGTTGCGAATTTAGTTGTTTCTACTCTGTTCTTCTTGAGCGAAAAAGTATTGTCTAGCCTGCGTTTTGAAATAAGAAGTTGAACTATTGTTACGTAAGTGAGATGGTAGGGAATTCCAGAGATATGAGGCGCTGATGTGGAATGATTTCCTCAGCGTCTCTGTGGCGAAGGGGGGGATGTCTAGAGGACTCACTTCACCCCTCACTGGGCGGAGGGCGACGTGGAAGTTAAAATAGGCTAAGATATAGGACGGTACAGCAGTATCAAATAATTTTCTTAGAAAACAAGCCATAAAGTACTTCCTACGTCCGGCGGTGGTCAGCCAGCCGAGCTCACGCCTGTAAGGAGTGATGTGCTCATCCCTTCTTACACCATAGATGTAACGAATTCCTGTATTTACCAGTCTCTGTAGTTTGAGGTCTAGTTCTTTAGTCAAGTCACAGTATACCAGTGAACAATAGTCAATGATGGGAAACAGGAGAGCCTGCACAAGATGTTTGCGCAGTCTAAGGCTAGTGCTTTTTCGAAAGAAGTTTAGACGGTACATTAAAGAGTGAGCACGTTTGCATATTTGCTTGACATGCTCTTTCCAGGTTAGCTTCGAATCTAGCAATAACCCGAGACTGCGCACGGATGATTGATACTCGACCCTTGAGAGAGAGAGAGAGAGAGAGATAGAGAAAGCGCCTCGCTCAGTTCCGCTTCGACCACGACACGGGTCAGTCACGCTGGAGAGTACAGCACAACCTTCAATAAATAACTCAGTAGGAAGACGACTTCTTTCCTCTCCCGACCTCGCCATTCCTACATTGATTGTCGATGTAATGATTAGTTGTAATGACTGATGATGACAGCATAATGCTGAATGCGGGAAATTCACTGGCAACTTTTCCGAGCAGCCATAACGTTATTGACGTTGAGATTTACTTTCAGACGGCAGAGCCCCCTGCTCTCAACAACTTTACATACAGGGACTTTAAATCCATAAAATCAGAAGAGCTCTCATCCCTTCTGGCTGCTTGTGACTGGTCGTCGGTGAACTGTTCTGACAGCGAAGTTGACACCCGGCTAGAACATCTTAGCTAAAACATCATGACTGTCATTGACCAACTTGCTTCGTTTGAACAATTTGAACCAAGACGGAAAGGACACTCTTCATGGTGTCACGTCCGGCAAGTTTTAGGAAAATAAAAATTTTAAATATTTAGAAAAAAACGTACGTGACGCTTTTCAGATATAGAAAATCGGAGATGCGGGCCTGAAGAGAGAAAGCGAAGGACAAATAGCCCTATCGTAAATCTCTTGAGCTGCGCGCATCGACGAGAAGCATCAGCGGATGCATCATAATACCGATAATAAAGTTTTTCTGCGCGTTAGTCATTAAGAGAGAAATTTCGGCGCGTCGGACCGAGCGTAATGTTTATGATGAGCAGCTGCGTTTGCTCAAGATATCGGCTGCGTCTCGGGCGAGCGGTCATTAAGATAGCCTAGGACAAAGGCTCGGACCTTTTTTTATTACAGGGAAAGTTTCGGGAATATGCACGCTTGCAGCTGTGTACCGATCCTGGAATTTTCCGCTGTTTTCAATATAACATTATTAATTATTTAGCTAGAAATAGGAATTATTTGCATTAGATTTTTTCACTACAAGCTGTTGTATAAACTATGCATTTTTCGATTTGCATAAGTTCGCTTTTAGCAACAGTTTCGGTGAGAAGGTTTTATGTAGATATGTTTATACTTATATATATATTGTCTGCAGCTGTCATAATCAAATTTTAAAATAACAAACTAGCAGTGCAATTTATTCATTAATTATTTTAGCACTAAACTGTATATTTTTCGATTTATACAGTTCGCTTTTGTGCATAATTGATGGATGGATTGAGTGCCTGTTTGTAAACTTTACTTTTAATTACATTTAGTAGAACTGCAATAATCGGTCGGTGTGAAGCTACGATTATTGTAGAAATATATATATATTTTTGCAGAGTTATAATAATCGGTCGGTGTGAAGCTACGATTATTGTAACGATGCATTGCAAATAAACTCAGAATGTAACAAATTTATGATTTACGTTAATAGTGATGGCTGTAGGCATGAAATGTATGTAGTTTTCAATAGTAGATTCATTTATTTATAAAATCTTTTGAGGTAACGCGCGTAAAAGCTTTATTAAATAATTTTAAGTATATGCTATTTAGTATCAATTTGTAGGGAATTTCACAAGCATTAAAAATATAATATTAATTATTTCTCCTTTCCACTTTAGTAAACCTTGATTAAAGAATAATCTAAATGCTTGGGAAATTCTATGCAAATTTGGCGTGCGCGTCGAAGCGTTAACTTCGAGAACCACGATCATAGAAGAGAGGGCGTAGGCGGACCGAAGGGCCTGACCAATGCTGCGTAGGAGGAGAGATGCGAAAATTCGGCGTAAGTGAGGGAAAGCTCAGATATAACGGCTTTTCTCACTGGCTAATTTTCGGCATCTAGGCGGAACGAGACACCCAACAACATCAAGGAGGGATGACTCTGGGCCCTACGTGCTGCAAAGGCTCACTCTCGATCTTCACTCCGGTCCCGACTCTCAGTAAGCTCGGTAGATTTTTACGCGCTTAGTACGAATTTTATATTTACGCGCTTGGTACGCGATTTTTATATTTACGCGCTTGGTACGCGATTTTTATGATTACGCGCTTGGTACGCGATTTTTATATTTACGCGCTTGGTACGCATTTAAGTTTGTACGCGAATAGTTAGATTTAAAGTAAAAAAAAATAAATTACTTGTTTTTCCTAATCGTGATTTAAAGTTTTGTTTTTGACGTGACTCCCGATTCCTCAATTGTAAACTCTGTGTGAGTTCAACAGCAGCCAGCCAACAGCAGGAAAAAGTAAGTGCATCTTATTTGGCTATTCTATCTTTCCTAGAACTGCCTAAATCTATCGCTAGGATAAATTGAACCGATTAACACCGGGTCTTTTTATCCCATATCTTTTCCTTTTAGAACTTAGATCCGACTAACCCCGGGTCATTTTCTAAAAGTTTTCATTTCCTTTCATTTTTCCTTTATTTTTGCAAACACTCAAAGCACCCAGCTATTGCACGAAAGTGCAGGCTAAAAGGTGTAGATTTTTAAATAAGTGCAGTAGCATCGTTGGATGTTACAATGGGTCGACGCTGATCTGAGACATTTATACAGCCAGCGCGAAGCTTTACGAAGACGATACAAGCAAGCCTAACGAGGCACTAGACGATGTGACGACCTATGGACGGAATATCAATCTCTTGATGCTGAGGCAGAGCAACGAACTAATCAAGCACGAGAAGAATTCATTCAGAATCGAGTTTTTAACGCACTGGAAAATAATAAAAACGTATGGAATGACGTAACGGAGTCTTGGCCTTATCTCAAAGGCCAAAGAGAATTTACATGGCTTCACCACAGATGAACTAAACACGCATTTTTCGCTGGGGTGTTCATATCTGATGCCGAGCGTGAGGTTGATCTGAGTGGCATCCTGGCCGAGGCCAATGAGGATGGTTTCACTTTTCGTGAAGTCACCTTTGCAGACGTGCTTATGGTGGTCGCTCACTTTTCATCTCAAGTGAAGGGGGAGGATGGGATACCTCAGAGTGTTATAGCAAAATCCCTCTCAGTACTAAGACATCACCTGGTGACCTTATTTAATGCCTCCCTCTCCTGCTGTTTCGGACTTCCGTCCAATAGCCCTTTTAAGCTTGCTCTCCAAGGTTCTGGAGAAGATCGTGCATGAACAGATCTCCGAATATCTAGCCTCAAAGAACTTTCTTGATCCTTTCCAGACCGGTTGACCACTTGACGCAGACAGCACTGCTAAAACTGACAGAGGACATCAGGACTGGTATTGACAGCGACTAACAGTTACTCACCATCTTACTACTGTTTGACTTTAGTAAAGCATTTGACTCAATCTTTTCCTCGAGATTACTGCGTAAGCTAATCAGCATGGGTTTTTCCAGATCAGTGGTCCTGTGGGTCATGTCTTACTTGTCAGGACGTAACCAAAGAGTGGTTACTAAAGTAAACGGAGAATCATTTTGGCTAACAACCAACCTGGGCGTCCCACAGGGCTCGATCTTGGGGCCTTACTGTTTAGTATTTATATTAACGATCTCCAGGAGGTGTTGGCTGGTTTTCGAGAGTCCAAGGGATTGCTGACCAATAGTGTTGCGCATTTGTTTTACGCGTACGACCTGCAAACCTGCACCCAAGTGACAAGAGCTGATCTTCGTGAGGGTGTGGACCGCATGTCAGCGGCAGCACGAGCTGTGTCGGATTGGGCTTCACACAATGCTCTGCACCTCAATACTGGCAAAACAAAGGCTATTATTTTTGGATCAAAGTATAATATAAATCAACTACAGGGGTTGAACTTACCTGGTATGGATGTGCAGACGGGTGTGTTCGTCCCATTTGTCGATACCGTAACTAACCTTGGAGTAGTCATGGATTCGAAGTTAACGTGGGAACCGCCGGTGGATGCAGTCAGCCGAAAGGTTATCAGAGCTCTTCATGGACTCAGATCATTTAGATCATGTACCAACGAGGCGTTACGGAAACAGCTGGCCACCTAGATTATTACTCTGTAGTGTATCTTGACGTGTCAAGGGAGCTCCAGACTAAACTGCAGAGACAACATAATTCATGTGTGAGGTACATTTGTGGTGTAAGGAGGTGCGAGCATATCTCTCCCTTCAGGAAGAAGCTGGGCTGGATGGACACTAAAGAGCGTAGAACGTACTTTGCGGCGGTGTTAATGTATAAGTCGTTCTGCATAGGGCAACCACCGTACCTCGCAGCCCTCTTTGAGAAATAGTACATTACGATACAAGTGTCCTATGAGGCACATTCTGGCACGGTGAGGTTAAGCGCCCGAGCGTAGCGAGTAATAAATGTAGAACCTCGGGTAGGTTGTCTATATATAAATTATTTACAAATACCAATTCTGCGTACCAATTGATAACTACCTTAGCCGCTACTATTACTCATAAAAATACAAGGTAAGCTTTTCAATTAAATATAATAATATAATAAATTCTCATACACCTGTACTGGTGCCCGAACAAGACTCCGCTTTCCCTCCCTCCTTGCCACGCTCAAGTCGCTACACAGTGCAAGCTGCTCGGCGCTACGCGACAAACCCAGAAGCTGCGACACGACGCGTATAATACGTCGGAAAACTGTTAGTACGTCACAACTCATTGTATCATTATGTAGGAATGATAATCTACGTGTGTACCAAAAACTTCTGTCGGAAGACGTGTAAAGTAAATTTGAAGTGTGTGAGTCGCATCTGCGCATGCGCTAGTGTCAACGCGAGTTCTCGTGGCGCTGCGCGCGGCGAGACTCGGCCACTCGGAGCTGATACGTGAACGAGAGATGACTTTTCGGGTAATAGAGAGTATTTAGTAAGAGTTTGAGGGGAGAGAGTTGTATGAGGAGATAGATAGACGGAATTCGACTTGTCTCTGAGCCGGAGCCGTAACCCCATCCTTCGGTCTTGTTATTCAATAATGTTTTCGGTCATGTTCACAGGAAACGAGACAGCATCCGAACGAGAGGAAGGAAGTTTATTTGGTGAAGTGTGAGAAGTATTGTAAGTTGTATAGCGTTTATGCGTCGGTTTTCTGCCTTTCCATCGCGTCAGTTTCGCTTGTAACATAGACGAGATCTGGCATTAAAATATAGAGTATTTGTACTACGTAAAAGAAGTGTTCGACCCTGTTTATCCCTCGCGCACGCGTTTCCTTATAATCGAATCTCCTCGGAGAGAAAGAGTTTTTCTAAGCCTGGACACGTGACAACGTCGTGTAAGGATGTGCATGCAATGGCATCGAAATACACAAAAATCGGTGGTATTTCACCTTTAACAAGCTTTCTTACGCTTTCAAAATTGATTTTTTCACACGCTAAAGCATTCGATCTTCATCTAGTTTTATACCCTCCTCCCGTTCAAAGTTTTCAATGTATCGATTAATGGCTTGCTTGTTATTACCACACTCTGGCGGATAACCCGATGCATAAGTTTTTTCAGTCGGACACTTTTTATTTTACAGACACACAACTCACTACCAACTGACATTCTGTATTTATAAGCGTAAAATTTCGGTCCACCTGAGACGAATGACTTGATGTATGTACCGAGACCGTACCCCGCTAGCTCATTGAGATTACCTAAAAATTGCCCTGTGGGCGGCTCGTATTGATTACCGCTGTCTTTACTCACATATATTATAGAATCTGTACCACAGTACAGCAGACGCTCACCCAACTGTTCAAGCTCGGAGAAGTTTCAGACGTGCCAGTGCTGTGGTGAAGGCTGCGATAACCATATTATACATCGGCTATGGTTCAACTTTAGCATCATCGTTATGAAACCAGCTGACGTAAAGCGTGTCATCATCGATCGGTAAAACGTAGTTGACAACAACTATCTCCGGATTAGTTTAAAATTCAAATAATTTCTGCGAGTCTGTCACTATTTCCGTTCTCGACATGTGTTCACGCTGACCAAACTTCCCCCACAACGAGTTAAGGCATAACTTTGCCACAGAACGCAATCTAGCATTAAACGCTATTCGATCTTTATCTAGTTCTATACCCTCCTTCCGTTCAAAGTTTTCAATGTATCGATTAATGGCTTGCTTGTTATTACCACACTCTGGCGGATAATCCGATGCATAAGTTTTTTTAGTAAAAAATGTATCCATGTATGCGTGAAAGAGGCCACCTTTACCGATATTTTTATCAAATCGAGTGACTTTATACGACCAAATCTCGAATATTTTTCTGATTTTGTAACCGTACTCCACGGCTTTGTTTAACTCGTTAGCCGCTCACGTTCCGATAAAGACACGATCATTAACATCTACATGATGACAGTCTTGTTGACACATTGACTCGGTGCACGATCGACACAGTGACACAGTAGGAATAACAGTTTGTTATGCATTCTTACAGGTAAAATAGGATGACAGAGGTTTCTTGGTAGTACTTCACACATTAACACATCGTCAATACCACTTATATTATTCTCGGGGCCTGCTAAACGCATGCACTCAGCCTCCCCAATATAGAGTTTAGGATGGTCAACCGAAAAAGGTCCGGATTTACAGATGTACGGGTATAGCGAATAGACATCTACATATTTAATTTTTTCATCAGATTTAATATCGTATGATTTTACAGTATGCTTGCCCGACCTTCGAAAAATACATCGCGCGGTTCAAGCGGTGTATACCAATCCTTTGTTATCATTTTTATGTACGTCATCATTCTTTCGTTTTGGCTATCTCGTGTTATGTCCTAAACTGATGAGAGTTGTCAACGGACAGTAACTCTACGGGTTAGTTACGATCATAAGTACGGACGAGGACAAAGCTCCAACGCATGGAGTCTGAGCGCCGTCGGTACCTGACTACCTTCGCGATCTTAATAGAACAGCCTCCAGTAGCCGCCGGATAATACTTTGAAATCGCGCTAAATCCCCTGATTTGCTATAACCACTCTAATTAACAACCCTTTAACAACACTTCTTATCAATCACTTAGGCGGGACGTTACTCTAGTCGTTATGCGAGAACCACGGACTAAATTGAATTTAATTCTTGTACAACAATATTCATTACATGCCCTGATCTATAAAAAGAGAAAGAGAGAAAGAGAGTGTAAATGGAGGCGCATAGCCTAGTGGTGTATATGTATAAGTCGCTTACCTTGTTCCTTTTCTGCTACCGAGCTGCTCTGCTACCAGCACGTCCTCTCAGTAAGTGTATGGACTCAGCTTCCAAAGCGGAGCCAATGCGAAGGCGATTTGGGTTCGACAAGGATCGGGAATTGTCGGGTTTAAAGTACACTCGCGATATCAATTTAATTCGATTTATTCGCTTTTAAACAAATTTCAAATAACGTTCGCTCGCAACTAACTAAAATCTCGCGCTGATTATAATTCTTTCAAGAAAAACGACAAACGACAACACGACTTCTGAGTCTCGACAATTAACAAGATCTGAGTTGATCGTTGCAAAAAATTCTAAGTCACGATGATGACAAAATCTTCAAGTGTCTATAAGAGCGAAAAATTCGAAGTCCGAAAATATCGAAATTTTATAAGTCCAGTACAGCCGAAAAAATTCTAAATCCCGAATGTGTTAGAAATGTATAAGTCCAATGAAGCCGAAAAAATTCTAAGTCCCGAATGAACCGAGCTCCTGCAGAGCTTACGCACGCGACGATTTTTTTGATCGAACTGGAGTCCCGCGAATCTGTTGCCGGGTCCTTATATACCTTTTGGACTATGGCGATCTGTTGCTTGCTTGGTTCCTACGGAATGGCTTTTTGGCCAACAGGAGGGCTCGGATGCATTACATCTCCTTATTTAGCATTTTCTAGGACGCGATCGCGACTCCGTGGTCCAATGAGAAAATTCGATTCCGTGTACGCGCTCTAGGCCTTTCTGCTCTTGTTCGCTGTCAGAGCCACTGTAAATTATCATTTTATGGTGGGCTACTCTTGAATTTTTCCTGTGAATTTGGAGAGCTGCACCTTACTATCCGCCGCGCGGTGTCGTTTCTAATGCCGGCTTGAATGGTTTTATTTGTCGTGCGGCAACTTCTATCCGGCTTCGGAGTTTTATTTTTCTCGTTTGTAATAGCCATCGCACATCCTCTAGGCAGTGTCTCTCCTTACGGCGGCATCGGGATATGATCTAGCCGTGCTCGAGCGTTTCTTCGGATTTCAATAACCTCTGTACGTGTTGGTTCTAGGCAGCCTGCGACTGGCGGCCCTTTCACTTTTTTCATGTTGCCGAGCTGCGTTCTCCTGCTAAAATGTGCGAATGACGATCTAGTTCATTTTTGCTTCTTCTTGCTTTCCGTTGTTCTGCTATGAGTGATTTCTATTCTTTCGTCGATGCTGCTGAGCAGTGATTGTTTCTTAGCATGTGTGTGTGCATATCGATGTGCCTGTTTCGCTTCGCCTTTCGCTCCACGGTCATAATGTGTGCGGCATATCTGTGTGTCTCTTTGGTCGCGTGCCACCGTTGTAGCGCCGTGGTGTGCGTGCGTATAGGTGTGCTTCCCTAGTGATGTCCCTCTGCCGTAGCTCCATAGTGTGCGTGCGTATAGGTGCGTCTCCTTAGTAGTGGTCCTATGCTATAGCGCTGTAGTGTGCGTGCGTATAGGTGTGTCTCCTTAGTAGTGGTCCTCTGCTACAGCGCCGTAGTGTTTGCTTGGCCTTTCACTTTCTACGTCTCTTGCTCTATTGTTTCTATGAATCGGTGTTTTTTGGCTTTGATTCGACTTTTATACTTTTTCGTGCTTTTAGTTATTCGCTATTTATACGCTACATTCTAATGGGAAGGGTATTGATTGACTTATTTTATAACAAATAACTTTACTATTTTTAATATATCAAAAATGCGAAAGAAGTGAGCATTTCACACTCGCGATCAAAATCACATTCTCACTTTTCAATCAGCCTATACCCACGTCTCCTAATTTTTTCCGACATTCTAATTGTTCTTCCGTACCTATCATTTAGACTCGGGGGGAAGGCCCCCCCCTTAACGTCAGAATAATCTCTGTTTATTGTATAACATCGGACACAACCATGCCGATAACAGCCGTGAAACTGTAGAACTACTTTATCCCCGTTTTCCATTTCGCAATACCCGTCTACCACAGGGCCTTCGGGTAGGCTTTTTTCACATGATCTCTCCGAGTGCTGTATCGGCCGATTCATTTCATGTTCTATCCACACAAGCCACCGTGTGGCTTTTAAAGGTCTTCTTCAGATAAGCTTGAAGGAGCTGGTAAATTTTCCTTACTGAAAATAAAGTGTTTTTATTCACCGTTCACTAATTTGTGAACCCGGGAATATCTTTCTGAGACTGGTCCGGGAAGTCTTACAACTCTAAGCCTCCCCGGACTTGATTTTGTTCTGCGGCGCTAGCGTCGCAATATAATTTCTTTCTTCGAGTTACGTGCCTCTTTTGCTCCCCGTTCAGTTTCTAAAAAATTATCGGGATCAATATTATCATTGTGTCACGGGCATTCAGGCATGCGAAAACCAAGTATCCAGTTAATATATTTTGAAGTTTCAACTTAATATTTCAAAAGTTTTCACTCTCAGCCATGAATTTGACGCTGCTGATAAGCTTTACTGACTGAGATCGAGCTGCGCGTCAAACCACAAACTTAATTTTTATTTAAGAGCCGAGAACCAGCTGGAAAAGTTCATTCGGAGCAGTATTGCTTTGGATAAGGCTGGACTTAAAAGTTGAGTGTACTGGCATTAAGCTTTCTATTTATCAAAGTTAAGTAGCATCCTATTACACGACTGCTGCTTGCACCAGAAGTCGAAGCGTATCTGACCCTCGCATAGATTCCTTCTGTTCTGGATTCGTCGCTTCTTTCGCTTATGGCTAATTTCCGCGTAATCCGCGGCTGAATGACTGGCGAGGAGTCGCGGAGAAAGAGAGAACTTATTGAGAACTTATTGCGTGAATTTTGAATCATGCTCACTATGCTTCTCAGCGGTTAGAAGAACCGCCGCCACGTCGCCTAGCTCCTTAGCCGAGAACGTGCCATGGCCCACCTTTCGGTTTTCCCGTGCAGCCTGAGACCCTTAGAGACATGGAGCAAGCTTCCTTTGGGGTTGTAGACAGCCTCGGGGTAACAAAGTCACCCCTAGCTGGGGGCTCACAGCCACAGAACCGTTAAAACGGTTTCGTGCTATGAAAGCTCGGCCGACGCTCGCACGCCTGTCGTTGCTAACTTTTAACCAAGAGCAAGCCTTTTTTGTTCTGTATTCGCCCGCTCCTCCTCGTTGCAGCCTTATTTTTATTTTATCATCTTGTACAAAATAATGTTTTCTTTTGTATATCTTTCTCGCTGATCAATTTTACTGATTGTATGCTCGCTGTGTCGACCTTTGCTACTCTGGCTTTGCCGTCAGCGCCTTAGTATACTTTTATAACGTTTCCTTTTTTACATAAATTTCGCGGTGTCTGTAAATCAATAAGTAGCACTATGTCGCTCACCGTAAGCGAATCTTGCTCTAACTATGTTTTTTTAAGAATTAGCGTTGGAACGTACTCTCGCAACCATAGTTTCCGAAGTGTCAGCAAATGCTTGCGCGATACGCCAATGTTTTCGTAAGTAAACCGATTGTGCGTCATATTTTCTAAGTTTGATTTCTCCCGACCATTTTCTGATCAGAAATTTGTTCAATGTCAATGCCTTCTAGTCTCGCGGATTTACCGATACGTGAGTCAGCGGATGAGAGAATTTTCAAAGAGATACAGAATTTTTTCTGTGGTCGTCCCATGAGTATAGTATGTAAAGCGATTTTTACGGATCTGAATAGCCGCTCCCGTCGAGTACCGTCTCTGTACATTTGCGTTGATTTTTTCGGTTTCGTCGTTTAGCTCTCTACACGCAACACATGGAAATTTGTCCCGTTAACGCTGTACATAACAGACAAACATCCCCCTTTTACGGCTAGCTGTTTCAAAGCCAAAATCGCGGATCCCGTAGTAAAGCATGATGCCAATTCATTATCTAAATCAATAGGCCTTTGTATTTCCTTGTTATGCAATGCTTAGTAAGTCGCATTTTTGTCAAATATTCTTTTTTGGAACAACATCATAGTATATAAGAGCGCATCAGCTTCATACTCTTCATTATCAACATAACCGCTTTAACGAACAGAGTTCAATACAGCAACTTATCATAAAAGCTAAATCACGCTCTTTGTACTCAGAGCAACTTGTGCTTCGCTTATTAACAACGCGACAGTATTAAATAATTAACAAATAAATAAATAGTTTATTAATTAATAATCACAAGGTGTTTTCCGTTTATTATCTCGCTCCTGTATTCCTATTTAGAAATATTCAGTCGCAACCGTAATTACACGAAGTACACTTGTGTACTTTATTATATAAACGTGTTTTCCTTTTTGTACATAACAAAAGGGTAATGACTGTGAGGAAGGGTACAAGAAGACCTCAGCTAGGCAATATTACCACCTGAACTCACATGAAAGGACGATACATTATCAGTTACCTGCTAATATATATCTTCCTATATTATATAATTATGTTGTGTATACTCCCCGCACCCCCACAATGCCCCCCCGCAAAACAAGGTAAAATTCTTTCGTTTTCCATGTAATTTGAATAATTTGAAAGCCCCTCCCCGCAGAGCCTCCCGCAGCCCCCAGCGACTTTTTTGTAAATATAAATTTGTATTTGTTATTTGATAAATTTATATTTTTTCCACACCACCTAGGAGGTAAATATACATGTGCGTTGTTTTATATTTATTGTTTAATTTTGCTTCCTCCTCAAGAGGAAGCTTTGTAATAGTATAATTTTCAGTTTTGCTAATACTTCGTGGAAACGCATTTGGAGGTGTTTGGAGTACGAATCATACGTTTTTAGAAAATGTCCGTGTGTGTGTATGTAACTACCGCCATAATTTTGGAACCATGCGACGGATCGTAATAAAATTTGACATGCATATATTTTTCTGATTCTGAATTTAGGTCATTTTTTGTTTTATGATTCTGACCATGTTATGGCCCATATTATAGCCATTTTTCTATTTTGATAAAAATATTTTTTCTTTTTTAAAGAAATGATTTATAACAATATATTCAACAATAGTGTATCAAAAGAACATAAAATTGTCTACTTTTTCCCGCAAGATTTTCTAGATTGACTGATCTGTTCATTTTTTATGATATAAAGAGGTAATTTTTCGATAAACATATATAACTCAAAAATAAATAGTTAAATTTTTGAAAAAATTCATGACAATAAAAAACAACGATATCTACTAGCTGTAAAAATTTTAAGCAATTTTGACGACTAGTTTTTGAGATAAAAATTCAAAACTTATAACGGTGTTTTTAGACCGGGATATCAAAGAATGAGGGGGTCCGCATCCGTATATAAATGATCAGTGCGATCCACTGATCCGTGTATAAGCGAGAGGAGAATATGTAGCAGCTAGTTGCAGGCTTCTTGAAGGCTGTACGAAGCCTGGCCCGTAGCGCAGTTTGCTGTACGTGCACGCCCTCGTGCACGTGAGCCCGTGGCGGCGTCGTGAGTAATTTGGCTACGTAGCTAGTTCGCGAGATAAATTAAGAGTGAATCGCATGGGAATGGACAGAGTCAGGAACAAAGTGACACAAGCCGAGTAATAGCAAAGTTTCTCTTTATGTAAAGACTCAAAAATCAGTACAAAAGCAGCGCGGAGTAAGAGAGACGGAGCAGAGGGAATAATGCCGAGAGAGAGATTATTGCGATCGGGCAGGTACTTACAGAGGTGCTTCGTGGAGCTCGACGAATGCCTCGTGGCTTGGACCGGAGCGGCGCAGGACAGATGACCAGGGCCCGACGCTGGACAGCAGGACGGACGCCTCAAAGCCTCGCGTGTGGCCGGGGTGCAGCTAGAAGTTGAGCGTCAAACCAATAGACACGCGGTGCTGAACAGCAAGGATGATTCCAGCGACACACGAAACACCTGGTCAAGGACGCTGCAACAGTCCTCTCGTAGACGAACGCACGCACGCACGGATCTATCTCGAAGTCAGCGTAAACGCGGAAACAAGGAGGCAGTATCGGCACGACTGTACTGTACGGCGGTAAACTTCTAAGTGTCGCGGCGCGAGACGCGACCGCTTGATCAGTGCAATCTTTCTCTCTCTCTCTCTCTCTCTCTCTCTCTCTCTCTCTCACACACACACACACTCTCTCTCAGACGGCGCCACACGTATATACACACTACGCGCGGCTCTCTCTCTCTCTCTCTGTGTGTGTTATGGCTGCCTGCTCCTATCACTTACCTGCTGCTGAAAGGAATGTTATACATAAGAATATTTACAGATATAATGTTTATTATAGTATGATCATATAATATAGGGGAGAGAGGACGTAACGAGTGTACACAAGGCAACTCGTTATAAACTAAAAAAGTGAGCCGTCACGGGACGCCTGGCAGATGTGAAACATTGAAATTTATGGTTATTGAAAGAAGTTTATATAAAATAAAGTAAATAAATATTTTTTGTTTTGTAACATAAAAACTGAGTTTTATGAAGGTATGTAATGGAAAGGATGTTGTATTGGAGAAAGTGTAAAATGGAAGTAACAAGTATTAATATTTTTGTTTAGAAATAGATTACAAATATTTACACTTCTGCAATACTGTTAAATATTGTCAGATGTATCATCAGTTATTTCTGTAATACTAGCAGTCAATGTTTGTGATGGTATCACAGTGACGATTGGCCGATGATAACTACGTCGAACGCCAAATGTACAGCACGAGACGATGCCGTGTACACAAGTAAAGCGACTATAGCGCGCGCCGTATACTGCAAGCACTCACCGATAGGCACAGTCACGCATAAACACACTCTATAGTTCTAGACCCATCGCTGTCTAAAGCGCACTCACAGATACGCACACGCATACATACGCTTCCTCTCTCTCTCTCTCTCTCTCTCTCTTTGGTCGACGCGCGCACGCCTGTCCCAACGCTGTGTATAGCGCACTCACAGATACGCACACGCATACATACGCTTCCTCTCTCTCTCTCTCTCTCTCTCTCTCTCTCTCTTTCTCTCTCTCTCTCTCTCTCTCTCTCTCTCTCTCTCTCTCTCTCTCCAGTATAGAAGAGCGCGCTATAGAGGCGGAGAGCTGAGCGCGCTGTAGAGGCAAGAGAGAGGCGGAGAGGGGGGCGCACTGTAGAGGCACGAGAGGGGAAAGCGTCACGACAAAACGATTCGGTTGAACCCCCGAGCCGCGCCATTAAATGTTTCACATCAAAAATGTTTGGATTATGTCGTACGATTACGGGAGTAAAAAGGTTTAAATTAAGTTGCAATTTTAGGAAAAGATTGATCTTTTGATCACTTCGGCTAGGTTCTTTTTGTATTTTATGAAACCTTTTAGTTTAAAAGATATTAAGATTCAAATTCTTCAACTCTCACCCTGTATACTCTGTGTGACTGAACATTATTATTTTTGTTAAACCATATAATTTGATAATTAAAGCTTAGTATATTTTGAGAGTTTTCATGGTTTTATAAAATGTCCGTGCAGATGGTTTTGTCTGTGTGTGTGTGTGTGTGTGTGTGTGTGTGTGTGCGTGCGTGCGTGCGTGCGTGCATGCGTGCGTACGTATACTGTTATAATTCTGGAACTACGTGATCGATCGTAATAAGATTGAACGTGCATATGTGTTTTCTGATTCTGAATTCGAGTAAATTTTCTTTTAAGATTTAGACTATTTTATGACCATATCGTGGCCATTTTTCGATTTTTGAAAAAATATTTTTGCTTTTTATTATGATATGATTTATACAATATATTTAACAATAGTGTACCTAAAAGACTGCTACCCACAAGGGGAGATATTACTGATAACCATATAGGTGTGGGAATCCACCTTAACCCCCACTCCCTGATACCCCCCCCTACAATTGTCTTTCTAACTAACACACTCATTTTAGTATCGAATAGTAAAGCGAATATTAACAAAGAATGAGTTGATTGTCCCATGTATATTATCTTCCACTAGCAAAATTTAGGAGGAAGCTAAGTGCCAATGCTGGCAGCGGTTTTTTATTGATAGAAAACAATAATTTTAGAACGTTTTCCTTTGCTATATATATATTGCGCAAGATTCGTACGGGCGAAGGCAGCCGCCTGAAAGGCTAAGAATAATTTTATCAAATGTTCATCCGTACACAAAGAGGCATGCTACAGTATTGCATCAGTAGGTGAAAAGTGTTATAGCACATAGATGAATCATTTCAATTAGCAAGGTGCCCGTTAGTGAGTCATGATATCTATTGGAATCTTGACGAACGATGACAGCTGAACTAACATCTCAAAAGTGAGTGGGTAGACACTCTTAGTGATCGAAGCAAGATTGATAAGTGAAGTAAAATTGACAATGAAAAATAAAGTGATTGAAGGAAATTCTTGTAGTGATTATTGAAAATAGATATGTTCTATTCATGAAACATCGATTGGATGAATTAGTGTTGTGGACGAAATATGAAATTGATTAATACTTATTAAAACAACTTAATACGAGGGGAGCTGTATTGAAAAAATGAACTTATGAAAGAACTTCTAACCAAACAAAGAATCTAAAAAAAGAAAATAAAATCATCGTACTCGCAGTAAACGCAGAAACTTCTTAAACCAAGCCAGTAAACCAAAAACATGGCCAAAATTATCGGTTAAATAAAACAAATAAGAGAGCAAAGCTGATATGATAAAGAGTTGTGACGCATTACTTAACTAAGAGAAAATCTATTTTTATATCTATAAATATATAAGTATAGCAAAGACAAAGATGAACTTGGTCATTACGTGGCAGTCGAATGAGAGAGCGTTTGATGACGCAGAAAAATATTGAAAAGAAAGCTTGCATCTCATTTTCAAGATTTCAAAAGGAACCTTCTGAAACCGAAATTAAAAATAGTAGGAATAGAGAATTGGCTCAAGTTGGATGCTTCAGGCTTAAACATGATCTAATGAAATAATTCAAAAAACTAGAGTCCATGTAATGTTTACATTACTTAATGTTATGATAAAACGAATAAACTAAGTGCATTATTAGTGAAGTATCGCCTGATTTATACAAACACTGTAAAAGATAATCGATAGCAAAATTTTGTCGTTTCAAAGGTGATGAGCTTATGATTTAAGTAAATCATGAAGCCATGGCTACAAGTGTGGACGTTTGGAACAGGATAGGTAAAAAATGTTTGAACGAATGAAAAGTGTACGTATAAGTGGCAGTTCTCACTCAGTGAGAATTGTAGTGAATAAAACATTATTAAGTGTGTAATTGTCTTTATAGCATTTAACTCTATAACAGCTAAATTGGAGGTTAATCTACATGGCTACGGATAGTGAGCGTGTGAAATACTCAATAAAGAAAATTAAAAAATAATAGATTATGACGAATTATCCCACTCGATCCTAAATAACCAAGACCTATGGGGTAAGGTAGATTACTTTTCGGAAGTCAATCTAAGCATCGGTGTCAACGGAACTCAATCATCGTTACAAATACCCGTCGTCAACGACTCAAAAACAAACAAGACAGGCGCAATGGATGAAAACGCTGCTGACTTATTGCAGATTCCTTGATTCAGCAAACGAGAATGAAATTGAGGATACCAGATGAAGCTAAACGATATCATCAAGAAGAAAAAGAATATTATTTTGTGTATTAACATTAGATAGATTTAATGCCAACTTGAAAATGGCTGGAAAGTGTTATTGATAATCTGTATAAAAAACCTGCAGTAAATAATAGTATGCGAGAAGACATGGAATTTACAACTATCCAAGTACTATCTAACTTCAGGTTATGAAAAATAAACAAAATGTGTTATAAAAGAAAGCAAAATAACAAAGGGCAGATGGAGTCGTACTATATCGTTTTAAATCTTAATATTTTACGAAAATACTAAAATAGAAGTGTTGATAGGTGAGAGTGTAAAGCTCGCATTAAAATAATAACAAGAATCCTTTCAGCAGTCTCCGTCAATGTCCAGAATGTCATGATGCCAAAACGGTAATTCGTCAATTGCGTTAAATAAGTTCTTAGAAATCTCATTCTATATACCCACAGAAATGCATTGTATTTTTGGGTGTGATTTCAATATCGACATATTAAAAGAGAAATAATTTTCATAATCTTATCTTAACGAAAGAAAATCCATTCAGGAACAGTCTAAATACTTCTTTGAACATGAATATGTTTTGCCATTATTTTAGAAAATTATCGAACCTCTTCTGACAATTGTACGGTACCCTTGCAATCGTATATTTGTGTCGGCTAAACTGTAATAATATCGAACTGGATTTCATTATAAACCTAAATTTCCCTTTTAATCGACCATTACCCTTTATTTCTAGAGCGTTGATGCAAATGTAAAAGTACAATAGAAAATAACACATTCTGAAACAATATAATGCTAATTCAACAAAAATTAAGAACTGATTGCTAATTAGTGGATCTGGAAGAGGCATATATTAACTATGAAAGACACTAACAATTGCCATTGGATAAGAATTAATAAATATGAATACGAAATAAGTTGCCTTTGAAAGAAGTCTACATGTTATAGACATAAGATAGCGATGGAAAAAATTAAGGATTTTTATCCACTTGTAAAAAATTGGACTTACAATTGAGCGATATTATCCTGTTGTATAACTGAAATAAAGATCTGTATAAATTAGTGGAAAATAGTAGCCACATCAATATATTACTTTGAAAAAGCACTACAAAAAGTTATGAGTAAAATTTGTTGAAAAAGGATTAAAGATGCAAAGTAATTAAAGTTTGAACGAATGTAATTAACCGTGTTAGCAAAGTTCAATGGCTGCTATGGAAAACTATCGAGTTGCAAGTTGGCAAAGATTCTCAAGGATAAGAATCGCGATGAATATTTGTTATTTGTGAATCAATTCAGAAAATAACATGATAAATACGCCGGCAAGGCATTATACGCGATGATTCTGAAGACTATTTGTAGCGTAGAGAAGAGAACTAAGCGATTAAAATTTCCAAAATTGAGTAATTGATCAATTCTCAAACTTCCAAGCACAATGTATAAGTCTAGTT
>CM053168.1:37312634-37373784 GCA_012977825.3 Pteromalus puparum
GTTGTTTTCTATACTCCCATAATCGCCTTTTAAAATTTAAAAGCTCATTTCAGTACTCCCACAGTCGCCTTTTAGATCCTCGTAATAGTTTTCTGTATTCCATAGCTCCTGGGAGAGAGGTCTCACCGGAGATCCGCTCGGGACTGAAGCCCCGAGCTCTCTTAAGACGAGAGAGCGCGGGCGTCGGAGGAGGGTGAAAATATTCCAACCTTGTGGGTAGCAGTCTTTTAGGTACACTATTGTTGAATATATTGTATGTATATCATAATAAAAAGCAAAAATATTTTTTCAATAATCGAAAAATGGCCATGAAATGGTCATAAAATAGTCTAAATCTTAAAAGAAAATTTACTCGAATTCAGAATCAGAAAACATATATGCACGTCCAATCTTACGTCGTCACGTCTTCCGATTATACAGTATACGTCGCCGATGACGCAGTCACGCTCCAGACAATATTCTGCACGGTTTATAACATGAAACTCTTAAATATACTAAGCTTTAATTATCAAATTATATGGTTTAACTATAATGTTCAGTCACACGAGTATAGGGTGGATGTTGAAGAATTTGTCTTATATCTTTTCACTAAAAGGTTTCATAGTACAAGAATTGTCGAAGTGTCAAAGTCAATTTTTTCCTAATTTCACTCAATTTACCTTTTTATCCGCGTCTCGTCGAACCCCCCCCCCCACATAAAAAAACCATTTTTTTGTTTTTGATTTTATTCTCAATCTGTTGCCAAAATTGCTTAATTTTTACATGTGGATTATCGTTTTTTGTTTTTTATTGTTTTCATGAATTTTTTCAAATTTACCTATTTTATTTATTGATGTTTCTGTATGTGATCGAAAATTACCTTTTATATTCATAAAATGAGATCAGTCAATCTAGAATTTGGTGGAAGTAGACACTTTTTATGTTCTTTTGTACATATTGTTGAATTATTGTATATCTATATTATAAAAAGCAAAATTTTTCAAATGTAAATGCTGAATTGGCTATAATGTGACAGATAAAACAAATAAATGCTAACTTCAAGGTGGGAAATTTAGAAAAATATATGCTGTCAATTTTAATTATCTGATCCTCGTCGCTGGTTCAATTATTGGCGGTACGTCACTACAAAACACACCCCACTCCACCACACACACACACACACACACACAGCCATCCGCACGGACATTTTCTAAAAACGTATGATTCGTACTCCAAAGACCTCCAAATGCGTTTCCACGAAGTATTAGCAAAACTGAAAATTTTACTATTACAAAACTTCCTCTTGAGGAGGAAGCAAAAAAAAATATTTTGTAAGAGTACACATACTTATGTCATCAAACACCTGTTCAAAAATATGATTTTTGAACAGGGTAACACTTATATTAAAACTTTTTTCATGTTAAAGTGCACAAGTAATCATTAAATACTTTTAAATTAACTAAGTATTATTACATCATGTCCTATAATAATACGAAATTAACTCACTATATTTGTTAATGATTATTTTTCTGTCTGTTCTGTGCTGTTTTTGTGTTGTATTGTGTAAGAAAAAAGTTTTTTAAAAAAAGGTTACCAATAATAACAATTTTTTGTGACTGAAATTTTGCTACAATATTAAAAAAATAATATTAAAAAAAATTACGAATATTGATTCTGTTCTTGTAAGTTAAATCTCTGATAATAATTGCTTGATTAGATAATTGTAAATTTACATAAATAATTTATGAAATAATATTTTTACTTTCATTAATCATACAATTAATTTTGATTGATATGATTTAGAATGTTAGCTATATTAATAATATATTCAACATAAGCTGTATTAACATTTTTCAAGGTATATATTCAACATAAGCTGTATTAACATTTTTCAAGGTATACAACGAACAGACGAGGACGACTGATTTTACAAATGGCCGCCCGACAGGAACTGGAAGTAATAAATGACGGAAACGTAACTACGTACAGACGACCCGGCTTTGGTAACTCCATACCAGATATTACCCTGGACACAGACAGAATGCTGACAAGGTTGAGGGAATGGAGAGTGATCGAGGACTATACGGCCAGAGATCACCAGTACATTGTATTCAGCCTGACCGATGACACAACAGTGAGGCGAAGACAGAACACGCGGACCACACGATGGGACATTGGACGTATAAACAGGGACGAGCTCACGAGACAACTGCAGAATGTAGCGATACCTTTTGCGGATCTGCCTCAGGGACGGACAGACCGAGTCGCGGCTGAACGGAGTACTAACGATCTGGAAAAGTATCTGAAGCACATCTGTGAAGCTACGATGCCACGAAAACGGTACAGACGGAACAAACGGCAAACCTACTGGTGGACGCCAGAAATCGCTGAAATCAGAGGAAAATGCAATCACATGCGCAGACAGGCACAGAGACAAATGGACGAGAACGAAAGAGTGGCTCTTTCGCAGAATTATAAGCTTGCGAGAAAAACACTCAGACGAACGATCAACGACTCTAAGCGACGATGTTGGAGACGACTGGAGGACGAAGTAGACTCGGACCCCTGGGGGGAGGGCTACAAGATTGTGACTCGCAAGCTTGGCGCCTGGAACCCTTCAGAGACTAAGGACGCGGACACGATGGATAGGATCGTTGGCGATCTTTTCCCATCTCACCAAGACAGAACGGAAGACACGTACGAGGACATCGCAATGGATTGTCCACCTTTCACGGTGTCGGAACTTGAGAGCGCTGCGGCCAAGCTAAAGCCTCGAAAAGCACCGGGACCTGACGGTGTGCCTGGGGAGCTGCTGCGGATCATCGCCGCTGAACAGCCCGATGCGCTGCTGAGGTTCTACAACGGCTGCCTGATGGCGGGAGTGTTTGGCAGGCCTTGGAAGGACGCCCGGCTGGTCCTCATTCCCAAGGGTAAAGGGGATCCGGCTACGTCGTCCTTCTATAGGCCTCTTAGCCTCCTGAACACACCAGGAAAGCTGTACGAACTATTGCTACGACCGAGACTGATGCAAGCGGTGGAAGCCGCGGGAGACCTTTCGGACAGACAACACGGCTTTAGACGAGGACGCTCAACAATCGGAGCAATAACAGACGTAATACAGATTGTGGACAAAATGAATGACGTATGCCATGGTGCCAGGCCATTGGTACTCTTGGTAACACTGGACGTACGAAACGCCTTCAACTCTGCGAGGTGGACGGATATCCTGGAGGCACTGGAAACAACCTTCCGGGTGCCCGCCTACCTTATACGTGTTGTAAGAGACTACTTACGGGACCGGTATTTGACGTACGAGACAACCGACGGTATGCGACAGAAAAAGCTAACTGCGGGAGTCGCACAGGGCTCAATCCTGGGCCCTGACTTCTGGAATGTCATGTACGACGGACTACTAAGGCTTGACATGCCGACTGACACGTGCCTCATTGCATACGCAGACGACGTGGCGGCTGTAATAACAGCACGTGACACCCACCTGGCACAGCTAAAACTGAACCAGGTGATGAGACGCGTAAATCCATGGATGACGGATCACGGACTGCAACTGGCACTACAGAAGACTGAGTTACTGCTACTCACAAGAAAACGGATAGACACAATCATACCAATGACGGTGGACACAGAACAGATGACGACCAGAAGCGAAGCCAAGTACCTAGGGGTTACTCTAGATACGAAACTGACCTTCTGGGCACACATACGTAACGTGGCGACTAAAGCAGCAGAGACGACAAAGGCTCTGAGTAGACTCATGGCCAACACGCGAGGACCGAGACCGAGTATACGGCGACTACTTATGAGCGTGACCCATTCGATCATGCTTTACGGAGCCGAGGTATGGGCAGACGCGTTAAAAGTAAAGAAACGGGCGAAGGCTATGACGAGCGTACAAAGAATTGGGGCGCTAAGAATCGCGTGCGCGTACCGGACCGTATCCGAAAATGCGATCTTCGTGATAGCGGGAGTAATCCCAATCGACCTCCTCGCGCATGAGCGTAAACGCTTGTACGCACGGAACTCGAACGCTAGGAGGGCAGACGCTGCGACTCAGGAACGAATGAGGACGATCGAAGAATGGCAAACCCGATGGACAACGAACACACAAGGACGTTGGACGCACAGACTGATACCGGAGGTTGGACCCTGGAAGGACAGGAAGCATGGCGAGGTAGACTTCTACCTTACCCAATTCTTGTCTGGACACGGTACTTTCGAAAGTATCTCTACAGAATGAACAAAGTAACGACACCGGAATGTACGTACTGTGGACAAGCTTGGGACGACGCGGAGCACACATTCTTCGTGTGCGACCGTTGGATCGAGCCACGACAGAGACTGGAGACATTACTAGGCACGACGATAACGCCGCACAACGTGACGACGCTGATGATAACTACCACAGACGCTTGGACAAACATTGCTTCATACGTTAGTAGTATCTTGCGAGGTAAGAAAGCGGATGGATGCCTGGACAACTGAGCGACAGAGAGAGTGAAAGTGCAATAGTAGTATTGAATGAACGGAACTAAGGAATGATTGTGCAAAGGAAGCGCAAAGGACAGCGACCCAGTCTGAAGTCATGTGAAAAACTGTACCGGGCTGGTGTCGAGCGTACAGGGAGATATGTGTTTAGTGGGTAGGGGTGGCCGCCGCCGCCGAGTCCCACACTTGGCGTTCCCGCAAGGGAGCACCAGTCAGTCCGTTACTTGGATTCACAGCCTCCTACCAAAAAAAAAAAAAACAATCGATTAAGATCTTTGCATGTAGATAATGATACATACAATTGTCCATGAGAAAATAACGTTTTTTTTAAAGTATTCTGCATTATTGAAACTTTGTCCTTGAGATTTATTAATAGTCATAGTAAACGCTAAGACTAAAGGAAATTGATTTCTCTATAAAATAATTGGCAATAAAGATAAATTTCCGTATTTAAAGTAATTCTAGGTACGAAAACTTTATTTCCAATTTTTTTCCCCAGTTATAATTTCAGCTTCAATGATAACAAGTATAAACTTGAATAATTTGGTAACTTTTAATCGCGTGCCATTACACAAACCGTCTATTTATATTCAAGTTTCTTATTAACATAATAATAGCTCCAATTTTTAAATGAAGTTCATCAGGTGGCAATCCTTTACAAATGCTATTTAATATTTTGATCGAAAAATGTATGTAAATATTATCGTCAGACTTATCAACACCTTGATAGGTTGCAGTATCAACACTGTAATACGTTTTTGCCTCTCCTTCTATTTGATTTAAGATTTTATTATTCAAAAAATAAGTATATTCATTGTGAGAAGTAAGTATTACGCTATTCAGTAAAAAATCTATACTGTGACCAAAGATTTTGGAACATATATCATTTATTCTCCATTTTTCGGAAATTCTAAATTTTTTTATTTCACCTTCTCCTATTTTTCATAATAATTTTGAAAATTTACTATTAAAAGAACGCATATTTATGTTTAATTTTAAAATATTGAAGAAATGTATGACACTTTTCTGCTATTATAATAGTTCTACTACTATTTTGCTTCCTCCTAGAGGAAGCTTTGTAATAGTAAAATTTTCAGTTTCGCTAAAACTTCATAGAAACATGTTTTTAGATGTTAGAAGTTCGAATTGTGTTTTCAGAAAATGTTCGTATGGATGTGTGTGTGTGTGTGTGTGTGTGTGTGTGTGTGTGTGTGTGTGTGTACCGTGATATTTCTGAAACTACTCCGTCAATATCAATCAAATTTGACATGCATATCTATTTTTGGATTCTGAATTCGGGAAAAACATTTTTTTTAGATTTTTCAATTACTTTTTTTATGGCTATTCGAAAAATATTATTTTTGTTTTTTTTAATCATTCCATTGTTACAAACAATTCAGCTAAAATGCATTTGAAAGATAATAAAATTACCTACTTTTCCCTGTTTGGTCCTCGGGATTGACCGTTCCGTTCGGCAAATAAAATGAAAAAGGTGATTTAAAAAAAAATCATATCTCTGAAACTAAACATCATNTTTTTTTTAAATTCATATTTCTGAAACTAAACATCATACACTCACGAAAAAAAATGTGTATGGGTTACGTGTCAAACTATATTCCATTAAAATTTTAAGTGATTTGACTACTTATTTTTTCAGTAATAAATCGAAAACTGAAAAAATGAGTTTTTTTTTAGTCTCGATTACGGGCGTAAAAAGGCCTTATTGCACTTGAGATTTTGGGAAAAGGTAGATATTTTATATGTTTTGGCTAAGTTCATTGTGCAGCTTTGAAACCCCTATGGTTCTTAAGGAGGTTCGTCTGATTTAGAAATAACAAACAGATTCGGGGGAAAAAATTCACACATGTAGATATGTCTAAATAAAAAGCTTGTGCAAAATTTTGAGTCATTTGGATACCTTTGAGACGAGATATTAATAAAAGTATTTTTTCCATTTTTACATGGAGTCTTATGGAGAATCACATTTTCCTCATTTTAATTTGGAAATAATTATTGAATGAACAAACAGTTTTTGCTGCAAATTTTTGTATGAGAAAACTAATATTTGATGAATTCAAATTGCTTTTGAAAACGATTGATGGGTACCTCTATGTATACTAATTAATTGATCTAATAAAAAAATGTGCACTTAACCTCAAAAACGAAGTCAAATGTCTGTATTAAATTTTTTTGTCACATAAAGAGTGCGATATCTTTATCTAAAATCATTCTTTGTTATAAATTAGCCTTTTATAAGTCCTAAATAAATTATGTCTCTTGTATCAAAAGGAAATAAGAATTTATAAAAATTATCCTCTTTTTGACTAGCGACGTGCCAGATGAACCTCCTTAAGATATCAAGGTTTGAATTTTTTTTGAAAATTTTTTGATTCCTTATATATCTAAAACAATGTAGTCAAAAGCTTCAAAAGTTTACTTAGTGATTCGCCATAAACGAAGATATCTGCTGTTAAAATTTCTAACGATTTCGTTGAGCGGTTCTTAAGTAAAGAGCTGAAATGTAAAAACCAATTTTTCTAAAAATTTGGCTTCCTCTTATAGGGTTATCGTTGCACGTCGTAAAGTCCCTCCCTTCCAATTGATGTCATACTGATAATATTAAAATAGCATTCACGTACTGTATTTTAAAATAATATTTTATTTATTGGAACAATAAATTTCGTTGGAGGCAGCTACGTGGCAACAAATTGGCAGCGGTTTTTTACAACAGATAGAATTTGCCGAAAATCTCCTCCTAAAACCATTAATTTATTTCCGAAAGAAATGTTAGTATCACATAGATCACGTAAGGTAAATCAACTATTTCTAGAGCTTTTTTTAGAAATCATAGAGGCTTCATCTCAAATAATCAAATCTGCTTCTCGTAACTTTTCTTTATCTGATTCAAACTTCAAAAATGCAATTTTTTAATTTGTCAAATCTAAAGGTAAGCGAACAGTTCTATGACTCGTTATTCCTTTTGGAAGTAATATTAAAGCTATACCAGTTCATACCATTGATAACATTTTTTTATTCTTAGAAATAAAATAATAAATCGAAGTTTTGTATAGAAATATTTCTCCAGAACTTCCAGGACCGTCTATAAAATACATTTTATGAGTTTGTGAACATATCGTTCCAATGATAATTTTTTGGTCTTTGTTTAACTGATTGTAACGGTTCGACTTTCCCCGTGAGTTGAGTAGTCGGCCGGACGCCAGGATTTGGTTAGGGGAAAGGTTAATTGAAGAGACTTGTTTATGCGAATAATAATAATAAAGATATATATTCTAATATTTAAGTTAACAAGTTGATAAATCAATTATGAGTCTCCATCTGTAACAGAAATCGAAATCGCGGTGATTTAGAATATTTCGCCTTCACAAACAGTTTAGCTTAATCTATAGCGGTTTACGGTACATTAACACGTCGTTGCCGGAGTTACGTAGTTTCGGTGCGGTTATCGGTTTTACGGATGCGGTATCGGAGTTTCGTACGGTGAAACGGGTTAAACGACGGGTCTTCGGAGGTTAGGTTTCCCTCGACTCCATGGAGTCATGTGCGCACGGCTCTACGAATCGAGGTCGCTCGTCTCGTTCTTCTCCTGGTCCTGTGTGCTCACAGTGACCAGGCGAATCTCAAGAGGTCGGCGGGTGGTCGGGTTTGAACGGACAGGAGTTGGCCGGTGCTTCACCAGGACGTGTGCTCACGACCTGGGGAATCGTCGGCGGGGCTTTAGCTATTTTCTCAGCCCCGTGTGCTCACGGTGGCTGGGAAAAACAACCAGTCCCTTGGGACGGATGTTCGGGAGCAGGTGGCAACGTCGAGTATCAACTACGTGTGCTCACGTAGAGGAGACTCGGCGCTGTTCGGCTACTCCTAGTTGNAGCAACTCGGAGTTGCGGGTTCGTCAACAGTGTCGTCACGTGTGTTCACGAGCCGACGTTGTTGGCGTCGATCCTCTCTAGATGTTCCTCTCGGTAACGTGTGCGCACGATGCCGACAGGAGTTCAACTCGAGTAGAACTGCCCCGCTATGCCGCGCGGGCCGCTTTATATAGGTGTGTTCGCGGCGCGCCGCTCGCGCCGCCTGGCGCGTCGNCCTCTCTAGATGTTCCTCTCGGTAACGTGTGCGCACGATGCCGACAGGAGTTCAACTCGAGTAGAACTGCCCCGCTATGCCGCGCGGGCCGCTTTATATAGGTGTTTTCGCGGCGCGTCGCCGCTGAGTTGCTAGTAGAGTCTCGCGCTCGTGCGGACTGGCCTTTGTTCGCTGCGCGCGCGCGCTCGCTGGCGTCAGCTGATTTACTCGGCGCTGTGTTTGCTGATTCATGTGCGAGACTTATGTCTCGTTACATGATTATACATTGAATCGAACAAACATTCGCACTGTTCAATTTCTTCACTATCACATCTAAATTACTTTTTTGCATCTATTATATAATAGAATAAAAAGATACCTATAACATCTATGAAATCTTACTTTGTACATAAATAACCTTTTTTTATTTTTTCTGACCTTATATTTTTCATTTTTAAAGCAATAAATAAAAAAACATAAGTAAAAAATAGTTTAATAATAAACGAATCTTTTTAAATTTATGTAAATAAATTATATTTTACTTACGATTCAATACTTTTCTTTGATGAATCTTTGATTATCTGTCCCCGAAAATTTTGATTTCACAATATAGTAAATCGTGTGAAGTCAATAATTTTGTGTGGCAAAAAGATTTAGAGGCAAAAGATACGACCAGAAGAATTAAAATTAACTTTAAATTATATATAAATTGAAATGATAAATTACTGAAGCCTTAAATAAACAACTATTCAAAATGCCATTAGCAGTAGATGTTAAACAGTACTTTCACTTCCAGCAAGTAATTTTCTCATCGATTAAATATTTCTCAATTTCGACAAATATTTAATCTTTTTTATAATCTATAAATTTTATATAGAATAAAATTTAAAAATAAAAATCAAACAGAAACAATAATGGGGGGCTGGCGAGCAGAGCGAGCAGGGGGGCGAAGCCCCACTAGTATGTATATATAGTGAGCTTAAGTAGAAAAAGTTGGTTACAATATGTACAATGCTTAATAGAAGGTCAATCCTCATGTGCATCAGGGGCTGTGCACGGACAAAATGATCAGTTATGGTGAATCTGGCTTTGCCTCCATCAACTATTTTCTAATTCTATATTTAGGACTTTATAATACAGAGGATTGTTGAAAGTTTATCTATGAACAAATTGGCTGCAGAATATTAATGAAAATATCTTTCTATTACATATAGCATTACAATAATTGGAAAGAAGCACGTTTGTGGTCATATCAAATATGCTTTTGCCTTAGGTATAATAGTTCTTTTGAAACTATTTATACGCGGCAAATGCCTAACAACAATATCCGTTTTTTTTTTCAAAAAATTGTTTAATAATTATACAAAAAGAGTATTATTATTCCTCTCCATATTTTTAGGAAATTAATTTAGGAGGCACATACGTGGGAGGGTAACCCTGGTTCTCAAAAAAATATACTCAACTTATAATTGATAGATTATTTGAAAAAAATATACAAAAATATTTTGTACTTTCAGAATTTGGACAATGTTTGCTACAATGTCTAGCATGTTTATTACCATTTTTAGACCACGATTTAATTGATAGTCTTCCATACTTAACGGCAAGCACAGTTGCCGTGTTGCCAGAAGAGTTACACCAAGAGGTTATAAATTATTTGTGTTTTTATATATTACCATTTACTATAGGTGAGTCAAGATTACAATATTATATAAAAAATTCAATATTATGCAAATAAAATAGTTGTATTTAAATCAGGACGAGAGACTGAAGATGGAATAGAAAATTACGCTAGCCAATCAATCTCTGCTGTTGTGATGATGATTTTCGAATACTCAACTAACTCTGGTAAAAGCTTTATGTATACAATTTTTATATTTTATAAAAATTTGCAGGGTAACTGCTTATGTTTATCAAAACATTATGCTTTCAAGCTAAACCAAACTCAATTTAAAAAATATATGTGACATTACCCGTAGACCCGTACTCAAATTTTATATAGTGTTTAGAATTATGCAGTTATAAATACATGAATTCGAGTATAAAACAAAAAAGCGTTGCCAATTCTTTGGCACGTAGCTTCCTTTAACATTATGTATTGCTTCAATATCAGAATTGTTTCTACTTCATATATAATTTTATAAAGTTTTTGTACTTTTTGACATTTGTCACGATAACACGCGCTGATAGCCAAAAAGAAACAATACAAACAGAAACAGAAACTCTGCACGTTGGCATTAAAATTCTTTCCTTCCGTTTTTCTCCCTGTCTGCTCCATGGGATGACTTAAAATTGAAGTCGTCTATAGTTATAAGAACCTTTAACAATCATGATTTTTTTTTTGTGAAAAGTTCAACATTTAGTTTACGAGTTATAATCGTTAGGATAGTTTGCGGAATGTATCTAAAATCACTAGTAAACGGAAAATCGCCATGAAAAAGACGGACATTGTTGCCTTTTCTCCATCCATTGCATCACGTAGAAAAACGACTTTTTCAGTTTTTGATGTTTTTCTCAGGATCAGTCGCATGAAATAACATAACATTGAAGTGGTGTATAGTCTTAATAACCTTCGAAAATCATGTTTTTTTAGAAAGGTTCGACATTTTATTTTAAAATTAAAACAATTTCAAAAAATTTCGCTTAATGGTATATAATAAAAGAACGACAAACAAAAATATATATATTTTTTGCGATAAGAATAAATAAGAATAAGCGATAAGAATAAATAAGAATAAAAGATAATTAATTTTATTTTCTTTCAGGTACATATTGAGCACTGTACTTTTATTAACTTTTCCAATAACTTCATTAGAATAAAACTGAATAACGCTAACTATTGATGAGTAACATGACTATTACAGATTTAAATTCTATTACCTAACGTGATGTACACTCGCTAATCAATCTTTATCTACGACCTAAAATGCGACAACTATTTATTCGCACGAGTTGTATAAACCATAGTAGCCGTCATTTGTTATCAATTGCCTTTCACATGCGGTATTGATCGCCTTGCAGCTTCTCGAAACCTTCCTGCAACAATAGGATGTTTATGCTTTCGAATTATTGGAACGTACAGCAGAGCATGCACAAGAGAACAGTGGAAAAAGATTAAACAAACATTTTATAAACCGTTTTAAAAAGGCGTCAGGTTTCCAAACTGTAACGACGTGCTTAGTCAAAAGTCATTTGAATCCATTCTTCTGTCACTTAACTTACGCGGGCACTTAGTTTCGTAAATTACCTCTAAACATAAACTACAGATACAAACTAAAATTTACAGAAAAACTACGCTCAGGGATCCTACATGTAATAATCCGAGGGCCTGTATTCTTGTTAAAGGGATAGGGGCCTCGCTACTGCCGGCCTCGAATATGCGGCTTTTGAAGAGTGTCTTCATCTTCTTCTAGGAGCCAACTTTTCAGACTTTCAGCTGATGAATAAATTGTGGCTGATCCCCTCTCAGCTGATGAATAAATTGTGGCTCATCCCCTCTCAGAGGAATAGACCGCATAATAGAGCATGGCAGCTGGCTGCGAATGTTGTCACCCCAGGAAAGGTCAGATGGGCCATCGGAAACATTCAGCCCTTAAAGGTTCCGGGTACGGATGGTATATACTCGGCCTTTTTGCAGGGTGGATTGGAAGAACTAATAGGCCCCCTGGTCAAACTTGTTGGATCTCGCGTTGCCCTAACTTACGTGCCCAAAATTTGGAAAACGGCCAAGGTAGTATTTAACCCAACACCTGGCAGAGCTAGTAACACGACTGCCAAGAATTTTAGGCCCATCAGCCTGAACTCCTTTGTGTTTAAAATACTCAAAAGGTTAGTGGATATATCTCCTATACATACAAGGTAAATTCCTTACCATCAACCCACTACACCCCAAACAGTATGCATACAGGGCGGGTCACTCCACGGAAACCGCACTACACTCGGCGGTCTATCACATCAAGTTCAAGATTGGAACCTACAAGGCACCTCGACTTTTAGGCACAACCCTAGAGGCGAAGGAATCAGCTAAATACCTCGGCGATGTCCTCAACAGAAAGCTGACTTAGGAGAAACACCTTACGGCCTAATGTAATAAGTTCCTAGTAGCATCCTGGACATGCGTAGGGCGTTCAGCAGCACGTGGGGACTCAAAATTTTTCTATGGCTCTACAAAGCCGTACTTCTTCCCAGGCTTGCGTACGCCACCCTGGTCTGGTGTCCAAGGGTAGAGCAGACGGGGATGAGGAGGACCCTGGAGAGACTAAGGGGACTTGCAACGAGGGGGGCTACTGGGACTCTAAGGACCACGCCCATTAAAGCACTAGGTATCCTAGTGGAAGTAGAATCCCTTCACCGCACGATCGAAAGGGAGGCTACCAAGGCCGCCTATAGACTTAATGCCTACGGGCAGTAGAAACGAGGGACGAGGCATATTCGGCTTCCGCCGAAACTCTGCCTCAAACTGGAATTCTTAATAAAATCAGACATGATGATTGCGCGTGATTTTTTGGGAAGAAATACGAAATAATCATCCCAACATGGCAAGACTAGGAGACTACGAGAGACACCCTGCCAGGGGAAAGAGATATCTGGTACACGGATAGATCCAGAACCGATGACGGCACGGGCTCCGGTTACTACTGGCGCAGGGCCAGGAAGGGCACCTTCTCCATCCTGGGGTGATTACCACGATCTATTAGTCAGAAATTCATGCCATATTGAGCTGCACACAGAAGGTCATGGAACTCGGTGCACTGCGCAGGTGAATAAGTATATGCTTAGACAATCTGGTCAAGGACTGCGAGGTAACATTAAATCAAGAAGCCAACAACAACAAAGGCAGACTACTCTGGGTCCTAAGTCATACTGGGATCAAAGGCAATGAGATCGCTGACAGAATCGCTGCTTTGGGAGCTCGAACTCTCTTGATCGGACCGGAACCTTTTACGTCGCCGCAAGGTGCCTACTAGGAGGGGCGATTCAAGAATGGGTGCAGGACGAGCACACCAATAAATGGCGAGATACCCGTGGATGTAGACAAGCCAAAGCGGTCATGGGACAGAACAACAATTCGGACTGGACCAAGTGTGCTAGCGGGGGCAACAGAAACGACTCCAGACTTCTGTCCAAGATCATTACGGGACACATACGTGTTAGATACCATGGTTGGAAAACAGGAAAGAAGGATACAGAAGCATACAGATAGTGCAAAGAAGCAGAGGAGACACAAATTCATGTCCTGACAGCATGCCCCAGATTCGCTGAGCTCAGACATCAGCACTTGGGGAATCATTTCCCAACCTGCAACAGCATAGAGACAGCCTGCTCGAGGGCTATTCTAACCTTCTGGAGAAAGGCTAGCTTATCCCAGTAGGTGATTGTCAGTACGGAAGGGGGTACAATGGGTTCTGCCTATGTGGATTGTCTACGCCTCCTTTTCCCATGTTGCGAAAAATGCGTTTATAAACGGAATAAAGGAGACGTATTACATACATCTGACGCATTTTGCGTTGAAAGATATGGAAACCTGTTTGATAAAATGCAGGAAGCTTGACAACAGGCCGTATGCTTGTGTTTTGCAAGACAAGGCGAGAACAAACCAAAAGCCAACAATGCAAATAATAATTTAAAGGGAACGAACTTGTTTACAAATCAGACTCCGAGAAATAATAATTCGTTTAATGTCTTCGGAGCAAATAAAAGTCTATCTTCATTCGCACCTAGGCCCGCAACTGCACAAAATAACTCTGTACCGACATTTGCAAATAATTTCGGAAGACCTAATTAGCAAAATTATCAACCTACACAAATAAGAAAAAATTTTTTTATTTTTTAAGTGGCATTTCTGTTAGAAAAATGAAGTAAAGCAGAGGATTACAATAAATAATGATTGAGTATTTATTTGTCTTCTTCTATGTACAGCTACTATGTATATATATATACGCCGTGTACATAATGTGTACTGTACAACGGCTCGGAACCAAGAGAGCGATGTGCGAGACTCGTATAGTCTCGGCACCGCTAGTAGTCATGTGACTTACACGCATACCGCGAGAGGGGATACTTGCATGTGTGTGTCCCCTCACACACTCGTCAGCGCGCTCACTTATTCTAGCGCGCTCTATACTATACATACAGTCAAATGTACTATATTCTCAATAATTTTGAACTTGAAAGTTCATCGCCTCATCTATGCAAGCCTTCCACGTATCCCTATTTTGTGCCAACCCTATCCATTTCGCGCCATCCCGCCCAATTTCAGTTAAATCCGGTTTTACATTGTCCTTCCACCTGCGTCTTGGTCTACCTAGAGGTCGCGATGTATTTGGCTTTCCTTTCATTATACGCTTTGCCGTGCGATCATTTCCCATTCTTGCAACGTGCCCTGCCCATCTTAGTCTCCGCGATTTAATTATTATGTTTATATTCGGTGACGCGTATAAGTTATGTGGCTCGTTATTGTGCAGTTTCTTCCACTTCCCAGTTTCCTCATCTTTCTTTGGCCCGTATATATTTTGCAGAACCTTATTTTCAAACACCCTAAAACGGGTTTCCTCTGCTTTAGTGACCACCCAATTTTCGCATCCATACAATATTACCGGCATTATTCTAGTCCTATATATTCTTATTTTTACATTTTTAGAAATAAATTTTGATTTTAGTAGTTTATTCACGGCGTAAAAGCAGGCATTACCAGAACGTAGTCTCTTATTAATCTCGGCTTTGATTTCATTTCGATCATTTATAGTTGTGCCTAAATATCTGAATTCTCTTACCTTTTCGAAAGTAAAATTTCTGACTCTAAGATCACCCTCTTCTTCGCAAATGCCCAGTTTATCCATAATCATATATTTGGTTTTCAATTTGCTCACCTCTAGCCCCGTGTCATCAGCCATATTTATGAGTATTTCCGCGTTTCTCGCTACCGTTTTTTCTAACAAAATACTCTAGCGTTAGGTTAAAGAATACCGTAAAGAGCCCGTCACCTTGTTTCAAACCGTTGCGTAGCATGAACAATTCAGATACGTTACCGTCTACTCGGACCTTTCCCGTGCTTCCGTTCAGACATATTTGTATTAATTTCACAAGTTTTTGTTAACCTAATTTACAAAGAACAGATAGCCACAGAAAGACAGCCACCCAAGAGATGGCCCTAGTCGAAAAAACATAACAACGTTCGTGACCCAAACCGTGGAGCTGCATGCCTGTGAAAAAGCCCTAGCCAGAAAATCCGAAATTATCCTAGCCTATGTGTTGAATAATGGGTGAGGTAGACGGAAGGATTGTTTATAACAAAAAGTTTATCATAGCGGATATATACATAGCATGCCGAGCATGCATGTGCTCTCCTAGAGCGTACAGCAACGAGTAGACAGAGTCGTAGTCGCGCAGTAACTATATGTCGTACAATTCACATGTATAGTACTGGTGGGGAGTCGTACATATGTGTGTCCCCTCACACACTCATTAGCGTGCTGACTCATTCTCGCACGCTATACTATGCTCTACAGAATCTGAACTTGAATCTAAACTTAGCAGTATACATTAAACTTGGCTTGAACTTTCTGTACAGTACACTCTATATTTCAACACTTTGTGGTCGGCCAGGTTCACAAAGTCTTCTTGAAACAACATTTTCACACTTAGTACGCGCTTGGTGATTTCACCGGGAGCTGCTGAAGGCACATCCGTTTGGGATCAGCCAGGGCAGGAGAGTGCCGGTCTCGTGCTCAGTGTGAGCGGCCGAGGCCCAACTCTCCCTAGCCGCCGAGGCGGCACGCTCGCCTATTGGTCGCCGCAGCGTGGGACTGTCGTCTCGTTTGCTCTTGCTTACTATAGGATCGCGCGCACTGTTCTCAATCGTCAAGCCACGACGCATGCGCTGTCGTTCTTTCTCGCTTTATGGCTAAGCGTGAAAGCAGACGCCCGCAAAATTCAAACATTTACAACCGCCAGATAGCCAACTCTCATAGATAGCCCAGAGTTTTACGCTCTGTTTTACGGGACCCGAGACAATTAAATGCCACTGGCTTCAGGGCTCTTGATCCGAGTGTACATTAATATATCCCGACCACGACACGCGGCAATTCTTGTCCTCGACGCTCTGCGGGTAAGCTGCAGCGCTGCCCTAGCTGCTTCAGAAGCTAGAGCTGCCAGACTCCTCTAGGGGTTTGCCATTTGCGTGTGACACCTTATGATGCGCGGGCCGTTCCTTGAGCTCCCTGTCGAATCGTTGACCCTCCGTCGGCCATGCCAACCTGGTCTGTCGTCTCTCCTCGTACCTCTTCGACCTTCGTAAAGTTATTGACGACGACTGGAGTTTCTTTGACCTTTGCGGATGTCTCCTTCTCCCCAACGCTGTTTACACAAAATAAAACTAACGAAAATTATATCCATGCATACACACATTCACTCAACCTTGGGACGCTCTGCCCCGACCTCTCCCGGACGGCCTGTCACGTGTTGTAATTTCAATATGTTACAGTCAAAAATTACAAATGTTCATATCATTTGAAGGAGGTAATAGGGAACAGACATGATATTGAAATCACCATTAATTTTATATCCCACTTTAGATGATAGCTAAGTAAAGTTATTCGCAGTTAAATTTTGTTTATTTAACGTTGCTCTTATTTTTTATAATTAATTAAAATTTCAGTAATTCAAACGTACCGCCATTTGAACCGTGCTCACCGGATTAACATGATTGGCTGCAAAATCAATATGGCAGCGTTTACTTGGTACGATGCATAAGTATATGACGCCATATTGAACCACGTGATCAGCCATCGTTTGAATTCCCGGATTCGGAGCTTATCGCCTACAGGGTACTGCTAAAATGTTCTAATGAAAAACTAAAATTAATTAAAACAAACACTTATACACCCATGATAGACAAAAATAATTTTCTGAAAAAAATTGAAGAGTACCATAATCGGACTCATAATGGAATTTAGGAAACGATGGCTCATTTCAAAAAAGAATTGTATACGCCAAATATGGATAGGCTTATACAAAACTATATTAACTATTGCGAATTATGTCTAGAACACAAATATGAGAGAAAGCCTTACGAAACAGGAAAATATGGACCCATTATCGTCAGTAGACCATTACAGCACATACATATGGACATTTTTCATGTTGAAATAGAAAGGTTTCTAACAATTATGATTATATTTTCAAAATACGCCCAAGCGTATCATTTACCAGATGGAAATGCTATTACAGTACTAAACAAATTAAAGGGACACGATACTTTTAAACTCTAAAAAATAAAATTCTTATAAATAATTACAAAAATAAATTGTAATTGTCATATAATTTTTATACTTATATTAGGTTATATTACCTGTATCTTTACCATGGTAAATCCATATTAGCAGATACTTACCCATAGTGACTCTCCGTATACTGTTTTGAGTATTTTGGGACTGTCCGTAGAATTCCATATGACCACATGGTTCTATAGGGCTGAAATTTTAGGAGCATGCTTTGTACACTTGTACTTTTGGTATGAATTAAGGGATTTTGATTTGAATGCTTAGAAAATCTCTAACAATGAAAATACTCAATTTTTGGCCATTTTTAACCTATTTATGGCATATTTTCTTTCATAAAAGATTTTTAAAGCATTAAAATCAAAATCATACGAAGAGTATAAGTGTACAAAGTATGCTTCTTATATTTTAGCCCAATCAAACCATACCGTCACATGGAATCCTACGGACAGTGCCAAAGTACTCAAAACAATATACGGAGAGTCTCCATGGGTAAGTAGGTGCTAATATGGATTTACCATGGTAAAAATACAGGTAATAGTGTAAAACCTAATATTAGTATACAAATTATATAACAATTATAATTTATTTTCGGCGATGGCTCCGTGGTAAACCACCTGCCTCCCGGTCAAGGGGTCGTGGGTTCGAGCCCCCATCAGGGCGATCTGTTTTTTCAGATCCGATGGAAATCTTACTCACGACACCGGGTTTGAGAAAGGCGTAGGTGTGATGAGCCTACCCTGGAAACTTTCGAACGCTAAAATTCATCTAGAAACACAACACGATACGTTGTGAGGCCATGAACTTTCGAGTTCGAAAAAGCCACCCATTTTTTTTTTTTTTTTTTTTTTTTGTAGTTAATTATAAGAGTTTTATTTTTTAGAGTTCAAAAGTGTCGTGTCCCCTCAAAGTATTTTGCATCGCATCATAATTTTGCAGATAAAATTACTACATATAAGGAAGTGAATTTAATTTTGCAGTATTTAAGGAATTTCGTCGAATGCACAAGATTGAACATCATCAAACTACAAATTAGCCGATAGAGAGATTACATTTTATTACCCCCCCCCCCCCCTCTCAACGACTGCTGCGCGCAGTCGTTTCCAAGCGCGATTCCCCAGCGGGGACAGCGGGACAGCGGGACTACAGCAGCGAAAGACTCTCTCCAAGGTCCGCGCTTCGGGACTATAGGTCTGCCGCTCTCTCGCACTCGCGAGTTTGTCTCGCGTAGTCGAGCAAAACGGTCAACCGGTGAAGCCTCGGCTCCTGGACGTTCTGACCCTTCTCGCACTACGCCGAGATATCCCTACGTGGACGAACGACCGGTCGAAACTTGCTTCCTGGACCAAGTCTGCTCCTCCCCGGTGCCTTGACGCTGAGCGGCCAAGCGACCGAGGTTCACCGAATTATCTCCTGGTTGACTTGTCCTGGGAGATATATTAGGGGGCACTCGGATCCCACTTCGGTCGTGTCTGCGGACTGGAGCGCAAGGTCATCGTCATCCTCATCCTTTTCTTCTTTTTCATTTCGCCACAACATTTCTCTGTTCTCTTTCACCCACCCCCCTTTCTTCCTTACGTCGGCTTCTTACAGTTACGTCTCGACAAGCAGCGCTTGTCTCTAACGCTCTCGGACTACCACGATCTTACCAATCTGCCCTTTCCAGATCAACCAAATATAAACGTAGGACTTACTCATGTTGGTCCGCCTTATTGTTCAAGGGCGGCTGATAAAGAGAGCATTTTTCGATCTCTTGGCGTACCCGTCTTGTAACAATTTAACTTTAGAAGAAAAACTAAGTATTTTTGTTAGATAAATCAGGTAAAGCAGAGGATTAATGTTTATAACAATGTGTTACATTTGTACTGTACATTATATTTTTACATTTAACAACTTTCTGAATTTTTCAAATTTTTCTCTACAGAGAGCTTTTGTAAAAATGTCCGCAACATTTTCATTAGTATCAATTTTACAAACTTCAATCAATTTATCTTTCACGCTTTGATGTACACTATGATAATGAATTTCAATATGCTTAGAATTTTTCGTAAAATTACCGTTATTTGCAATGTTTATTGCACCTGAATTGTCTTCATAAATTTTAATCGGTTCTGCAATATTTATTTCGAATATCTTTACCAACTCTCTGATGTATTCTAGTTCGCTTACAGATTCGGATAGGGCTACATATTCTGCGTATGTCGACGCTTTAGTTACACATTTTTGTTTTCTTGACTTCCAGTCAATTACATTTTCGAACATTCTTATAACATAACCTGTCGTAGATTTTCTATCAATAATATCACCAGCCCAATCTGCATCCACATAGCAGTCGATTATATTATTACCATTTTCTTTCCTTTTATAATTTAAACATAAGTCTTTCGTTAAATACAAATATCTTAGTACTCTTAAAGCATACTTCCAATGAGTCTGGTCATAACAATTCTGATACCTACTTAAGTAATTTACGCTAAAACTTATATCTGGTCTCGTATTCGAACTTATATACAATAAAGCACCTATCAAGTTTCTATACTTAATATTTGACTCGCAATTTTCAGACTTCTCAAGTTTCAAGTTTGTCTCCATAGGAGTGCTATATAATTTACTATTTTCTATTTGATATTTACATGCTAGTGACTCTATGTATTTAGTTTGGCTTAGTTTCATTTTACAATCGTTATAATCATATTCTATATTTATCCCTAAATAATCTTTTATTTCTCCTAGGTCTTTCATTTTAAATTTATTCATTAGCACTTTCTTCAGACTTTGAATTTTTTTCTTGCTTTTACAACAGATCAATAAGTCATCTACATATAACAAAAGATATAAAACATCATCTCCTTTTCCATAGGTATACAAGCAATTATCAGCATTGCTTCTTTTAAATTTTAATTTCGCTAAGTATTCATCAAAGCATTCGTACCATTTTCTTGGACTTTCTCGTAGTCCATACAGCGCTTTAAACAATTTACAAACTTTGTTTGTTCCATCATTGTAACCTTTTGGTTGATTGACGTATACCTCTGAGCTTACTTTACCATTTAAGAATGCTGTTACAACGTCCATCTGTTCTATAATTAATTTGAATTGACAACAATAAGATAGCAAAATTTTTATTGTTTGCGTTTTTGCTACTGGAGCGTATATGTCATCAATACCATTCGTTTGTTGAAAACCTCTTACTACTAACCTAGCTTTAAATATATCATCAGCCTTTTTTGTGTAAACCCATTTTACGTCTAGTACTTCTTTTCCTTTTTGTTTCTCAACTAATTTCCATGTTTCATTTTCATACAAGCTATTCATTTCTTTATCCATAGCATTTTTCCAACTATCGCATTCATCGCTATTCATCGCCTCCTCAAATGTACAAGGTGTATCTACTCTACAATAATATACGGATACTCTATTAGTACTATTTTCCGGATATCTTATCGGACTCTTTTTCACACGTGTTGATCGACGTGGTGTATTTGGTTTCAAACTATTTTTATCGATATTCTTTACATTTGTTTGATCTTTTTCGGTTACATTTTTATTTTCATCTGCGCTATCAAATACATCATCATCGATTTCGCTTTCGAACTCTTGTTCGCTTCTCTTACTCGACTCGAGAGTCGGAGTACGGGAAGAAATATTTTCGTCGTCATAATCAAGACCAATACATTTTTGATATGATTCTACAACATCAACATGTCTATGAACTGTTACTCTACCGTTCAACAAAACTCTATAACCTACTTCACTGTAACCTAGTAAAATTGCCATTTCAGCTTTTTTATCCCATTTGGATGATCTTTTCTGCTCTGGTTTTCTAACAAAGACTTTACTACCGTATAACTTTAGATTTTCAACATTTGGTCTTTTTCTGAAAAATATCTCATATGGAGTTTTCTTTTCAATCGTGTTGGCTAAAGTACGATTTTTCAAATATGTTGCAGCACTAATTATTTCTGGCCAATATTTTTTATCTACTTGTGCCTCATCTAATAAACAACGTGCCATATCCATTATTGTTCTATTAAATCTTTCAGCAGTACCATTTAACTCATGTACGTACGCTGGACAATTGTTTATATAAATACCCTTTTCTTTCGCAAATTTATAAAATCGATTATTTAGGTATTCTGTACCATTATCGCATCTAATTGTTTTTACTCTTTTTCCTGTTAAGTTTTCTACTTCATTTACATACTTTATCATACAATCATATACTTCATCCTTTGTTTTAATGCAGTAAATTTTGGCTATTTTGCTGTAATCGTCGATAAATGAAACAAAATATTTTTCAACGTCTGGACCCGGGGTCTTGAAGCTACCACAAGCATCAGTGTGTATAACCTCTAAGATATCTTTCGCTCTTGTTCTGTTATTTTTAAACGGTAAATTATGCATTTTATTCTCTATGCAAATTTTGCATTTTAATATTTCCGATTCAAACTCAGTTGGAATACCCGTCACCAATTGTTTTCTACTTAAAAAATTTAAATAGCCAAAATTCACATGCCCTAGCATTCTATGCCACTTTTCTTTTTTACTCATTTTACCATTAATATACTGAGCATTGTTTACAATTTTTTGTTCAATTTCCAATCTACTCGTAATTTTATATGTACGATTTTCTTTATACGCTACTGCTATTAATCTCTCTTTTTCATCAATTATTTTAGATATATTTCCTTTAGAAATAATCGTATTCGTATCTGTCAATTTCGCGTAGCTAATTAAATTTGTGTTCATTTCTTTCACGTATAAAACATTTTTCATTACTACTTTATTTTCTTTCTCAAAGGCTCTAAAGTAACTTACTACATTACCGATTTTAGTTGCTTCTAACTCACTACTATCTCCTAAATAAATTTTAATAGGTTTCTTTAACTCAATACAATTTTCAAAATAACTATCATTATTTATAATGTGGTCTGAACATCCACTATCTAGCAACCAATTTATTTCATTACCTATAGTCTTTTTATTTCGCGCCGCATGCGCTGTTGCTATCCAGGCGCTGACGTCGGACCCACTCGGTTGACTCGTACTGGCACCTTGCTGCTGCTGACGGAAGTTGCCGCGCCCTCTGCCGTAGTTGCTTCTTCTTCCTCCGCCGCGGGCTCGACCACGTGTCGGACCTCGCCATTTTCCACCGCTGTGCGCTGCTTGACCGCCATCTTTGCACTCTCTTGCGAAGTGACCGGGTTTTCCACATTTGTAGCATATTTCTTTGCTTGTTGCGAAAACGTTTGATTTTCTTTCGGAATCTTCATTGCCGTGTTTCATCTCGGAAAGCTTAATTTTATTTTTCACGTAATCAGCTGTCTGATCTTCTTCTTTTAATGTATCAATTAAATCACCTATGTAGCTGTACGATTCTGGCAACGTGTTCAGCATATAGTTTAATTTTTCTTTTTCACTTATATTGGCACCTGCGCCTTTCAAATCATTCACTGCTTTCTCAAAATCACTAAAAAATGACGCCGTGTCACTATAATTATTTAATCTTATTTTTTCAAGTCTGTTCCTGCATACAATTTGTAGTGCTATAGATTTTTTCAAATTTTTTGTTGTAATCCTCTCCATCAAACACCGGTATAGCAAATTCTTTCTTCTCCATTTCGTCTCCTTGAAACTCGATTTTCTCTTCTATTTCAGAATTCTCTTCAATTTCTAGTTGATTCTCGAACGTTCCTTCGTGTTCAGAATCTTCCTCTTTAATTTTCTTCGTTTCCGGCGTCTCTCGGTTTTCCATGCACTCTGCCACGTGTTTCACATGTACTTTTTAATCCGCGTGCATCACACTGATTTCACGATTTTTCCAAAAAATCTTTCTACTAATCAATAGTCCTTTTGTTTAGCTATTTATTCTCACTTGTATTTTTCTTCTTATATTATTGAAACACTTTGATTTTTCACTTTGAAAAATTTCTTCACCACGTGGCTTTTAACCTCACTTTTCACTTAATATCTCTATACGACTCGAGAGTCAGTATAGAAGATATGATGAAATATCAACCACCGGTCTGCTACCATGTTAGATAAATGAGGTAAAGCAGAGGATTAATGTTTATAACAATGTGGATTTATTGTTCTCCTTCTATGTACAGCTATGCGTCGCACACACCTTGTGTATTCGGCGACGGCTCGTTCCCAAGAGAGCGATGTGCGAGACTCGTTTAGTCTCGACGCAAGTAGTCATGTGAATCACACTCATACGCGAGAGGGGATACTTGCATGTGTGCGTTCCCTCACACACTCGTTAACGCGCTCACTCATTCTAGCACGAACTATACTGTACATACAGTCAAATGTACTATATTCTCAATAATTTTAGTCGAAAAAAATCCCTAGGGAACAATAAAGAACCATATGACAACAGCATTCCTAACATATAATCAAAGTATTCATTTATTAACAGATTTTGCACAGTTTACTTTACTGTACGGACCATATGAGAAACTACACAAACATGTCATCAGACCCAAAGAAGATACAATTGAGAAATATAATGAAACACGGAAAAAGGAATAAATTATATAAGAAGCAGAAAGAAAAGTAAAAATTACCTAATGATTCAAACAATTGATTGGAAAGTAAGAAAATATATATTAAAGCCTATCAACAACAGCGAAACAAAATTGCACCCCGTTACCAAAAAATATTAATTATGAAACAGTAAGGCCCCTCATTAAAATGTCGTATACACGGACAAGCACGTTGTTACAATCTAAGCACCGCAAAAGGACCAAGAAAAACTTCTTCTCTAAAGGAAAACGATGACAGCCCTGAGGACGACAGTAATCATGATAAATTCGACGATACTCGTCAGAAGCGATGAAATTTATCCCGATACGACAAGTTTCGATTATCAGCAAGGAGTTGGAAAGATTATAGCAAATTATCATTATGTACATTTTTATATAAACACATCGTTGTTAAAGTACACCTATGGCAGAGTTCTAACTGACTACACTGTATTATCTTTAAGTAAAGAACTTGAAAACTCAAGCCTATTAATAGAAGCCAAATCATTATATGAGGAGATTCATCAGAGTTTGCAAGAAATAGGACCATTTGGCGGAAGAAGAAACAGGGGATTTATAAATGGAGTAGGAAAAATTATTAAATATATGAAATCCAGATTCTAACGATTTAGAAAAGCTTAACAACTATTTGAAAAATTTTGAGAAACAACAGAATAAAGATATTGCGGTTTGGATTAAATTGATAAATTGCATGAACCAAATTAGTAGAATGATTATTGATGATACCGAAATAATTAACAAGAATTTATGAAGTGTTATGACAACTCTCAACGACTTATATATGCCATTCGAATTATTTAAAACTGTTATAACTCTTAATGTGCAGGAACAACACTGTTTGAATTTATTAGAAAAGATAAAAAGGTCATTCATTTTTACCGATGAAAGGTTTAATTTAGAAATATTAACTTACGAACAAATATCAAGTATAAAAGCTCATTTGTTAGAACTTTACACCCAAAAAGAGTTAATATCACATCATCATAATTTGTTAGACTTTTGATTTGTTCAGGGATCAATCGTCACTATCCATGATTCCATAATCTATCCAACAAAATTCCTATCTCTAATTCCATGAAATTTTCCATATTTTAAAGACTTGCTGTAATTAACCAGAATAACCAGACTGAGATCGTAACCATACCGTGGAAGCTGGATAGGTCAATAATAAAATTAATTTCAAGGAGATGTCAGTTGATATATTAAAATGACTATATGTTATCAGATCCACGCGGAAAATTAAAAGGCAATTATAATTTCAACAAATGTACCTTTGGCATTAGCATATCCACTTTCGAATAACTTAACACTATATCCAACAATTATCGAATAGAAATTGAAAGTAATAAAAACAGAGTTACATTTTATGGAACAGAAATTTTCGGAGGAAGTAATCTGCTGATACAGGGACACAGAGTAGACGACCATCTTGGAGAATTCTAGACGCCGGAAGTTCAACCTTTGATCATTGAAAGCCATCAGCAAAGATTAAAGACATTAAAAACGCACTTTGTATTCACAATGGAGACACCAACATTCACAAAACTTGTTGCTGCGAAAATACCGGAGTGATAACAAACACGGGAGATCATCGATAAACGTGTTTGTTTATTAATCGTAGTTCGCAATGAATGAATGGTACAAAAAAGAGAAACGCGTGATTAAAGTGCCCTCGGAGAATGTGCGTCTCTAACTATAAGATCCTATCCGTCGTCTCCGAGTAAAAACTACCTGTCTAATGCTGAATCGTTCTTAATGAATTAGAAACCTAGCGCCTGCATGCACCCCTTTTTATAGCCTCTCTGGGTGGTGTGATTTCCACCGGCGCGGTTTTCCGAAATCGCGGAAAGCAAGTCACGCTGAATTGGGTAAATCAAGCTTTAGAGTGAGTTCAAGCTGTTGCTATGTGCGTATTTGGAGACTTAATGCTCGATTGCGCTAATACTAGCTATTAGGTTTGTATATGATCAAATTCGAGACGACACGAAAGTCTCGGTCAATTTAAACGAGACGAGACAAGATTTCGTCTCGGCCGAGATCTCGACTTAGAGCGATATTTCTCGATTTTCACCCAAGATCTCTGTCGATAACGAGATTTCTCGATCGTTTTCAAGATTAGAATAAGAAAATTTTTGAGAAGAAAACTAAGTAAAATGTGCTATTCTAGCATACATCTCATGACATTTTTGATAAATCGATAAGCTCATAAATGATTTCCGTAGACACTTTAGTAGTACCATGAAGAATGTAAACAAAACTGACCTTGACCCGCAGCGACCTCACACTGGGGTCACTGAAGATCAAGGTCAAGGTTATTTACTCTCTATGGTGCCATTTGTACTTTGGAGAGAGCCTCCCACTTCTCTCCTTTCTATCTAAAGTGCCTCTAATTTTTAGAGACACTTTGGAGTGAGACGAGTCGGAGAGTCTTCCTGAAGTCTTGACAACAGGTGTTGGCAATTCGACAACTGGCTGAAGACGTGGGGGTGATCTCTGCCAGTGCAGCCCTTACACACACACACACATACACACACACATACACATACACACACACCATGCTGCAGTAGAAGCCACTGACCGACGAAGATAATGAAAATAGTACAGTTGGGTTAGTGAGATCGTAGACAGTGAGCAATCATTACACGAATAGCGACCAGCAAGCAATAATAATGGAGATCGGAAAACCACAATGAAGACCCAGCGAGAGTATAAGGACCAAAAAAGTTGTATGGAAAAGGAAGGAGTATAAGAAATTCTGATTTGGCTCAGGCCTTAGTCTTCTTGCAATCAATGATAGAGTACTGAGAAATAGCCAAATAATGATAAATAAATACAGTAAAATACAAATAAGGTAGCCTAAACACACACACACACACACACACACACACACACAGCCCACACAGACACTTGGCGGTACGGACGCCAGGCCTGCCGCGCCACGTGCCGGGCCTTAGCAGGCCGTGCCCGTAGCCGACACCAGCCGGAAAGCGCGCCGCAACAGGCACACACATGACAGAAGCAGCACAACACACGCACACACACACCACACACACAACACACACACAGCGGACACACACACCTCACACACATACGACACACACCACACACACGACACATCACCAACACACGACACACAGATCATATATATATATATATATGAATTTAAAACGATTTTTATTGAAAAATTCAGAAAATTTAACAGAAAAAAGTATCATGGTAGTTTTTGTTGAAAATCCATCCCTTATGAGCTACAAACCATTGAAAATAGGCAAAAAATGCGACAATTGCTTAAAATACCAACTTTGACTAGCTATAACTCAAAGCCAAGTGAAGGGATCGTGCTGAAAATTTTTTTGGGAGTCAGTAACAGCCTATAGAACATATGTATAGAGTTGAAACCAAAAAAAATTTGTATCTTTGATTTGACAGAGAACCACCCATGTATATACGTATGCGCATAAAGATGCAAGTTGAATAAACACGTACGCTTTATGCAAACAACGATACGCACTATAAAGCGAGCGCTGTGCAAAGGCTGCGCGCAGACGCATTAAGTCACGTGATTATTTTCTCAATACGCGGTAATTTTTTTTGAAAAGCCAACGCGCACCTATGCATCTAGCGTAAGTCTTCCCGCGTGCTGCGCTGCTTGCAGTCACCGCGTAGGTGGGGCTGCTGGTGTCTAGGTGAACTCTGCAACGAACTAATAAAACAAAAACATTACAACAGATTCAAACTCAAACACAAACTGGGAGGATATACGTGAGAAGATCCTGGATCATTACAATCTGAAGTACGGACGACCTGACGACCTGACGTACGGAGACTCTGTGGCTTCAACTCGTTTTTTTTTTTTAAGTGGCATTTCGCACTCGAAAATTCATCGCCTTATCTACGCAAGCCTTCTACGTATCTCTATTTTGTGCCAACTCCATCCATTTCGCACCTCCCGCCCGATTTCAGTTAAGTCCCTTTTTACGTTGTCCCCCCACCTGCGTCTAGGTCTACCTAGAGGTCGCGGTGTGCTTGGCTTTCCTTTCATTATACGCGCCGCTGTGCGATCTTCTCCCATTCTTGCCACGTGCCCTGCCCATCTTAGTCAACGCGATTTAGTTATTCTGTTTATGTTTATATTCGGTGACGCGTATAAATTGTGTAGCTCGTCATTGTGCAGTTTTCTTCACTCCCCGGTTTCTTCATCTTTCTTTGGCCCGTATAGAACCTTATTTACGAACACCCTAAAACGGTTTTCTACCGCTTTAGTAAGTGCCCAAGTTTCGCACCCGTACAGGATTACCGGCATTATTATAGTCCTATATATCCTTACTTTTACATTTCTAGACAACAGTTTTGATTTTAGTAATCTATTCACGGCGTAGAAGCAGGCATTACCCGAATAAAGTCTCTTGTTAATCTCGGCTTTAATTTCGTTTCGATCATTTGTGGTTATGCCTAAATATCTGAAATTGTTAACCTTTTCAAAAGAATAATTTCCGACTCTAAGATCACCCTCACCTTCGCAAATGCCCAATGTATCCATGATCATATATTTCGTTTTCGATTCGCTCACCTCTAGCCCCGTGTCCTCAGCCGTTTTTATAAGAATTTCCGCGTTTCTCGCTACCGCTGCACCGTTATCCTCTAGTATGACCAAGTCATCCGCATATCCTAGAATTTGTATTTTTCCGTTAAGGGTTGCACCTAGCTCGCTAGTCTGCATTTTTATAACAACATATTCTAGCGTTAAGTTTAAGAGTACCGTAGAGAGACCGTCACCTTGTTTCAAACCGTCGCGTATCATGAATGCTTCGGATACGTTACCGCCTACTCGGACCTTTCCCGTACTTCCGTTCAGACATATTTGAATTAATTTCACGAGTTTTTTGGTACTCCGAGGAGCAAAAGGATTTGATATATTTTGCTTCGTTTGATAGAGTCGTACTCTTTTTTAAAGTCTATAAATAGCTGGTGTATTGTTTCGCAATGTTCCCATTTTTTCTCTAACAACTGTCTTATAGTAAACATTTAATCGCTTGTCGACCTGTTACGCCGGAATACACACTGATCATATTACGTTTGATTATACTTTGTGGCAGGGCCTGTATTACGTTTGATAGAACTTTGTAGCAGGTAGCTAAAAGTGAGATTCCCCGGTAGTTATTGCAATCTGTCTTATTTCCCTTTTTGAAAATCGGTATAATGATAGATTCTTTCCAGTTTTCCGGTATCGTTTCATATTTCCAAACAGCACATACTAGTTCATAAATTTTGAATGTAAGCGCGGTGCCCTTGTATTTAAGTAGTTTAGCTGGTATATAATCGTTTCCCGCGGCCTTATTGTTTTTGAGTTTTTTGATCGCGGCTTCTACTTCTTTGTAGGTCGGTTCTTCCATATGGAGTTCAGCAGTGTGGATTTAGTCTCCCGTTTCCTCGCAGTTTTCATGTACGTTTAGCAACTTATCAAAATATCCTTTCTACAGCTTTAGCAGTTCATTTTCGCTTGTAACGAGATTCCCGCCCTCATCTTTCATTAATTGCGATCTACTCTGGAAACCCTTCCTAATAGCGTTAATTCCTTTGTACATATCTCGCGGGTTATTTTCCTTACTGTTAGTTTCTATTTTTCTAATCTCGTTCTTTTGGTACTCGCGCTTTTTGTTTCTGTAAATCACACCCACTTGTTTTCTTATTTCGTGGTACTCTTCTACGGCCCTATCGCTTCCATTGTGAACGCTGTCCACTTTAGCCTTTTTGCGCCTTTCAAACAAGAGTTCGCACTTTTCGTCAAACCATGGTTTGCTCTTTGGCTTTTTTTTTTACCTATCACTTTCTTCGCGGCCTCTTTTACCGTTCTTTCGATAGCCCCCCATAGACTGTTCGGGTCGTCATCTACCTCCGTCGGTGCATCTGTGTCCTCGAGAACCTGAAACCCGTTACTTATTTCTATTTGATACTGATTTCGCTCTACCCCGTTTCGCAGCTTTTCAATGTCGAAGGTTTCTACTTTGTTCGCCCGTTTACTATTTTGCCCGGCTACTAATTTAGCTCTTAATTTGGCCACTACTAGAAAATGATCCGAGTCGTAATCTGCCCCCCTATAGGATCTTACGTCAAGTACATTCGTATGGCGCCTTTTATCGATAAGGAAGTGATTTGATTTTGCATGGCTTCGTCCGGCGATGTCCACGTTGCTTTGTGTATATCATTGTGCTTAAAGCACGTAATCTTCACTATAAGATCTTTTGCCGCCAGGAAATTTGAGACTCTAATACCGTTATCGTTGCTGGTCTCATGCAGACTTTCCTTGCCTATAGTGGACCTAAACATTTCCTCTTTCCCTATTTTAGCGTTGAAATCTCCTTTTTCTATTTTGGTGTCGTAAGACGCGAATTGATCGATTAATTGTTCCAATGCTTCGTAATAATGATCCTTGACCTTTTCCTCTTTGTCCTCCGTAGGACAGTGTACGTTAATAACCACGTAATTATACCACGCTCCTTCGATGATGATATAAGAGAGTCTGTCCGTCATGCCACTGCCAGTTGTCATCGCTCCCGCATCCTCCACGACAGCAGGATTTTTGTAATGTGTTAAAAGAGATATAGATATAGATATAGATAAGATTATAGACATAGTAAGGTAGAAAGAGAAAGTGAAAATAGGAAATATTGTTGAGTGTTCGTTGTCGTGGTGGTGCTTGCGTAGTGTTTGTAGATGAACCAAGATCTCTGTCACGATAAGAACATTGGAAGAGAAATCATCTTGAATAAAATAGATGAAAAATATCATCTGTCTACGATGAATATTAAAGATCCAGTTGAACTGTTGGAAAAGATTAAAGAAATAAAATGGAACGAATTCAAAAAAACCAACACTTACACAGCTCAAAAACGACTGTTCAATCTGAAATTTAATAAGAACAAGGAATTAGCGTTTAATTTCTGCTTAAGGTTCGAACCTGGTCATAAAATACGAAAGCAACGAAGGAATCGACAAAATGACGGAGACTGCAAAGAAAAGCTTGTTTTTCAACGCCGTAGAGGAAGCCTACCCAGAGATCATCACGGCAGATCATATGTCAAGCCGTGGTATGGGTAGAAGGTATACGTATAATGAACTAAAAGATTTAATTTTTCAGATCGACAATTCACGTCAGAGAAACACCGAGAAGTCAGCTCTACTTGGGAACATCGAGGAAAGTAAGGAGAATGGAAAAGGCTGCCCTTCAGACAGACGCTCCAATAGTAGGAAAAGACCCAGCAAACGATGTGAAAAGTGTGGCAGCCAAAGCCATGTGACAGCTGACTGCTCACACAACGAGCCAAAATGCTTCAATTGCAACAAGTTTGGCCACATAGCAGTAGAGTGCAAAGAACCGAAAAAGGGTTTTTCACGCGAAAGGACATCGGAAAGAAACAGGAGTCAGTCACCCCAACGGAAGCTGTTGAGGTCTGACAGCAAGTCTGCAAGACGCTACAAAACCCAGCCAGCAAATCTCCGAGACGTCGCCCAGTGGGAATTTTGGCGACTTTTAGGGACAAAAATCTGACGACAACACAAATTTTGAGCGATTGATTGACTGAGCAATTTGAGCGATTGCGCTAATTTTTTTTTTTTTAATTACTCGTAAATTATCAAAGTTTAACAGGGTTGGGCTAATATTCCGAATGGTAAAATCATGAAAGTTGAGATGCCAAATAATACAAAAATACTCAAAACTAACAGTATAAGAATACTTGTGCCTTTTGTTAGTACCATAATACAATATTATTGAAAAAAAGATACATATTCCTTTGTATTTTTTCCCGTAAAATACGATAATGCTATTATTAAACGCTAAAGACCCTCACAAATTGTTTAAAATGCAATTGTTTAAACAAATTTAGCAAAAATTACTGATTTTAGCACATTACTCGTTATATCAATATAAAATATATTTTCTTTAGTATGTTCTCCCGTAGAATCCGATAATGATGTTATTAGATACCAAAAACCCTTATAAATTGTTTAAAATTGTTTTAAACAATTTTTACATAAAAATACTGTTTTTATCACATTAATCATTATATTAATGTAAAATTTGTTTTCTTTAGTATTTTTTCTAGTAGAATATAATAATGATGTTATTAATTGCAAAAAACTTTTACATAATGTTTAAATCGCTATTTTTCTTCGCCACAATGAAAATTGTTTTTTTTTTGTATAAAATTCGTATGATCTTTATCCGTAAACATTCAAACATACTCACAAAGTTTAAAAACAAAAATAAATTATTGTCAATTTGACAAAAACAATCAATAAACACGTATGTTTATAATTTCATCAACTACAATTTGTTTAAAAACATATCGATTTAAACATAATGTAAAAGTTTTTTGCGTTTAATAACATTATTATTATATTCTACAGAAAAAAATACTAAAGAAAAGATATTTTATATTGATATGACTATTAATGTGATGAAATCCGTATTTTTAAGTAAAAATTATTTAGACAATTGCATTTTAAACAATTTGTAAGGGTTTTTGGTATCTAATGTTACGTCATAACATTTTTATTTCAAGAAAAATATGTATTTTTAAATATTGCGCGTTTCGAATTTATGTGTGTGTCAGGGTGATTGTGTGATGTGCGCATGCGCGCACGAAACTAGACCCAAAACCACTCCACTACGGTGGCAGCAGTGGATCTAGCGTCGCTCTCTCGCAAATGCGTTTACTCGCTGTATATATACAGTAGTTCGGTTGAATCGGTCAACTGGCAGCTCTACGATTTCGAAAGCAAAATCGTCAATCACATTTGCGTGATATCTTATTCGCTCACCGGGCTGATAGATTATTGAATAATCATCCTATTAAACTTGTACGCCTCAGGGCGGAGTGATTCAACTAAATCATATACACTGTGTAATTCGAGCGTGAGTGAGACGTCGTCGGTTTATAACAATTTTTGAATATCAAGTTGTAGTGTTTTTCATTATTTTCATTGTATTCTGTTTTTCTCCAAAGTATAAATAAATCAGGGTTTTTTATGCCGCAAGGCTTTCCCTTATATCATTTGTTTTCATTTTCAAACCTTAAAACTTATTATAAATATTTATCAAAAATTTTAACTAGGCTATTTAACCACCTAAGGTTAGATAAGCCAATATTATTCATCTAATAACGTCATTATCGTATTCTACGGGAAAAATACTAAAGAAATGATATTTTATATTGATGTAACGATTAATGTGATGAAATCAGTAATTTTTGCTAAATTTGTTTAAACAATTGCATTTTAAACAATTTGTGAGGGTGTTGAGCGTTTTATAATAGCATTATCATATTTTACGGGAAAAAATACAAAGGAATATGTATTTTTCTTTCAGTAATATTGTATTATGGTGCTAACGAAAGGCACAAGTATTTCTTATACTGTTAGTTTTGAGTATTTTTGTATTATTTGGCATATCAACTTTCATGATTTTACCATGGGCCAGGTTGGCCCTATTCGGAATATTAAACTTTAATACTTTACCTGTTAAACCTTGATATTTTACGATTAATTAAAAAAAAAAAAAAAATTGCGCAATCGCTCAAAAATTGTGTACTCGTCAGATTTTTATCCCTAAAAGTAGCCAAAATTCCCACTGTGCGTCGCGATAACCGGTTCCGCAAGTCATCGTCTAGATCAATGTATAGACGATCTGCCTTTAGGTCGCCAACACCAGAAAGAAACAAAGGTACAGTGGCTACAAATTCTGTATGCATGTATGTAAGTCTGAACAAATGTAATAATGCGACACAAAGGTTTATCGTGGATTCAGGCGCGACAGAACACATGGCGAATTCTAAACTTATTTTGACACAGCTACATGAAAAGGCTGCTTATGTGATAGGAGAAGCCAACAAAGATGTAAAGTCGAACATAAAATCATCTAATCAGGGTCAAGTAAAGTTTTAAATGACCAACGGTAAAGTAATAGAGTTAGATAAAGTTATATACGCGGAAAATCTAAGTAAGAATCTGCTCTTACTTAAACGATTTACTGACCAGGGCCTGTGTGTGTATATGGACAATAAAACGATAAATGTATATGAACCAGTTACGGAAGAAATGATCTTAGAAGGAACGTTTAAAAATCCTTTTTGGGTAATTAATTTAAAATTAAAAAAAGATAAAATTCGAAAGATACGCACAGACGTACTGATCTCAGTTAAAAATGGTAAGGAGATAATCAAGAAAAAGGTGACGTTTAGAAATGATGACAAATCGGGCGCATCAACTGATCAAAACCCGGCAAAGCAAGATAATAATAAGTTAGATAATACATCAAACGTAACAAATACAATGAACTTGTGGCACATTAGGCTTGGACATACGTCACTCCATAAAGTAAAGATCCTGAAATCTCTGTATCCGAATATAAAAGAATTTAGTGAAAAAGACCTAGGAATATGCTTGAAAGACTGGGAAATATGTAAAGTAGCAAAAATGAGTAGGCTTAAGTTCGACAATAATAAAGAAATAGCTAATAAGCCGCTACAAAGAGTTAGTGCTGACACAATGGGGCCTATAACACCAGCGACACATCCTAAAGGGTGCAGGTTTATAGTAGATTCAAGTCAGTCGCCACTAAATGTATCAATGACTTCGTGACAAGATGTAGGAATATATGTGGGAAGGACGAAAAATTCTGCTATCTTGACTGCGATCAAGGTACAGATTTCACCAGCGGAAAAACGAAAGAAGTGTCGGATAAATATGGTGCAGAATTGAGAACAGTCTGCCCATATACACCATAACAGAATGGCATTGCAGAAAGGTGCAATCAAACAAAACAGAAACTCACAAGAGCTCTGATGTTCGATTCAAGACAACCTGCAAACGCCTGGGATTTGGCACTTAAAGCTACAGTGTATCTGTACAACGTGACACCCCATAAAACTCTCAACTTTAAGTTGTCGATGTTAACAATCAACCCAGAGGCAAAAGTGTATATTTTTATTATTTTACCTATAAAAAAACAAAATAAAAATCTACAACACACCTATTTCAGTAATCACTTCTATCGGCTGTCCCCAAGACAGCCATTCTTTTCTTTCTTTATGCACGCTTATTCGTATATACTCTCATCGGATATAGCATATACGCATCTTCTCACTGCATCGATAGCTGCTGCGTATTATCAGCAGCTCTCTCTCTCTCTCTCTCTCTCTCTCTCTCTCTCTCTCTCTCTCTCTCTCTCTCTCCACAATATCGTTATAGCTGCGTATCCTACGGAACTTGTTTACAGCCGAGTACGTATATGCATTGATTTTCTATGAATTAGCTCGATGACTTTGTATCGCAGCGGCTAATATCAAAGGGCTTCTAGTTTCAAGACGATTTATTTATTCTCTGAATTATTGCGTATATTAAGTATAGCTACATGTTGATCATGATGTATAACCAGTCAGGGGTGTCAGATTGCTCTAGAAAATTTGACTGTAAGGTTTGGCTCATGTATCGTGCAGGTGAGAAAGCATCGAATGTTCTAGAAGGAGGGGATATCAGCTGTTTTATTGAGTAGCGTATCATCCTCATTATCTACCTCGTCATCAATATCATCGTCGAAACCTTTTTCTGTTTTCAATTCTTCTTTAATATCGGGCTTAACCTCTTCCTTCACTCTCGCCAGTTTCTCTAGCGGACCTACTATGTGCTTAAAAGTCTCACCTAGAGCTTTTTTCATGCTAGCTTTACCTTGCTTCAATAATATATGTTTGCGTCTAATTGCTTCTCTAGCTTTGTCAATTTTCTGAAGAACTACCTTTTCACGTCGAAAGTCTGCCATGTTGACTCTTTGGCGAATCACAGTCTACTATACATTATATATTTGTAGCGAAGCAATCAAAACCTTTTTTATATCGTCCATCATTGATGCCTCGCCTCTTATCGATAAAAAGAAATCCGTGTTTACCATCTTGCCAGCATGCTGAGCATAAAGCTTTGAAGTTTGTGTATGTCATATCAGGATTCACATGATCATCGTATATGTGTTTGAGATTTACGTCATCTTGACGAAAAACTACTAGCACATTTACGTTATCGCGCACCAAATGTTTTGGAATGTGAGCGTATGACTGACAGAGATAGAAATAGTCTACGTTTTTGTGTCTTCCCATGCAAAAGAAAGCCCTGACGTTGTCTTGTCTCTCACAGGCAATGTTATCTAAATCCATAACTGAATCAGGGAGTACGTCTTCAGGTGACACAACTGTATCACAACTGTATGTTCACTGTAGGGGAAGTACTGTATACCAGACAGAGGTCGCGAAAGCTGCTCGAGAAATGTATACTTGGGCTGTTTCTGCGACTTTGAATAGATGTACACCTTCTTAAACTTGAGTCCATCGGGATGCTTTATGAGAGCGAGCAGTGTATTGGTTTTACCGCAATTTGATTGTTCAGAAAATACTGCTCGAATTTTGTCAGGCAGTAATTCCCCGTGACGTTTACGCACTTTCTGCTGCTCTGCTATCGAAATTCGACACTGGCAGCTTGATTTTTTGTTGCTGGAAATCCATATGAACTCTTCATTAGCTGGAGAGCAACTATCGCTGTAGCTATAAAAAGTGCGTTTATAAGTGCATTGAGATCAGTCAAGAGCTGTCCTCTCATGCATCATGATCGTACACAAGCAGCAGCGACGTAAAGGTCGTGGTTTATTAAATACACTCATCAACAAGCTTTCAGTAGAGCTGCATATTCCAGGATATCAGTACTGCGGCCCCGACACTAAACTAGCGAAACGACTAGCACGTGGAGATCCTGGAATCAACGCTCTTGATAGAGCCTGCAAAGAGCACGATCAAGTGGCACGGTAGCGCGACGAAGGCGAGTTTGAGAAGCAGACGGAGCCGCGGCACCCGTGATACTATTTACTTCTATATTGGTGTTCGGATTTTTCATGATACAGAAAAAAATGCTTATCGTTACTGTTCGTGAGTTTTTTTGGCTTATTAGTATCCTTTCTAGGCTAAACTATGATTTTCAACGAAAATTTTTGTAAATAAGCCGTTATTTTTAATAATAAACGAGTGTATACATCGCGAATGCTCGGAACAGTTTTTTTTCTCTAAATTCTCCAGTCTCCAGTGCGTTAGGACCGTGAGGTTGGCTTTCAAAGTGGTAGGAGCATGAAGTTGGCCGCACAAGCTATGCATAATACAGTTGGGTATCGCTTTCCCACAGTTTTCTATACGCTGCGCTGAGTAAATGTATTTACATTGTCTGCTGTCTTACGGGGTGGCCGATGACGAGGTCTAGATGGTGCGCTCTGTGGTTTTTTGTGTCTAGGTGTAGAAATAGTTCGAGGGCGGTGTCTAGGTCTACAGGGTGGCCGATGACGAGGTCTATGTTGTGCGCTCCGTGGTTTTTTGTGTCTAGGTAAAAACATCATACGGGGACGGCGTCTTGGTGTACGGGGTGGCCGATGACGAGGTCTAGGTGGTGCGCTTCGTGGTTTTTGGTGTCTAGGTGTAGAAATAGTTCAAGGGCGGTGTCTACGTGAACAGGGTGGCCGATGACGAGGTCTAGGTGGTGCGCTCCGTGGATTTTGGTGTCTACGTGTAAAAATCATACGAGGACGGGGTCTAGATGTACAGGGTGGCCGATGAGGAGGTCTAGGTGGTGCGCTCCGTGGTTTTTGGTGTCTTATAGGTGTAGAAATCATTCGATGGTAGTGCATCAGAACAATCTGTGATTTCATGTTAGTAATAAAAATTTTACAAAAAAGCCTTATATTTTATTTTTAGGACAAATATTAAATACTCAAAATAATTTACTCAAAAGGACTGAAATCTCTAAAAAAAATTAACTTCAAAAAAGTAAAAGGTTATAGACGAGTTTGATAGATTCCGCAACGAAATAACAGATAAAAAAGAACTGAGATCAATCAAACAAAGTCAAGTTTATTATATTTAATCATAATGAAGCAACAAAATTATTTTTGGTCAATAAAGGGATTACTTAAGTTAAAGTTAAGTTATATAATAATCAATTAGGAACAACTCTCAAGATACTTACTTCGTAACTTGCCATAACCGTTACATTTTGTTTATTGGTAAACAACAAAAATTTTCTTTTTATGTATTAGAACGTCATAAAAACACCAAATGTACAATGAAACGGACATGGCAAGTTACAAAGTAAGTACCTTGAGAGTTGTTCCTAATTGATTATTATATAACTTAACTTTAACTTAAGTAAACCCATTATTGACCAAAAATAATTTTGTTGCTTCATTATGATTAAATATAATAAACTTGACTTTGTTTGATTGATCTCAGTTCTTTTTTATCTGTCATTTCGTTGCGGAACATATCAAACTCGTCTATAACCTTTTACTTTTTTTGAAGTTAATATTTTTTAGAGATTTTATTGCCTACTCACAAAATCGAGAAAACGTCGAAGCAAGAAACGCTGCAGACGAGATTTTGGCTGCAAAAGCCTGGGAGCCAGTCCGAGCGGCAGACGCAGGACTTGTGCGAAAAAGCAGCTGCTCTCGCCATAGCAGGCACCATGAAAGCAAAATCCAAGTTTGGGCCTTAAACAATTTGCTATTCCAAGCAATAAATCAACCAGAAATCACCAAAATTGAATGGCTAATGCCATCTGTGGTGCTTTCGGATAAATATAAAATTAAATTGCTGAATCATCTGGAAAAAGATAGACCTGTCACCATGAGTTTTCGTAGCTGGGAACTATATGATTACCCATTGTTGCCCAGTACATCAAAACACGTATGGACTGTCAAAACTGCTAATCAGCTGGAGAAGCCTCGCTTCATTGTTACGTGCAGTACTATGGTGCACCGGTTATCAAGACTCAGTGCCATGGTACGATTGGGACAACGCCAGAGAGGAACCAATTTAACCTTCAGAAAATCCCACGTTTAAGCGCAAGTCCAAGAGAACATGTAGACAAACATATGGAGAAGAGGTCGATAACTTCTGAGTAATGAAAACGGAACTACTTTGTGACCATGCTGGTAGTAGTGAAGACCAAATTAAGCAACGCAACTTCAGCAAAGTCAAGGCCCAGCACCAGAAGGAGAGGATGTCCATGCAAAGAATTCGAAGGCGGCGTGGTCGAGTTAGAAGTCGAAATCGAAGTAGAAGTCAGAGTTTCAGCAGTAGCTCAAGTCACAGCAGCCGTAGTTCAAGTAGCAGCAGCAGCAACTCAAGCAACAGCAGCTCGGTCAACAGCCGTAGCAGTAACTGTAGCAGCAGTCGCCGTAGCAGAAGCTCTAGTGGTATAGTGGTAATAGCCGGAATAGTAGTCGTTACGACACTCATGTCATCCAACCGAAGCCAGATGGAGTTCGATGTTTAATACCTTCCCAGCCAGTGTATCAAAGCCTTAACTTCGAAGAATGCCAAGTTTGTGGCCAACTAGAGCGGGTTCCAAAACTGCCCTACATGCGCCGCACTTCGTTATCCGTTGGGAAATGGCAACGCGGGAGCAACTCAGAGGTCGATGCTACCCGCACTGTCTTACAACAGACCTCTATCGAAGTGCAGAAAACTGGGCATGTGAGGTCTGCGTTGCAGAGAGAGTTATGCCAGTTTTGGGAGGGGGACGGCGTGGTCCAAGCACACTAGTGTCGCCAGTGAGTAAGCTGAGAAGGAAGCATCATGAGATGGCGAAAGAAGATGTAGAAGAGGAGGAGAAGAGAAATTTCGTAGAGAGGAAGAAATGTTGTGCGGAATTGGAGAAGAAAATTGTCGAAGAGAAGAAGTTCAAGATCGAGAAGTTAGCCAAAGAAGAGAAAAGGGATCCCGAGATAGCGAAGTTAGCCGAAGAAAAGAAGAAGAATTTCGAGAGGGAGAAAATTTTTCTAGAAGAGCAAATTGGTATAGAAAAGGTGGAGGAAATCGTTGCAGAAGAGGTGGATGAATTTCTCGTAGAAGAGGAGAACATTTTCGTGAAAGCTGGCATAATTTGTTGGCCGAAACGAAAAGTCGTAGTCGAAGAATTGGAGGAGCAGAAGATGTTTGCAAACGCTAGCGTAACCCGTTGGCTCAGCAACAACAAGACAACCGCTGGAACTGTCACAGACCATCCGTCCAGTAGTGAAGTAGAGAATGAGAAAAGTGGTAGTGCAGTGAGGTGGAATTTGGATGTAATTCCAACTTCGAGTCCAGCAGCTAACAGCCGTGGCAGGATTAGGGAAACCCTAGTTCGATGCAAGAGGAAGAACGAGTCGAAGGAAAAACTGACATTCTTACCACTCACAAAATTGTAGTCTAGAATCCCATTCTAACCGGTGTTACAGCCTGATCAAGTCAACAGACAAAATGCCAGTAGTACTTCAGATTCTCAGCCAGATAGTACAACCAAAAAGTGTTGGGAGACAGCATTCGTGGATAAAGAGAAGGTTTTATGTAAAAGGAGAATTTTGAAGTTTGTTGAGGAGAAGAAGATGTGTGCCAATACGTACGCAACCCGCGGATTAGTAACGTTACAGTCATAAAGCAAAGAAAAATCGCTAGTACTGTCACAGCATGGCTGTTTAGTAGTGACGAAGAGAGAGAGAGAGAGAAGAGTAGTGGACATAATGTAGTGAAGTTATATCGGGATGTGATTCCGACTCCGATTAATAATTGTCTATCATTACACAAGATTGCAGATTGCCAAGAAGAAACGAACGTTCAACCAGCACAGTTAGAATCAGCAACGCACAGCCGTGGCCATGGGACGAAAGGAAAAACGAGCCGGAAGAGAACCCAAGGTTTTCATCGCTCTCAATATTGCAGCCCAGAACCCATTTCCAGCCGGTATCGCAGCCTAAACAAGTGGGCGAACAGGATACTAGTAGTACTTCAGATGTGTGGCGAGATGACGCAATTAAGGAGTTACGGGAAACAGCATTTGTGGATATAGAAGGTATGTTCGAGCAAGAGGATGTTGAGGATGTGCAAAGAGTACTTGCGAGAGATGGTCGAGAAGAAGTGGCAACCAAGAACAGCTCCGTTGTTCTCTTACCGGCCAGAGGAGTTCAGGTTATGGAGGAAGACGTAGAAGTTGTAGACTTTGCTGAACCGAAAAGGAATTTAGCTACGCTTGACGAAGCCCCTGACGACACTGATCAGGGCTTCATTACACTTGAGGAGAGTTTAAAAGAAAGAGCCATATTTCGAAGGACACCCGTTGAAGACGTATTGCCGCCGAACGAATCAAGAATCAGAGATGCAAAGCTCAAGATAATTGATGGATAACAGCCGTAAGCGATGTCATGGAGTTAAGAAGAATATTGTCTCGAGTAGAGAAAATCTTGAAGGAAGAAGCAGATGATGAGACGAAGGGGAAAAAGGTCGTGAAGTCAACGTCAGTAGAGAAGATCTAGAAGGAAGAAGCAGATGACGAGACGAAGGAGAAGAAGGTCGTGAGGTCAATGCCACTGGAGAAGATCTTGAAGAAGTACGTTGGTGAGCAGACGAAGAAAGAGGTCGTGGGTTCGAGGGTTGAGTCGGAGAGAGAAGATACTTTTGAGCCTCTCAAGGACGTATTTACTGCCCAGGCCCTGACCGTAAATGAGCCAGAAAAGCTAGAAGTGCAGCACTCGTGTCTTGAGTCCGTGCATGAAGAAGAGGCAGGTCTGAAAGCCAAGGAGGAGAGAAGAACCCTCGTTTGGATAGCAGTCAACTGCCGAACAGTCTTTGATCGAGGTAAGATACTTGATGGAATATACTTATTAGTCACGACCATTTTAGGCAACAATAAAGACGCTTGGCTAATGGACTTAAGGAGAATTGCTTATCGAGCTCTCTTCGATCGTGGCTGGATTCACAGCCAGTCCACCAAACTACAGAACATTCCCAATACCGAAGTGGCTTGGGAAATCACGTCATACCCCAGCTGGTTATCATCTAGAGGCAGATTAGAAAATGTTCCGCGAACCACTAGACCACTCAGTACAATAGATTGAGCCGCTGACGGGAGACTCTCCTATTTCACTGCCACTACCTAGCCTCGAAACACCTGCTGTGGGAATAGAGCCGGATAGGGAGGATTCGTAATCACGAGGAGTATCTAAAGCAGGGGTCAAGACATTGCGTCCCATCAACGAGGTGCGAGATCTACTCCAGGACATCAGAGACCCCATTCTAAGACAGGCTTTTGGTCGGAATCACAGCCTAGACCATCGAACAGCTAAACCAGGAGGCAGTTAACCGAAAGGGGTTCATATCATCGCCAGAGTCCAGGAAATTACATCACATTCAAGTGTGAGTATCCGTAATCTATTCCGGGCGTTCTGGTCTTTACGATTTGGTAACTCCTTCACCTAGGTTAAGGTAATCAGATTTTCTTACAGCCATGCAGTCATTCAGGAGTAGTAGAAAGAGAGAAAGAGGGTGAATCATTGAAATTGTTTTTTTTTTTTTTTTTTTTTTGTTGGAAAACTGAAACATTCAGGGTATGTCTAGTTTTGGGAGGGGGAATGCAACGGGGTGACCGTTGAAACTGAACAGTCTCTGTCTCTTACTCATACCGCTCTCTGCCAGGACTGTACCAAGAAATAAACAAGTACTTATTGCATTGGTGCCTTTTAGAATCAAGTACCAGCCGGATAGTACTCGTGTCAAGCCGAGTAAGAGAAAGAGAGAGAGAGAGAGAGAGAGAGAGAGAGATTTTTAGATTTAGATTTTAGATTTTAGATATTTTTATTCATGTACATTATGCTGTACAAAATTATTGATACAGGTAGTAAGTTGATTAGCTGTTCATTGATGAAGGGCGGTGTATGAGTATGAGAGTAATGGAGGCGAGAAATGGGTGACGAATGCTGCTTGAAGATGTTATGTACTCTCTTGTGTGAGGAAGTAGCGCTTAGCTTGCGTTTTGAACTGAGTGATAGATCTATTGTCACGAAGATGAGATGGTAAGGAGTTCCAGAGGTATGAGGCACTGATATGGAATGAGCTCCTCAGTGTCTCCGTGCCGAAGGAGGGCATGTACAGGGCAGTCACCTCACCCCTCACAGGACGGAGTGCAACGTGGAAGTCAAAGAAGGCCAAGATGTACGATGGTATGGCAGTGTTGAAAAGTTTTCTGAGAAAACAGGCCGCAAAGTACTTCCTACGCCCGGCGGTGGTAAGCCATTGCAGTTCACATCTGTAGGGGGTGATGTGCTCGTCCCTCCTTACACCGAAGATGTAACGTATTCCTGTGTTCACCAGTCTCTGTAGTTTAGTGTCAAGTTCTTGAGTAAGGTCACAGTATACTAGAGAGCAGTAGTCTATGATGGGAAAAAGCAGTGCTTGCACGAGATGTTTGCGCAACTCTTGGTTGGTGCTCTTTCTGAAGAAGTATAGCCTATACATTAGTGAATGAGCACGTTTACACAGTTGTGTGACGTGCTCTTTCCAGTTCAATTTAGAATCGAGCACCACTCCCAGACTGCGCACAGACGATTGGTATTCGACCTGGGCTCCCCCTATATTGATAGAGGTGTTAGCGACATTTGGTAAAGCGTTAATGTAGTGGGGGGAGCCCAGGACGATCGCCTGAGTTTTAAGAACGTTTAGCTTTAGATGATTTTGTGCAGCCCAACCTGTAATCCTCTCGGCGTTAGCTGACATCTTCGCGGAACAAGAGTCGAGCTCCTCAAGGTGGCATTGGCTGTAGATTTGCAAGTCATCCGCGTAGATGAGATGTGATACATCGGGGTCGAGGCAGAAACTAATGTCGTTGATGTACAGGGAGAATAGCAGAGGACCCAGGACAGATCCCTGCGGTACTCCCGTGTTGAGAGGACGAAAGGTGGAAAGCTCGCCGTCATCACCAACGACTGCCTGTTTTCTGCCTGTGATATATGAGGCAACCCAGCGGATAACTTGCTTAGAGAAACAGAAGTGTGTTAGCTTTCGAAGAAGCTTGACGTGACATACAGTGTCAAAGGCTTTACTGAAATCGAAGAGAAGAAGAAGAGTTACCTTCTTGTTATTAATGCCACGCCTAACTTCATCCGTTAGCTTGAGTAGGCCGGACTGAGTGCTGTGGCCAGTGCGAAAACCAGTTTGCAAGTCGTCCAGAAATAGCCTGGACTCAAGGTACTCAGAGATTTGCTTATGCACCAGCCACTCCAGTGCCTTTGACAGGAAGCATAGAAGAGAGATCGGACGATAGTCTGTTAAAGATGTAGGAGAGCTGACTTTGTTTAATGCGTGCACTAATGACTTTTTCCAGTCAGAGGGGAAGCACGACTCGCTCAATGACAGGTTAAAAATATGACGAAGAATGGGAGCGAGTACTGGCAGGGCCTTCTGAATAACAACCTGTGGGATGCCGTCGCTACCTCTGGCTTGGGAGTCAAAGTGCGTTATTGCAGCTAAAACGTCCGACTCCGTAATCTCCCTGAAACTGAAGTGTTCAGGGAAATTCAGACTCTCGAGGGTACGCAGATAATCCTCAACAGCAGGAGCTTGCGGGTTGTTGGAAATGCCGCTGAAATGCATATCGAGGTCTTCGTTTGAGAAGCGAGAAGGTGGTTTTAGCTTGGAAGATGTTATTCCAAGCTTCTCTAGCTCTCTCCAGATCTCGCCGACATCTGTCAGGGAGGACAGGCGTGAATGATAATAGTTCAGCCTAGCCTCCTCAACGTGTCTGTGAGCATCATCCCTGGCAAGTAAAATTAAAAAATAGATCCAATGGGAGACGTGATCTGCGAAATCGCCTGTAGAGTCTGTCTCGTTCTTTCACAAGCCCACGAAGAGCCGTGGTGAACCACGGGTGGCGCTTCTGTCCAGGTGTCACTGTGCGTAATGGGGCGAGATGATTTACAGCGTTAGTTAAGTTGGTGTTGAGTACAGCAATGCATTCGTCGAGTGATGAAGTGGCGAGGGATGACCAGTCACATGCCCCGAGGTGGTTCCTCAGTTTCTCGGCGCAGATGCCTTTGTAGTTTCTGTAGGTGAAGGTTTTAGGTACGTGTCGTGGCATCTGTACGTCGAGAGTGGCCGTTATGAGGTCATGTCCGTTTATGAAGGGTGTGTCTGACTTCCAGTGTTCAAGCAGGCGATCCTGCTCGTCTATCAAGCAGAGGTCCAGCCAGGTGTCAGATTCCTGCTTATGGTGCGTGGCGCCATAAGGGACCGACTGTAGGGAGTTCTCCTCTATGAAGGCTCTGATGAACTTAGCATCTTCGGAAGAGGAGAGTTGATCAGCGTTGAAATCGCCCATGATCAGCTTGTTTGAGTAGCAGTGCATATGTGTAGAGAGTTTCTCTATGAAATCATTGCCCTGGATGAAAGGGGCATGTGGTGGACGATAAACAACGCCGACAAAGATGGGAGATACTCCCTTAGCAGAAATCTCGCAGAAGAGATACTCCGGCTTCCCCGGCCTGCCAGACCATGCACCGTCAGATGATGCAATGATGGTAGCAGTCAAAGTGTTATGTATGTAGAGGGCCACACCTCCACCATTTCTATTTCTGTCCCGTCTATATAGTATATAGTCGTCAAGTAAAGGGATTGTTTTGACCTTTTCGTCTAGCCAGGTTTCAGTCACAGCTATTACGTGGAAGGTGGGACGAGTGGACAAAAAGAGCCTAACCGCCTCAATGTGACCCGTGACGGAGTTAGCATTGAAGTGCAGGCCCTTAAACCTTTGGACAGAGTTACCTTGGAAACTGATGAGGAAGTGGCCGATGATGTAGTAGATGATGCTGATGGTGCTGATGGTGGTGCGGGTGGGATGAGATGAACCGTCTTCAGTGGTTGTTGTTGTCCGGCGGCCACTGGGACAAAAAACTTGTCAGGTCTTCGTCGCTGGTGATGACGGTGGCCCTTTCCGTATCCTCTGAAGAACGGATGTGAGACCGTTCCATCTCCTGTACAATAGGTTCTGCACGGCCCCTTGCCCTCGTTCTGCCTCACAGTCTGGCCTGACGCGGCGAGCTTAATGGGTCTCTTGAGAAAGCACTCGTTGATGTTCACACTAGGGCCCGTTGATGGGTCTGGGCTAAAGGGCCTTTTGCTTCCTCGAATGCGCAGCATCTAAACCTCTGGCTGTACGTGGAGTTTTGCCCGTTTTTGATTTTCGGCAGGATGGTCGAACGAACACAGGGCGTGGGACGACAGGGCTGAACAGCAATCGGGTGGACAGTCCTGCTGTCTGCAGCCGAGGTGGCAGTGGCATGGCGTTAGAGTTCCGGTTCCATGAACGGGGACCTGCTCGACTGCGATGTTCCCTTTCGAGGAGCAGAGGATCATAGGACCGGCGGACCGACAAGCACAGAGTATGCCAGTAGATCGAGGGCGGGTCTCGCACTGTGTAGTATAGAACCGCCGACGAGTCGGACGTGTTGTTGGCAGAAGTTTCCTGCTGTCGCCGCTTTGACGGCTTGCGTGCAGTTCACGTGCGCAGAAACTGGCGGATCTCCGGCAGGAATGACAGTGGCCGAGGCGTGGACGGCGTTGGTGTGTTGTGTTTGTTAGTTGTTGCCGGGTCCCTTGGGCAGGTAGAGGAGAGGCGCGGTCGCAGACGAGGTCGTGGTAGCTGCGCCTGAGTTCCGTTGATGCTTGCTCTTGCCTTCTCCATACGGCGTTTGAAGCAGAGGTAGATCGTCGAGGGCCCTGAGTACGCAGCTCGATGGGGCCAAGCTTTCCTCCAGACTAGAGATCTTCGTGGACATGTTCCTTTGCTCCCTCACCGGCTCGTCCTGCTTGCGCGCGTATTTCTGTCAACGCTGCCGAGATGTTCCTGCAGTGTGACATCAGCTGCACTCGATGTTTGACGCGCCGGCGACTGATGCGCGATGGTACGTGGTGGAGGGAGGCGCAAGGCGGGCTTTCTTTTGGTCGTGGTGTTTGTTGTTGGCCTTGCGCTCTAGAGACGTCTGGGTGCTACTGTTAAGCTGACAACTCCAGCCTTCTCTTAGCTGTACACGTCAGCACAGCGCTCGAAACAGGCAAACGTCGCGACGCGCCCTTCACAGGCAGGGATCTGAATGTGATACCTTTGTGTGGAAGTGGTTCTGACAAAGTTCACATTGTTTAGCGGCCCTGGGTCCTGATAAGGGCTTGTCGCATTTATCGCAAGATGATCGAAGGTGGATCCGCCGGGCGTTTACTCCACTTGTACTCACTTTTGACGGCACAACTTACTGGCAGTCGATAATGTAGAGCGGGCGAAGATATTGTTTTCCTTGTCCTGTGAGATGTCGCGCCGAGACTGTGTGGAGAACAAAAACAAGCAAGTATGAAAGAAACAAAGCCGAGCGAATTGAGGTTAGGTGAGGAGGGCAGATGCTTGCAGCGCGAAGATGGTGAAGAGAAAGAATGCAGCCTCAGTGAATTATATGTCACTCTGAAGGTTGCAATTAAGGTGCGTGCAACAAGCGTAACAAAAGGCGCCGAGGCAGAGTGCGCAGAAAAAGTATACAAAGTAGGCGTACACAACGAAGCGTCTAGTACTCAACAAGGCCGGCAGAGGGAGGGAGAGAGAGAGAGAGAGAGAGAGAGAGAGAGAAAGACGAGAAGAGCAGAGGAGAGAGCAGAGAGAGAGATCCCAACCGCCACAAGCAGTTACGGGGGGTGGCGGGGGAGTGGGACGGAACACGCGCGCCCCTGCGCCAGCGCACGGACCCCCGGGAGGGAGGACGGATGGAGATTATGTCACGGTTGGCTCGTTGTGATCGCGGCCGGGACCTCCGTATCGCCGTCACCGCGTCCCGCTGGCCGGGTAATGTGTGACATCGTCCGGGCGTGCACTTCTCCCGTAAGTAGGACGTCGGCGCCCCTCGGATCCAGGCCACGCGGCATCAGCGGCGTTGTGTGGGGTGCGCGGCCTAACTGGCCCGTTGGTCCGACTGTCGCGTCGCGTTTAACACGCGTGCACTACGGCAGCCCAACTGTTGCCGCCGGTCTGGCCGCGGTATAGATCGTTAAAAAACGTATGGTCGAGTCCGCATTAAGTGCGTTCTGGCTCGCGGGCAGTGTCTTCGTCGGATTTACGAGACCTAGTGCGTTGTCGGGCGCTTGGCCGTGGGCCGGTTATGTCGACGATGTCCTGGACTGGCTCTTACATTCGAACGGATTTACCGGCGCGACGCGCTGACTGCTATTGGGTATTCAGGACCCGTCTTTGAAACAGGACCAAGGGAGTCTAACATGGTGCGCGAGTCATTGGACTGGTAAGCCTAAAGGCGCAAGTGAAAGTGAGGTCGGCCTAGAGTCGACCGAGGGGAGGATGGTCGCGTTCAAAGTATGCGAGCCCGCCTCCCGGGCGGTCTCGTGCTCATTGGAGAGCAGAGGCGCACACCAGACGTAGATCACGTTGGACGGACGAAGATGGATGAAGCTATGCTGGTCAGGACGAAGTCAGGGGAAACCTGATCGGAGGTCCGTAGCGATTCTGACAGTGCAAAAGTCGATCGTCGGAACTGGTATATGGGGCGAAAGACTAATCGAACATCTAGTAGCTGGTTCCTTCCGAGTTTTCCCTCAGGATAGCTGCCAGGCCTGCTTTGAGGCGACGTCTCATTGGTAAACGAAGATTAGAGGCCTGGGGCGGAAACGACTTCAACGCTATTTCCGTCAAACTTAAAATGGTGAGATCTCTGGTTGCTTGAACGTTGAACCACGAGTTATTGCAATGGATTCAGGAGTGCCCAGTGGGGGCCAATTTTGGAGAAAGCAGAACTGGCTGCTGTGGGGATGAACCGAAACGTTCCGAGTTAGAAGGCGCCTTAAGTCGAGCTTATGGGATCCATGATAAGGCGTTGGTTGCTCTAAGACTAGATAAGAAGAAGGCTGTTGAAAGAGGGCAGACATGTGGGGTTGAATGGTTGGAACCGAGCTGCCGGGTAAGTGGACAGGAGAAAGGTGGCAAGTGCGAGAGACAGAGATGAGTCAAGAGCACAGAGTGGGGAGAGGGGCGGGCTGCAGAACGTAGCAAGGGTTGCACGGGCTCAGGAGCGAACGGGGTTGAGTACGATTACTAAGAAGGAGGCGAGGACCGTTCCCGGTAAAACACTGCGCACAGGAAGTACCGTGTGCGGCCTAAGACTGTCTAAAGCCGCTCGCGCGAGCGGCGCGGCGTGGGCGTCATGAGGCCTCCTGAAGAAGCGCGAGGGCTAATATAGCTGATCTCTGGTAGCGCTCGCAACCGGCGCGCTAAATCGACTGTGGTGGTGTGTGGGTGGTGGGTGGGAGGGGGGGGTGGTAATTACGTCACAATCGATCGTAGGCATTATTAGAGTGGTGGGGGAATTGGCAGTTATTTGAAAGGTTTAGCTCGTGCTGCCTTACCTCTAGTGAAGCGCGGCGCCAAGTCTTTCAATGAGAACGCACCTTTCAGAGAGGCGCTGAGTCAGCGAGTGCGTGAGAGTGGGGGTAATCTCAAACGCAAAGCTACGCAGGTATTGGATAAAATAATGATGACAACGGATGAACAGAAGGAAGTGGGGGGTGGAGGGAAAAAGGCAGGTCTGAGTATATGAAGCTGCAGCCGGTACAAAAAGCTCAGTCAGACTCTAATCTTGGAGTTGAGAAGAAGAAGAAGAAGAAGAAGAAGAAGCAGTCAGTAACTAAGAAAAAAACAAAACAACAGTAGCTGAAGATATTTTTGACAGTTAAAAATCTCTTTATGTTTTACCACGACCACCACTACCAAGAAACATGGCTTTCTTACACATAGACTCTTGTGATTCACTGAAGTCGGAGTTGTCGTTTTTTAATCTGTCGTCAACTCAGACGGTAATTGAGAATTCTCATTGGGTACAGTATGAGCCAATCTCCTCGCTTACTGACCAAGCACCAATAAAATTTACGATCCCTGGCAACAGTGAATATTTAGATTTAGCTCACACCATGCTAAGTCTACGTGTGGCTATAACATCAATTATGCCTTTAGAGGATAAAGAAGCAACACCCCCTGTCGCCGGGCCAGTAAATAACTTTATGCATTCACTGTTCAATCAAGTGGATGAATTTTTTAATCAGAAGCCTGTGTCACCGCCAAATAATGCATACGCCTACAGATCGTATATTGAGACGTTGTTAAATTATGGTCAAACAGCAAAAAACTCACACCTGCTGAGCAGTGTCATGTGGTATGACGACACAGGTGGTAAAATGGATAACACCGATGCAGGTAATGTGGGTTTTGCTAAGCGACAGAACGCTATGACCGATAATAAAATCAATTTATTGTGGTACTTGCACGTAGTCGTGCTTAACATGGATAGATTACCTCTTGGCGGTGTTGAGGTGCGTGTGCGACTTGTGCGCTCTCGTGACAGTTTTTGCTTAATGGATCCCAATGCCGCATACACGGTACACATAACCGAGGTGACACTGTTTTTTCGTCGAGTAAAGGTTAATCCGAGTATTTCGTTTGCTTATGAGAAAATGCTGTCTAAAGTCACAGCAAAGTATCCACTTACACGTGTGGAGGTGAAAAACGTAATCCTAAACAGTGGTGTGCATGGATAGTCGATAGATAACGATATACTAGGTCAATTACCGAAAAGAATTATTAACGGTTTTATCGAGAATAAGGCTTATAACGGTGATACAAAGCTCAATTGGTTTAATTTCAAAAATTTCAATATTAATTTCATGTGTTTGTATGTGGATGGTGTACAAGTCCCCTCGAAACCACTACAGCCTGACTTCAAAAATACAAAAATGTATGTGGATGCGTATCACACACTCTTTTCGGGTACAGGTGTGCATTTTTCAAATACCGGTAATTCGATAAGTCATGATGCATACTCAAATGGCTACTGTCTTTTTGCGTTCGATTTGACACCTGACCTATCGGCCAACAACGATACCTATTGGAATTTAATTAGAAGAGGTAGTGTGAGAATTGATGTGAGATATGATGATGCATTAGCTGCTGTTGTGAATTGCATAATTTATGCTAAGTATGACAATCGGTTGGAGATTGACTCGTATCGACAAGTTTTGGTTGATTATAGCGGTTGAGAAAGAGCTGGCGCACCTCAAAACCTAATAAAACCTTCACCACCACAACTCGTGTCAGTCGCTCCATATTTCTTGAGCCGAACAGACAAACGAAAAATGGATCTAGTCATTGATTTGCAGTTTACAAGGATAACAAGGGCCGTTTAGTACCGAAAGAAGTGGGTTTAGTGGTGTTGGATAAAGAAAATTCGGTACATTGGATTATAACACCTACCTGCAATACCAGTTTTTTGAAGAAAAATAATTTAAAAGAGAATAATTGGCTGACGTTGAACTATCATGGTCTGGATTGGTACGAGGGTGACGTCTCGATAAAGAAATTTTATAAAAGTTTGCAAGATATTTGTAAAAGAGTGAAAAAAATGTATGTGCCAGGGGAGGAGAAGGCAAAATTGCTAAGTAAGATTACCACACGAGAAATCATCAATTTGGAGAAGGAGCAGGTTTTTCCGTCTTTTTGCAGATTACCTTACACTGAGAGATATTGTGCGCAACACGCTATCAAGTACTGTGCACTCAAGTATAGATGCGCGCTAAACAACGCATACAAATTGAAACTATGGTTAAATACACGAGGAAGTGAAAGTGATATTGTTAGATCAGCAGAACGCCCCTTCTCACCACCCTTCTACCTCTGTAAAAATGAATTCGCTGGATATCCTTCAGAAGTTGCGAAAAATGAGCTTTCATGCGGTTGGAGTCTATCCAACAGATAGAATTCCGATAACGTGGGTAAACCGTGTGGCTTTGTGCTTAATATGGAGAGTCATAGGAGACGCGGTATACACTGGGTGGCTATATATGTGACTAAGAGCGGTATCAGATGGTATTTTGATAGTTTTGGCACACCACCATACATCACCATGCATAAGGTGGAATAATATTCGATTACAAAGCAGTTTTTCTGATACTTGTGGCAAATATTGCATCATGTTTCTATATTATATGATTACTGGCTTGGGTATGCGACGATTCCTCAAAAATTTCTCATCAGACTTGAGAAAAAATGATCAGATAGCAGAAAAGTTTGCTGACAAGTTGTGATGTAATATTGCAGAATGTGATATGAAATGGTAGAGTAAGAAGATATTTTAGCTTGTGTGGCTTTTGGAAAGTGCTAGTACTGTACATTTTTATTGAATCCCCACTCTAGAATCAGAGATTCTATTGGTCTCCCACCTCTGTAAAGACTGATCCTCATTGGTCACGCCTGTAACACCCCACACCAGCTCCGCAGGGTTTTCAATTTAAAACTATAAAAAACTAAAGTCTCGCGACTTGCTTTTTAGAAAAATTACACGCAAATAAGCGTACTCTCCCATTTTTCTCACCGACGCTCCGGGCCACAGCTGATCAGCCAGCTGCAAGCAACAACAGCAGCGCCATCAGGCAGTAGCTGCGGCAGCGGGAGACATCACGCGGCAGCGGCAGCTGCGAGCGCGATATAGCTATACTCAGCGGCAGTAGCGAGCGCGTATATCTATACATGTAGCACAGCGAGCGGTACGGCTTGCACAGCGTGAGAGTGGGAAGATGACGTAGCGGCGGCGCGGCGCGCGCATCTCTGTATACTTGTACGAATGGTTTTTGTATATAGGTGTGAATGTGTGTGTATATATTTTATGTAAGCGTTTTTTCGGCGGCTCGAGTCCCGCTCTCTTCGTAGCCTTTATGAGGACCTGCGCGGCCTATGGCCAGTCACTAGCTCCAGCGCAATTATCAGCGCACTAGTCCTACCAAGAGCAACCATAAAGCCTTGGTAGTAAAAAGACTTAGAATATTTTCTCACTTTTGAAGGACTTATAAAATTTTCTAGTCAAGCAAAGATATCGCAATTTAAGCGTATTAGTCTTAGACTTAGAAACATTTCAGTTCCTTTCAAAAGACTTAGAGAAATTTTCGAATATTCTTATACTTATAAAAACTATCTATAGTCAAGCACGATATCGCAATTTAACGCGTATCTGTCTTAGACTTAAACAAATTTCTCTAATTATCAAACATTTGTAAAATTTTGAATCATCAAGATAACGCAAATTAAGCGTATCGGATTATATTTTCATTTGTAAAAATCAAAAGCGGATTTACTATTTTATTTCATTTTGTGATATTGAATATATGCAATAATCAAGGCAATATTCTCAATTCTATTTGAATATATTTATGTGGTTAAAATTATAGTCTTATTATTGTGTTAATTTCCACTGCTTTTCTCTAGAAAAACCATTAAATTACATATTTTTTGCATAAATCTATATAACTACAGGACCGAAAAAAGTCGTGACCGTTTCATGTTTTGCTTTATATTCTGCAACAAGAATTCTTGCTTGTTCGCACTCTGCTTCTTCGCGTCCTACTGTTTCACAGATTGTGCAAATTCTGTATGGGGACCTGCTTTCGCCTACTTTACAAAATTTTATTGTATGACCTTTTTTATTGCATTTTTTGCACACGGCATCTGGACAATTCTGTACTGTATGTCCCAACATGTCGCAATATTCACATTTATCAATATTATTGCTTCCTCCTCAAGAGGAAGCTTTGTAATAGTAAAATTTTCAGTTTTGCTAATACTTCGTGGAAACGCATTTGGAGGTGTTTGGAGTACGAATCATACGTTTTTAGAAAATGTCCGTGCGGATGGCTGTGTGTGTGTGTGTGTGTGTGTGTGTATGTGTGTGTGTGTATGTACGTATACCGCCCCAAATTTTGGAACCACTGCGACGGATCGTAATAAATTGACACTGCATATATTTTTTTCTAACTTCTGAATTTAGGTCATTTTCAGCACGACCGCGACACGGTAAGTGCCTTTCGTGTGCGAAAAATGTGTACCATGCGATATCTCGCACAATTTTCGACCGATCGGGCTGACATTTTAGGAGAAGTCTCCTTTCGCAAAAGATAAAAAATTATTTTTTTTTTTATCCCGATCCTCTACGTCGTTTTGAAATGCGGGCACAATTTGTTTAGATTTTATGGATTTTTACGTGTATTTCCAATAAAAACTTTGGTGTTACACGATTAACTCTGAGCAGAATTTAATCACTCGGAGCTAAAAATTTGACCTGTGTCATCCTCATATATGAAGAGTAAGCTGAACAGTTTATTTTGGGCTGTATCTGCATGTATACGCAGAATGCGGTACACCTTCAAAAATCGCTAAAAACGGTTTTTTGCGTAACTCGACATATAAGGCATTCATACAAAAAAAAAGTAAATGAAATAGTGGTAAACTATTTTAAAAATACAACTTGTTTCTATTGACCATGAATCAGGAAATGCATGATAGCCTCGAGTTACAGCAATCGATTTTTTACTTTGCGAACAATACCAATTATTTTGCCAATAAAACTTTGCCGGATTTGATCGTTTACTTAAATGATTAAAATATAAAAAGTTAGTAATATTTTGAATCACAACTTTTTACCGTGGAAAACAATTTTTTCTTACACGATTAACAACAACAACCATAGAACCGATTTTTTAGCAGGGAAAGCGGACGTTAAATACCGGCGTATGCAAATTAATAAAATCTTTGTTACTAAACAATTACTCCTCTTCCAAAAGTATAGTTTATTGCTGCACACCTGCTTGCATTGTGTTTTCATTTTTTACCTACAAAAGAAAAACAGAATACAATTAAAACCTAAGAAACTCTGGGTACCTTAATAATAGTTGTAAGTAAAAAACCAATTTTATGATCTACATTCTAAGCACTCGGCCATCTGCACAAAATATAAATTACACATAAAATGACAAATTGAAATCATTTAAATTATATGAACACATTGGACACTGATGCTTCACAATACTAACGCATGATCCAGTATGTACTGAATATAGGCATAATACCCGATGCCCTGATCTACTGCTCCCATCCAGCAGACATGATATACATCCAGTCTGTAGTATGACCGTAAAACTGAAAACAAAAGAAATCATATTAAAACTCAGATCAACAAAAAATTATTAACTCACTGATCTTCCATGATAAAAACACTCATCCGTCAATAGTAGGTAAAGCAGTATTGCGCGGATCTTGATGAGAGCTTCTTGCCAACTCCAAGATTTGATGGCTCAGATACGAGAATGACACAATATCTCTATAGTTGTAGTCCGTGCAATGCAGTAGACTATATTGTCAACCAAATGCAGCATTGCTCGTACACTAGACCATATAGGAAATATAGTTACAAACTTTTTCTCAAGATAGTTTATATATTACAAAAGAAACTAGCCAAATATTAATAATCATCCTTAGGTACCGCAAGCATTAAAAATATTGATTTGAAACTTAGAACATGTATCAAGTATTCTAACACCAAAAACTTTATAGAGTTAAAATATCAATTAAAACATACAGTAAAACAGTCATATGCAATTGTTGTATATTACCATGGATCGAATAGTACAAACCATCATCCAGAACAGTATTAAAGTAGTTAAAAGTATGACAAGAACATCCAGTCCAATACTACCAGCAGCGAATCCAGCTCCAACATCAATTTCGACATGGTTCTTACGCACAGTCAGCAAACGCCAACCAGGACTATCAGAAGGAAGAATACAGGTCCATGGTAATTCCAGCAGTGCGTTCACGCACAACATAAAATGCCGCCAGGATAGCAACAAGTTCGGAATATAGTTTTGAGGGTTAGTCTCGCGGAGTGGATTGGATCAGCTTACAAACACCAAGCAGCCACGAAGCAGATAATGTTGAAGAGCCGAGAGACGCCAATCAGCCGCCATACAGCGCGAGAGTAAATCTAGCTGCAGGATCAATCTTCAATGTATGGCAGGGATCAGTCAGCAACGCCAGCCGTGATGTCAATTAGAGTAGTGTGAATTGCTCAGTCGACCACTGGAGGTGCTTTCAAAGAAGCCAGAGCAACACCCGAGCCTGCATCAGCTTAGACAGTGCGACAGCACCCGGCGTAGTGCTTCCATTGTCAAATTAGGCAACATAATTCTGCTCCTGGATTACCAATGGCCGATATAAGCATATCAGTAGGAGACATCAGCGGATTACAACAACTGATTTACACTCTTTAAAACAGATCCACAAATCAATATCACTGATTTCACGCTACATAACCAAAAAATCGATAACACAAAACATATACTTGTTATGGATCTTGTTTGATGTGAATCGTCACCCTACGACAGCATCCAGACAGAATAATATATCAGCACGCAATTAAATCAGCACAGGACAGCAAGCAGGAAGTAAGTGCACGAATAGAAAAAAGATAAACCTCCAAGCCAAAACTCAAATTTTGTAAAAGTTTCGATCTTCACATCTGCAGACCTGCTTCACGATATAATGATATAGTCAACACATTGCACTCTGCTGCCAAAATTCCGGGTGCAGAGCCTTGAAGACCTTTTGCCCTGTTTTACAAAGCCGAACCGCGAAGAGTACTGAAACCATCCAGCGAGCGGCGGAGATCGCACAACGAAGGAGACAGAGGTTGCTTGTAACGCACACAGGTAAAACAGGAACATAAGGACGCATTCTGCTTAAATTTTTAAATACTTATAACACTACTGCATCGCGTCGTTTTTCTCGTTTTCACTACGCACCTCACTTATAATATCGCCCAAAAGAATGTACAGAGCAAAAAATGTGCGGTTAGCGGAGGCCGATCCGGCGGGCTACTTCAAAAACAACGTCAAAACACACACGACCAGACAGAGCCTGCGTGAACAGCCAGCGTCGCGCTCGCATGCCGCACAATGTATGCGCAGTGGGGTTCGAGCTCGCTAGGCGCCTCGTTTCGATAGAGCAGACAACATTAATGCTATTTTCTTTGCACAAAATGTTATGACTTTAGAACGTCTCATGGAAATTCACTTTGTTAGCATATCGACGTCACAAGTCTACACATCAAGACTGGCAATGTATTATTCCACCATAGGATGTTCCGATTTGGTCCACTTATGAAATTTCGGTATATTTGATCAACCTGCGCCACTTGTCGCTTAACAGGCGAATTCCCATCTAAGCAATATAATTAATTAAAGATAATATAAAAATATAATTTTTTTTAATCTTATGGAATAATAATTGGTTTTTTTATCATATTTAAAGTAAATTTGTCGCGATAAAAGAATACATATCAAAATTATGAATGTATATTCCAAAATCAATAATATTGAAAATTATGATGTTAAAAACTAAAATAAATAAAAACATTCGAGTTACGCAGGCCAACACAATTTTTTATTTGTATACAAAATAGATACAAAATTAATTTTTTTTCATCGTTTTTTTATTTTTTATTTTTTTTTATATATATTAAGTAACAAACGTCAGACAGCGAGAGTGCAGCGCCGACACCGGCAGGTACTTATAACGAGCGCGAAGCGCGAGCGAAGCGGGCTTGGCGCTTGGCGAGGTCAGCGGTCGCGCTTATGCGCAAAACGCGAAGCACGAAGCGCTTCGCGTTTTTGCGTGCCTTGCATCGCTTCGCGATGCAAGGCGGCAAGCCACATAGCGGCCGAAGGCCGCGTTGTGGCGCGCTAGTTTGTTTTATGATTCTGACCAATTTTATGGCCATATTATAGCCATTTTTCTATTTTTGAAAAATATGCTTTTTTATAATGATATGATTTATACAATATATTCAACAATAGTGTATCTAAAAGAACATACATTTGTCTACTTTTTTCCCGCAAGATTATCTAGATTGGCTGGTCTGTTCATTTTTTATAGATATAAAAGGTAATTTTTCATAAACATATATAACTCAAAAATAAATAGTTAAATGTTTTGAAAAAATTCATGACAATTAAAAAACAACGATATCTACTAGATTGCGCGATTCTACACCTGACTGCAGCGCCATCTGAGCTTGGCCGCACAATTCTGAACTTTTTGATACGGCCGCCCCTTAAATTTAAATTAAAATTTTAGGAAAAGATTGATCTTTTGATCACTTCGGCTAGGTTCTTTTGTAGCTTATGAAACCTTTTAGTTTAAAAGATATGAATAATTCAAATTCTTCAACTCTCACCCTGTATACTCTGTGTGACTGAACATTATTATTTTTGTTAAACCATATAATTTGGTAATAAAGCTATGATATATTTGAGAGTTTCATGGTTTTATAAAATGTCCGTGCAGGGGCTTTGTCTGTAATGTTGTTGGGCGTGCATGCGTGCGTACGTATACTGTTATATTTCTGGAACAACATACCGTCTCGAATGATCATCGTAATAAGATTGGACGTGCATATATGTTTTCTGATTCTGAATTTGAATAAACCTATCCTTTTAGTATCGAATAGTAGCGAATATTTAAATCAAAGAATGAGTTGATTGTTCCATGTAATTATCTTCCACTAGCAGAATAGGAGGAAGCTAAGTGCCAATGACTTGGCAGCGGTTTTGATCATGTTGTTTGAGCATATATTTAGGTTATGTCCTGTTTCTTTACATTTCCAGCATATTTCATAATCTCTTATATAAGGACATTGTCCCACATCGTGCCCCATTTCTTGGCAGTATTGGCAATGATTGTTTTGTTTTTTGTTGAATCGACATGCGCTGATCGAATGTNACGACATGCGCTGATCCAATGTCCTGGTTGGCTGCAAAATTTGCAGGTCAACTTTATCTTATTCTTGACATTCATACAATTATTTGAAAAATGATCTACTCCTTTGCAGTACACGCATGCTGCTGCTCGACAAAAAAGAGCCTCGTGCTGGAAGTCTCTACATATTTGACATGTCAGCACTTTCAGAGGTTGTTCCACTTTTCGTTCGTAATTTTCGTACGTGTTAGATACGATGCCTCTGCTTATCTCTTTTCTTTTCTTTAAGTCAGTTTCGATTTCTATGGCTGCCCTTGAAATATCCTCTACAGTGTTTTCTGTCCCTAGTTCATATTTTATTTCTGGTTTAAGACCTTTTTTATATTTCTTTGATGCTTCTGCGTTTAATTCTGCGTCGAATTTTTTTAGATCTTCTTGAGATAATCCTTCTTGTTTTCTCAATTCTTTTATTTTCAATACTATTTTACGTAATCTATTTGTTGGATTCAAATATCCGCGCCCTGCCCAGAGGCCTCTTGGGCAGCCCACTAGGTGGCTCTCACCATCACCGTCTCCACTCTCCCTCTGCACGGGCCCACGCGCCACCCCCTCAAATCAGTACAGTTCCAGCTACCTGTGGAGACGGACGTCTCAGGCCTATACAGTGTCACAATAAACGCCATTCTCCACCTCAATCCACCTGTCTCATTCATTTCGAGCCCTCCGCTCCAACACTGGTCCTTCGAGCCGGATTCACCACACGCATACAACAATGAGGATGAGTTCTACGCCAGCAACACTGACAGTCTTCAGCGCCGGCAGTAAATCCGCACGCGACGTGAGCCGAGCCGTTACACCGGACATCATGCTTCTAGACCTTCATCATCGACCCTTTTTCTTTCGGAGTAAGTACGCGGACAGCAGGTACCGACATGCATAAGATCAAACGTGCGGCGTTATCTCGGGTGCATCTCACGCCACGCCGCCTCAACGACGCGCACGCGTCGCCATCTTGTCCGCGACGCGCGGAGTCGTCAACGACGCGCACACGTCGTCATCTTGTCCGCGACGCGCGGAGTCCACCACGCCAAGCCCGATCCTCAATCAGCTGATCAGTTGTTATGCGCCTGCCCGGCATTGCCGCTGCACGTCTACGCAGCATCCCTGCAGCCCTCGGCTAGCGGGTCGGCTGCTCGACGCTGCTGCCTCCTCGCTAAGTCTCTCGCCCAGTTGCTCGGCCGCCTCATCTCCCGACATACCCGCCGCACGCAGCCCGAAACATTCGAATGGTCGCGCTCAACACAAACAGTTAAAGTTTATGGCCCTACTCGACCCTTCGCGCACACCCGTACCTCTTCCTTGCCGGCCTCGGTCAGCTGACGTACCGCTCTACGCTGCCAGGTATCTTTGCCGCATCGGGCCGTGAAGACCCAACCCAAACGGCTTGAGGTTTATGACTCTCATTCAGCCCTCTGCTGCGGCTATCGGATTCTCGAGGAATCCCCAAATCCGCACGTGGCCGCCATTCAGTCTAACACAGCGCTGTCTCTTGCCACTTTTCCGAGCCTTAGATCGCACAATGACAATCATCGCCGATCGTGAAGCAACAAAGTTTCCTTGCAGCTCGCTGCGCACACCCGGGCCTTATGTCGCCAATCCTTCTAGGATGCTTCATCAAGCGCTTCGAAAAGTAGCGTTCTTCTCGGAACAACGCGCACCTTCAGTCTGCAACTCCACGCACCTCCACGCACCTCCACGCCCGAGCAAGAGCCACTTGCAGCCTGACACCTGCTGCACACCTCGCTTTCTCGCTGACTCCATCTCGCGTCCCAAACTAAACGCACCCGCGTCTTCCCTTCGAGACCTGGCGCCCGGGATGTCTCGAGATAGCCCAGTGGCATAAAGACGACGCACTAGGGAGCTCGGCAGTCACCCATGCGACGTTGCAAACGTCGCAGCCACGCAAAACGTGTGTTGCTGTTTTGCGCGGCAAATTCTCCTTAACGCATAAGGCCGAGAAAGAGACAGTCGGCGTGTGCGAAGCCCGCGTTTCTCGGACGTGAGCTACGTCCCGGGAATTCGCGGAAATTGCCAGCCGTCGTGAGCTCTGGGAAGAAGTTCGCCGGTCCGAGCTGGCGCGAGACGAGCAGCCAATCAGCCCGTCTCGCGCCTCGCTTGGCCAATCGGACTACGTTATCGGCCGGGCCCTAACGGTCGGGAGAGTGTCGCCGAGCGCGCGAACGCAGCGTGACTCGG
>CM053168.1:37387196-37427883 GCA_012977825.3 Pteromalus puparum
AAACTATGGTTAATACACGAGGAAGTGAAAGTGATATTGTTAGATCAGCAGAACGCCCCTTCTCACCACCCTTCTACCTCTGTAAAAATGAATTCGCTGGATATCCTTCAGAAGTTGCGAAAAATGAGCTTTCATGCGGTTGGAGTCTATCCAACAGATAGAATTCCGATAACGTGGGTAAACCGTGTGGCTTTGTGCTTAATATGGAGAGTCATAGGAGACGCGGTATACACTGGGTGGCTATATATGTGACTAAGAGCGGTATCAGATGGTATTGTGATAGTTTTGGCACACCACATACATCACCATGCATAAGGTGGAATAATATTCGATTACAAAGCAGTTTTTCTGATACTTGTGGCAAATATTGCATCATGTTTCTATATTTATGATTACTGCTTGGGTATGCGACGATTCCTCAAAAATTTCTCATCAGACTTGAGAAAAATGATCAGATAGCAGAAAAGTTTGCCTGACAAGTTGTGATGTATATTGCAGAATGTGATATGCAAAATGGTAGAGTAAGAAGATATTTTAGCTTGTGTGGCTTTTGGAAAGTGCTAGTACTGTACATTTTTATTGAATCCCCACTCTAGAATCAGAGATTCTATTGGTCTCCCACCTCTGTAAAGACTGATCCCTCATTGGTCACGCTTTAACACCCCACACCAGCTCCGCAGGGTTTTCAATTTAAAACTATAAAAAAACTAAGTCTCGCGACTTGCTTTTTAGAAAAATTACACGCAATAAGCGTACTCTCCCATTTTTCTCACCGACGCTCCGGGCCACAGCTGATCAGGCCAGCTGCAAGCAACAAACAGCACGCCATCAGGCAGTAGCTGCGGCAGCGGGAGACATCACGCGGCAGCGGCAGCTGCGAGCGCGATATAGCTATACTCAGCGGCAGTAGCGAGCGCGTATATCTATACATGTAGCACCAGCGAGCGGTACGGCTTGCACAGCGTGAGAGTGGGAAGATGACGTAGCGGCGGCGCGGCGCGCGCATCTCTGTATACTTGTACGAATGGTTTTTGTATATAGGTGTGAATGTGTGTGTATATATTTTATGTAAGCGTTTTTTCGGCGGCTCGAGTCCCGCTCTCTTCGTAGCCTTTATGAGGACCTGCGCGGCCTATGGCCAGTCACTAGCTCCAGCGCAATTATCAGCGCACTAGTCCTACCAAGAGCAACCATAAAGCCTTGGTAGTAAAAAGACTTAGAATATTTTCTCACTTTTGAAGGACTTATAAAATTTTCTAGTCAAGCAAAGATATCGCAATTTAAGCGTATTAGTCTTAGACTTAGAAACATTTCAGTTCCTTTCAAAAGACTTAGAGAAATTTTCGAATACTCTCATATTTATAAAAATTATCTAGTCAAGCACGATATCGCAATTTAACGCGTATCTGTCTTAGACTTAAACAAATTTCTCTAATTATCAAACATTTGTAAAATTTCGAATCATCAAGATAACGCAAATTAAGCGTATCGGATTATATTTTCATTTGTAAAAATCAAAAGCGGATTTACTATTTTATCTCATTTTGTGATATTGAATATATGCAATAATCATCCCAATATTCTCAATCCTATTTGAATATATTTATGTGGTTAAAATCATAGTCTTATTATTGTGCTAATTTCCACTACCTCGTATCCCGGACCTGACTAAATTATCTAAGTACTAAATAAAATCATTCTAGTTAGTCTGCTGTCAGAAAGACGACACAGACTAGTAAACATTCACTGCTTTTCTCTAGAAAAACCATTAAATTACATATTTTTTGCATAAATCTACATAACTACAGGACCGAGAAAAGTCGTGACCGTTTCACGCCACCCCACCAATTTACCGGATTTTGTGTATAACCTGGAGAGGTTGCAGCGCACAGGCCACAGTTTTCACTCGCTCTCTCAAAGTTCACTCCCGAGGAAGAAGAAGAAGAAGAAGAAGCAACGAAGATGGCCGGCCAAAAGAGACAGTACGAGGATAGTAAGGCTCAGGACAGCCAGACCAACAAGTATCGCTGTCACAAAATTCTGCCAATGGTGTTTGGGTTGAACAACTCCTACGGGAAAATTATTCACGTAGGACTAGAAAATACTGCAGTCGGCTCTGGCGACCTTAATCCTGTTATCCGGCTGAATAATAACGAGTTTTATGGAGTATTCATGCCACTTGCCATCTGGCTAAAGTTCCGAGAGCAGTTCAAGATCGACCGATTCTTCTAGGCGTACAGCGAGAAGGAAATGCTAGATCAACGAATCACTATTACCGGTTTTACATTTAGATTCATGATAAGCAACTCGAATCGGGCGTTTGAGCTGGTGATGGAAGAGGAGGAGAGTGACAATGCATCTAAGACAAAAAAACCACGTAAGCCTTCACTAGTATTTAAAAGAGTGACCTTTGACAGGTTAAAGTCGCTGTCAAAAATAATAGATCACAGAATTAAGTACTTATTAAAAGTTAAAGAAGCTATAGAAATTATTGTAAAAGCGTTCGGTGACTATAGTAGAGATAAATTATTGAACAGCGAAAATTCGCAGTACACATATTTCACCGCGAATAATATCGGATGCGCAATAAGAGATTTTGACGAGACACTAGTAGATAAGATAGAAAAATTATTAAAAGATAAAAATATACATATAGTTATAGATGATATTTATATAATTGTTTACGAATTTGTTAATTTACATTTATATAATCTAGTCATTTATACAACTATATATAAGAATTCTTGAGTATAATTGTATTTAGTTTAAGTTTTATGAATAAATATGTTTGTCAAACATATATAAATATTTCTACTCACTTACCTGTGTACTGTATCCAACACTACCTATCTCTCAGTCATCCTTTTCATTTACTCTATTTATAAGCTAAATTTGATGTTTTATTATATATATAATGCATGCACGAAAAGAAAAAAAAAGTAGTGTGACTTGGGCTTGAACCTTCATCTCTCGGTGTACGAGGCAGGTACGCTACCACTGAGCCACATCTACGTGTAATTGTATAAAAAATTGTACGCGTAGTCATGAAATCGTGTGCGTTGTGTGTGTGTGTGTGTGTGTATGTGTGTGTGTGTGTGCGCGACTGTGTATATAAAGGCTGCACTGGAGGGGTACCCCACGTCAGTCGTCAGCCAGCCGTCGGATCGTCAGCACCTATCGCTGTTACCTTAGGAAGTCGCTCCATCGCTCTCCAAAGTGTCCCCTTGAAACCCCGAGGCACTTTGGATAAGAAGTTTCTCTAAAATCATAGACACTTTGGATAGTGAGGAGAAGAGGGGGCGCATCTCTCTCTCTCTCTCTAAAGTGCCTCGAAAATTCAGAGGCACTTTGGATAGAGAGGAGGTGAGAAAGGTTTCTCTCCAAAGTACAAATGGAGAGTAAACAATCTTTACCTTGACATCCAGTGACCCAGGGTTAGGTCGCTAGGGGTCAAGGTCAGTTTACATTATCCATGGTGCCATGGTACTACTGAGTCTCTTCGGTGGTCTTCGGGAATGCCCTTTGTTTTAGCGGGCTCGAGTTTCGGCGGCGATTCACGCGCGTTACATCAGTTGACAGCGACGACTCGACAAGGTAAAAGGTCGTACAAGGACCTTTTTGTTAGACTCAATGAATAAAGTTTTAACAATAGTTTCGACAATAGTTCTTGTAGTTTACTTAAACTTTGATAATAGTCTTGTCCCATACATTTGTGGTCAATCCGTATATCATATTCGTAGGTATCGTCATAGTATTAGTACTTAGCATATAGTTTTGAACATACAGGTAATGCGTTATCATATCAATGTTCTGATAGATAAAATCACAAACTTTTGATTTAATCTACATAGTGAGGACAGCGATCGAATTTCAGAGGGTATCGTATTCCAGAGACGCGAGCTCAACGATCTAAAAGAGTATAGCCCAGCATTGCAGGATGTCCCCAGGATCGCAAGCTTATTCTCACCGCGCCTTGCCGAGGATCTAGCAATATTAACATTGAATAGGTTCATCAAGCAATAACGCCCTGTGGTACAATCGGAGCTGTTCGAGACTGGGCCAACCTACTTTAACCCTATATGGAGTAATGTGCTCATCTCGCCTAGCATCGGAGACGTAGGGAAGTACTACCATGGCGCCATGGAGAATGTAAACAAAACTGAACTTGACACCCAGCGACCTCACCCTGGGGTCACTGGAGGTCAAGGACAAGATTGTTTACTCTCCATGGTGCCACTTTTACTTAGAGAGAACCCTCTCTCCTCTCCTCTCTATCCAAAGTGCCCCTGAATCTTCGAGGAACTTTTTAGCGAGATGAGTCCCCTCTTCTCCTCACTATTCAAAGTGTCTCTGATTTTTAGAAACACTTTGGAGAAAAACCCCTCACCTTACTCTCTGTCTATCCAAAATGCATCGGGGTTTTCAGGGGACACTTTGGAGAGTGACGGAACGACTTCCTTAGGTGTTGGCGATAGGCGCTGGCGATCCGACGCACAGTGGGAGATTTTTAAAAATTCGTTTCAAAATTCAACGGCTCAGACTAGAAATTAGGTGGTCTATATGGCCATAAGGGCCAAATCTGTGGAATTTACTGAAAAAAATTCGTTAATAAATAGCATAATACAGGCTAGAAAAGTGCTAGCAGGACAATTTTTTTTAAATTGCATCTTGCATTGTATTGGTTTGAGAAAAAATATCGGAAAGGTCATCCGGCCATGTTTAAAGTGGTCTGTACGGTCATAAGGGCCAAATCTGTGGAACTTACTAAAAAAATTTGTTAAAAAATAGCATAAATAAATCATAAATCATAAATCAGGCTAGAAAAGTGCTAGCAGGATTAAAACTTTTATCAAACTTCTTGGTTGTAAAAATGCGAGTTAATTAATTTTTGATAAAAAAATACATGTTAAAAATGATCCAACGATCTTTTTAATAATTTTCCTCTAATTTTTATGATTCAAACTTGTATTCTGGAAAGTTTCAATTGGCTAGCTAATTTCTAGTCTGAGCCGTTGAATTTTGAAACGAATTTTTAAAAATCTCCCACTGTGCGACGGCTGGCTGACGACTGACGTAGAGTACCCCGCCTTTATATACACAGTCGCTCACACACACACAAACACACACACCCACACACAGACACACACACACTCACACACAACGCACACGATTTCATGACTATGCGTACAATTTTTTATACAATTACACGTAGATGTGGCTCAGTGGAAGCGAACCTGCCTCGTATACTGAGGGATGAAGATACAAGCCTGAGTCACACTACATTTTTTTTTCTTTTCGTGCATGCATTATATATATAATAAAACATCAAATTTAGCTTATAAATAGAGTAAATGAAAAGGATGACTGAGAGATAGGTAGTGTTGGATACAGTACACAGGTAAGTGAGTAGAAATATTTATATATGTTTGACAAACATATTTATTCATAAAACATAAACTAAATACAATTATACTCAAGAATTCTTATATACAATACAAATGTATTTAAGTATGTGACTAGATTATATGAATGTAAATTAACAAATTCATAAGTAATTATATAAATATCATCTATAACTATATGTATATTTTTAACTTTTAATAATTTATCTATCTACTAGTGCCTCGTCAAAATCTCTCATTGCGCATCCGATATTTTTGTTTTCTTTCACCATTACCGGCGCAGCCTTCCACCACCTCTGTGTGGAAGTATTGCCCAATCCTATTCATCTGCATCTTTTTCCTAGTATTTTTCTTACCTTATGCTTTTTCCTTCCTGAGAGACTTCTCCGGTGAGGACATGTTTCAGACGCGCACCTTGCTGGTTAATCCAGCACTCTCCGTCCCCGCAGGGACACCGGGTCCGTCTCTCAGTGTAGCTTTCTCCAGAGAAGGTCTCATATTTTCAGAGACCAGCTCCCCGTCGGTAAGGCCGGCGCTCCCTGCCTAGTGCATCGGGTCTAACTACCTGCGTTTTTACCATACCTCTAGAGTCCCTACCACTGTTTCGCATTTGCGCAGCTTACGCTGTGAGGCAGGGAAAACCCGGAATCACACTGAAGGAAAATTCTGGGGGAAAACCTGCCTCGAAACAGCCTGTCGGTGTCCTGGGTACTTTTCCCGTTGAAAACAGCTCAGAAAAAATTCGAGTGATTTCACCGGAAATCGAACCCACGACCCCTTGAGCGAGAGTGTTTCGGCCGTCCAAGGCGTGCGCCTTAGCCAACCGAGCCACGGACGCTCTTTGCGCATCCGATATTATTTGCGGTGAAATATGCGTACTGAGCTAAATTAATGAACAGCGAATTTTCGCTGTTCATTAATTTAGCTCTGCTATAGTCACCGACCTCTTTTACAATAATTTCTGTAGCTTCTTTAACTTTTAGTAAGTACTAAATTCTGTGATCTATTATTTTTGACAGCGACTTTAACCTGTCAAAGGTCACTCTTTTAAATACTAGTGAAGGCTTACGTGTGTTTGTTTGCCTTCGATGCATTGTCACTCTCCTCCCCCTCCATCACCAGCTCAAACGCCCGATCCGAGTAGCTTATGATGAATCTAATAGTAAAGCCGGTGATAGTGATTCGCTGATCTAGCATTTCCTCCTCGCTGTACGCCTGGAAGAATCGGTAGATCTCGTCAAACTGCTCTCGGAACTGTAGCCAGATAGCGAGCGGCATAGATACTCCGTAAAACTCGTTATTAGTCAGCCGGATAACAGGATTGAAGTCGCCAGAGCCGACTGCAGTATTTTCCAGTCCTACGTGAATAATTTTCCTGTAGGAGTTGCTCAACTCAAACACCATTGGCAGAATTTGGTGACAGCGATACTTGTTGGTCTGGCTGTCCTGGGCCTTACTATCCGTACTGTCTCTTTTGGCCTCTCTTTGGCTCTTTTGGGAAGTGTTATCTGCTTTCTCCGCTGTTTCCATCTAAAAGTCTTACAGATTCTAACCTCAAAACTTTTCGGACTGCTTAGCACAGACTTCTTGATTGTTCTTAAGGTACAACAGCGACATCCCCACCTTACTATTTGAACTACTTATCGACTGAGTCGAATAACCTCTTGTCGATAAGCTACCATCGTATTCAGCTGGGAAATTCAAATTGAGTCATCAGCATTAAGCACAATGTTGAACTAGGAGAATGATGATCAACTGCTGGTGCCTACATCGTGCAAGACCTGCACGAAAGTAATTGCTACACAACATTCACGCAAATGCGAAAAATGTGGCTGGTACTACCATCGCAGGTGTACGCCTGTTCAAACCATTACGGAGGGCAACAAGAATACACAAGTTTGCAGGAACTGCTTGTCAACCATTTATAAAACCAATAAAGCTCTACGCAGCACTTCTGCATCTGCCTCTTCTCCATCCACACGCAGCAATAGCCCTCAGCATTCTGCCATAGCAACAGCAGCAACAACTACTACGCCAAAAAGGCCGCTTTCTGCACCACTACCACGCTCTTCTAATCCATCACGAACTAAAAAACCGCTGCCAAGTCATTGGCACTTAGCTTCCTCCTATTCTGCTAGTGGAAGATAATTACATGGGAAAACCAACTCATTCTTTGATTTAAATATTCGCTACTATTCGATACTAAAAGGATAGGTTTACTCGAATTCAAAATCAGAAAACATATATACACGTCCAACCTTATTACGATCGATCACGTAGTTCCAGAATTATAACAGTATACGTACGCACGCATGCACGCACGCACGCACGCACGCACGCACACACACACACACAGACAAACCATCTGTACGACATTTTATAAAACCATGAAACTCCAAACATACTCAGCTTTTAATTACAATTATGTGGTTTAACAAAAATAATAATGTTCAGTTCACGCAGAGTATACAAGGGTGAGAGTTGAAGAATTTGAATCTAATAATCTTTTAAACTAAAGGTTTCATAAGCTACAAAAAGAACCTAGCCGAAGTGGATCAAAAATCAATCTTTTTCTAAAATTCAACTCAATTAAACCTTTTTCACTCCGTAATCGTACGACATAAAAAAACATTTTTTTGTTATTTTGATTTTATCTCAAAAACTAGTCGCCAAAATTGCTTAAAATTTTTACAACTAGTAGATATCGTTGTTTTTATTGTCATGAATTTTTCAAACATTTGACATTTATTTTTTTGGAGTTATATATGTATCGAAAATTACCTTTTATATCATAAAAATGAACAGATAAGTCAATCTAGAAAATCTTGCGGGAAAATAAACAAATTTATGTCTTTTAGATACACTATTGTTGAATATTATTGTATAAATCAATACATTATAAAAAAGCAAAAACATTTTTCAAAAATAGAAAAATGCGTATAATATCGCCAAAAATGGTCAGAATCATAATACAAACAAATGACCTAAATTCAGACACTATGGAAAAATAATATGCATGTCAAATTTTATTACGATCCGTCGCATGGTTCCAAAATTATTGGGCGTATAACGTACATCACACACACACACACACACACACACACACCACACACAACAACACACACACAGCCATCCGCACGGACATTTTCTAAAAACGTATGATTCGTACTCCAAACACCTCCAAATGCGTTTCCACGAAGTATTAGCAAAACTGAAAATTTTACTATCACAAAGCTTCCTCTTGAGGAGGAAGCAAAAGATCCTTGGCACATGTGACTGGTCATCTCTTGCTACGTCATCACTCGATAAATGAATCGCCATTCTTAACGCTAACTTAACAAACTCCATTAATAATCTTACTTTATTACAAGCTGTTACTTTAAGACGTAAACGTCACCCGTGGTTTACCATGGCTCTTCGTAACCTTTTGACAGAACGGGACAGACTCTACAGATGGTTTTGCAGAACTCGTCTAGATTGGGTTCTATATTTTCATAGAGTAGCAAGGGACGATGCTCACAGACCAGTTAAGGAAGCCAGGCTGAATTATCATTACTCACGCCTGTCAACCCTGGCTGATATCGCTGAAATCAGTAGAGAGCTTGAGAACCTTGGAATCACCACGTCTAAGGCACTGTCACCTTCTCGCTTTTCCACAGATAACCTTAACAAAAACTTTAGTTTCATCTCTAATGACCCATTAGCTCCTGCAGTCGAGGTTTTTTGGCGTACCCTGGAGAGTCTAGACTTCCCTAAGCATGTCAACTTCAGGGTTGTTTCAGAATCGGACGTTTTTGCTGCTTTGCCACACTTCCACACCCAGGCCAGAGGCAGCGATGGCATCCCACAGGTTGTAATTTTTAAGACACTGCCTGTACTCGCTCCTTTATTGTGTTGGATTTTTAACCTGTCATTGAGTGAGTCACGCTTCTTCTCTGCCTGGAAGATGTCGCTGGTGGATGAAAGGAATATTGGACGGTAATCAACTCACCAACAACTGCAGTTGATCACCATCCGATTTTCCTCCTTTGTTCTTTATTCAAGGTGCTGGAGTGACTGGAGGTCTGGAGGCTGCTGGAGGTGGTGTACAGACAGCTCTCTGATTATCTTGAGACAAGACTCCTTCTTGATGATCTGCAGACTGGTGTTTGCACTGGCACATAGTCTGGCTTAATCAAGCTGACTGATGATGTCAGGCTTGGCATAAATCATAAGAAGGAAACTTCTACTTCTTTTTAACTTTAGCAAGGCGTTTGACAAGGTGTGTCACGTCAAGCTCCTTAGAAAGCTTCCTTCTCTTGGCTTCTCTAAGCGAGTCATTTTCTGGCTTGCCTTCTACCTCACGGGAAGAGAGCAAGCAGTCCTTGGTGACAATGGCAAGCTGTCCACATTTGGGCTCCTTAACATTTGACTGCCGTAGGACTCCGTCCTATGACCCTTACTATTCTCGCTGTACATCACTGACTTTGGTTTCTGTCTCGACTCCGACGTTTCGCACCTAATATACGCAGATGACTTGCAAATCTACAGCCAATGCCACCTTGAAGAGCTTGATTCTTGTTCTGTGAAGATAAGTGCTAACGCCGATAGGATTAAGTGCTGGGCTGAACGAAACAACTTAAAACTCAACGCCTCAAAACAAAGGTGATTTTCCTGGGCTCCTTCTACTATATCAATTATATTATCGTTTTCTTTTATTACATCTAATATACCAAAACAAATAACAAACCGCAATGAAAAACGAAACATTGTAAGCCTACCTTATATTAGCGATTTTTACGAGCAAACCAGTCATGCATTTAAAGCTAAAAATATTGAAACTGTACCTAAAATAAACAGCTACACGGAGAAAAGTTTGTAGCACAAATCATAGTGCTGAAAACGCGTACACCTAGCGGCGGCGTGCCGAACTGATGTTTAGCAGTGAACTGCATCGCGATTCGTAGTGCCATCTCTTCACGCTGACACTCCATGCGCGTTCACCTCGCATCAACGTGACGTGCACGGTGATTCGCGGTGAACGTTCCCGCCGGTTACCAATGTACTTCGACTACATAGGATGTATTCCGAATTGTCTCGAGACTCGCGATTTATAATAAAAATTTGAACCAAATATCACTAAAAATTATGATTACTAACATGTCGCAAACTTTGTAAAACCTAATAAAGCATAAGAAATGTCACAAACTCTATATAACATAACCTAACCATTAGAAACCATAATAAATATCTCGCTAGTCGAGACAAAACGGAATACATCTATATTAGATAGAGACGAAACAATAAAATTGAACATAAGCTATTGCATTTTTTTTATACGTAACTCAGATTTTAAAAAATTATAGAAGTAGTTGGAGCAAATAATTGCTTTTTGTTAAGAGCAGGAGTTCGTGGAATAGAAAATAGTTTTTGTTAATAGCAATTTATTTTTATTTTTTTACATTATTTTATAAACATTACTGTTACGGATAGAATCGCGTATATACACGGTAGTTGCCTATTTTACTGAGTATATCGCGAAGAAAGCGAGATGAAAAGAATGATGCAATGCGAACTATATGCTCGGCTTTCTTCGCCCTTTCTCGGCCGTCATCGATGACGTTCTCGGCGGCGATTTTAATGAGCATAGCGACAGTTACTGGCGGCGACTCGAGAGAGAAGGAGGTCAAGTGCTGACCTTTGTTGCAAGTTCGGATAATAAACGGTCGATTCTACAATAAAACGTGCTTTGTTGTTAATTATTAACCTCATCTTCGTCTTGTCCCTAACAATTACTTTATAAACGTATTATATGTAATTTTTATATTTATTAATTATTGATTTCTACATTTACAAACAATGCCTCGTAGCAAGGAAATAGAATGTTATTTTTATAACATAATAAGCAAGGTGTGCTTGAAGCTAATAATTCATTATTTATTAAGTTGGCACTAAGTGCAAGAGTTTTTTAGAAAAAATTTATATCATTTCACCTGGGCTCTCTACAAAGTTGAAAATTGATACAGGTTTTTATAAATGTATTACAACTCACACGCATATGCAAGTTCATCCCATCCCAGTTTAAATTAAACACTATGTGCAAATTACAGTAGCAAAAATACTTTTATGAACATAAACATGCTATGATGATTTCAAGGTTATGTAGGGTTATGTGCAAATAATTGGTAATTACCTTCTAAAATAGGAGTCAACTCCAGACAATCCCAGAATTTCAGAATACTTCTCACGTATTGGTCAGCCATCATTAATTATTCACATTAAATTATTAACAAATCTTCTTTCGGAACTCGGATCACACAACGACACAACTCGAAACAATGATTCGTGTACACCGCATGCATGACACCGCGAATCACCGTGCACGTCACGTTGATGCGAGGTGAACGCGCATGGAGTGTCAGCGTGAAGAGATGGCACTACGAATCGCGATGCAGTTCACTGCTAAACATCAGTTCGGCACGCCGCCGCTAGGTGTATGCGTTTTCAGCACTATGATTTGTGCTACAAACTTTTCTCCGTGTACATGAAAAGAATCATCATCAAGGGTAAAGATAAGATAGAAAAAAACAACGAAAATAACGTAGTCTATAAATTTGAATGCAATGACTGTTCTGCAACGTATGTAGGCCAAACTAAACGAAATGTATGTACACGCATCAACGAGCACAAAAAATAAAAAAAATAGCGTAATATCCGATCATGTGCAAAATAATAACCACACTTTCAATTTTGAAAATTATAAAATCAAAGACAAAGAAACAAATTTAAATAAAAGATTAATATCCGAAATGATACACATACATTTACAAGAAAACGGCGTGAATAAGAAAGAAGATACACAGCACCTAAGTTCTGTGTACACACACCTAATACATCAATTAAAAACAAAATTACACATGACTCATACACCTCCGATATCATAATAGAAAAAAGATGTTCAACACACACTCGTTCACTCGCTCTCCGATTGCGCTACATGTAAAAACATCTCGAATAATGTAGAATCGCATCGGACCAACACGCCGCTCTCCGATGATCTCCGAAAATCACAGAGAAGCGAGCTTCTCGATCCTTCCTTACTGTCAGCTGTAGGCACATATGAGCAGCGACGCTCACGTCACTAGCGAAATGTCAACAAACCGATCGCAACTCTCGCCGTCCCGCGCAGAGTATAAAAGCCGTGCGGATATCCAACTCTTGCGAATTCGCCTCAAGTAGCGGAGAGAGACACACCGACCACACGCTCTCCCCCCGCCGCCGCCGGCGCCTGGCGGGGAAACGCAGCCTCGAACTTTCCATCAGCGAGCCTGTCGAGTCCTATAGTTCTTGTAAGCACTTCATATGTCACACAGTCGAAATAATTTTGTACTCTTAAAATTTTGCTAATAATAAACCGAATCTCTTCTCAGTTTTCTTGATGAGAGCGACATTATTCGCCGAAACGTTGAAAGAAAAAATGAATTAAGTTGTTTTTCTTTCGAAACATTTACCTGCCTCGGAGAGACCGATAGTAACCGTCAACCCTTCCTTAAAACTACAAAGACTGATCAAAACAGGCATTTGCTACATCTATGGTGTAATAAGGGATGAGCACGTCACACCTCACAGGCGCGAGTTGCAATGGCTCACTACCACCGGACGTAGGACTTTGCGGCATGTTTCTTAAAAAATAATCTTTAACGCGGCTACGCCATCTTACATCCTTTGCTTTTTTGATTTTCACGTTGCACTCCGTTCTGTGAGGTTTGAGGTGACCCACTGGATACCCCTACCTTCTTGACGGAGGCGCTGAGTAACTCACTTCATGTAAGCGCCTCATATCTCCGTAACACATTGCCCTCACACATCCATTACACTATTCAAACAGAGAGCAAAAGAATACTTCTTCTCACTAGGAAACTCATAAACAATAACAAACCTGACTCTCTTAAGCTCTTATGCTCTTGTCATCAAATCACACCTATCACTCTCTTAATACACTATTACAGACACTATAAACACCTTTATCTATAAACAATTATATTCTCTGTAATAATATAATGTACAATATATTGTACAGCAATAATGAAATCTAAATCTAAATCCAAAATCTCTCTCTCTCTCTCTCTCTCTCTCTCTCTCTCTCTCTCTCTCTCTCTCTCTCTCTCTCTCTCTTTCTTTCCCTACCTCTCTGGCCTCTGGAACGGACGGACGTAATGAACTGGTGCTCCCGAATACACATTAAATTCGGTCATTCTGCACACATTAAATGAGAATTTAAGCATCTTGACGAACATTCCTGTTGGTCTTCGTTCTTGCGGTAAGGTTCGACAAATATTCTCTATTATATTAAGAGGTGCCGCACAGTGGTCTGAAAATAAAAAAAACGGGACGAATTCAGTCTTAGATCGAGTTTTCAATGAAATCCATTTTTTAAAAGTGAAAACAACTCTTGACGTACCTAGGAATGAAATAGGCTACCGCTTTTTTTTAATATAAACACGCACATAACCTTAAAAAATCGATAAAGTTAACCTAAATGGCAATTATTATTTCCGCAATTTATAAAGAGATTGAAAAAGAAGATGTTATGTTTCAAATGAGAGCAGATATGGCTTTTCGATGTATTTTTCGACGCTGAACTCGAATCCGATCTCGAAAATACAGTGGATCCAAAATCGACCCCTAAAATAGGGACAAAACCACCCCGTTTTTCGTAATATCAACTTATTTTCGATAGGCGAGTAAAGATATGCTTTTCCATGTATTTTTCGACGCTGAACTCGAAAATACAGTGGATCCAAAATCGACCCCTAAAATAGGGACAAAACCACCCCGTTTTTCGTAATATCAACTTATTTTCGATAGGCGAGTAAAGATATGCTTTTCCATGTATTTTTCGACGCTGAACTCGAAAATACAGTGGATCCAAAATCGACCCCTAAAATAGGGACAAAACCACCCCGTTTTTCGTAATATCAACTTATTTTCGATAGGCGAGTAAAGATATGCTTTTCCATGTATTTTTCGACGCTGAACTCGAAAATACAGTGGATCCAAAATCGACCCCTAAAATAGGGACAAAACCACCCCGTTTTTCGTAATATCAACTTATTTTCGATAGGCGAGTAAAGATATGGCTTTTCCATGTATTTTTCGACGATATACATATATTTTCGAGATCGGATTCGAGAAAGGCAGACGAAAGTATGGAAGCTCCACAAATCTCTATATGATTTAAAGACAAGCCCAAAGAACTGGAATGCGCACTTCTCAGAATTTGTTAAACACCTTGGTTTTTAAGCCAACAATAGAGACCCATGCTTATTTGTATATACAGAAAATAACAGCTGTATAATAATGCCCGTCCCGTTTTTTTAATTTTCAGACCACTGTGCGCTGTGCCGTACGCGCGACAATTTTGATACTTCACTTCATCTCCTAAACTACCCGTTCTAAGGGTTGGGGTGGACTGGAAGTTGACCGAAAGTGAACCGGAAGTTGCCTGAAGTAAACCGGAAGTTGACCGGAAGTAGACCGGAAGTTCTAGAATTTCGTTTGTAGGTCGGTTTTTTTATATTTCCCTTCATCCCCTAAACTACCCCATCTAAGGGTTGGGGTGGACCGGAAGTTGACCAGAAGTAGACCAGAAGTACTAGAATGTCTTTTTTAAGTCAGTTTTTTTATATTTTACTTCATCCCCTAAACTGCCCCTTCGAAGAGTTGGGGTGAACCTTTTTAAATTACAGCGCATTTTATTATTGCAGCCGAACATTGACGGCGTAAGCCAGATCTGGTCTTGTGCCTGACACGAGATAGATCAGAGAACCTACTATTCCTTGATATCCTCGTTGATTTACGACTTTTTCATCAGTTGGTTCGTTCACTCGTTGTTTCCTCAGTTTGTTAAGTACTTGGTCCGTGACTATGGGTGTTGGCTGACCCTTGGTTTGAGCATATCCAAATTTCGTTTGCATCTTGTTTATGAACTTGATCTGGTCCAATCGTATTGTTCTGTCCTTTCTATTTCATGTTATTGTGATTCCAAGGAATTCTTTGGGTTCACCCAGGAATTTCATGTCAAATTTCTTACTTTTTTCTTTCTGTATTTCTTTCATCTTTGACTCGCTATTGCCTGTCAGCAATATGTCGTCGACGTACAATAGCATTATTATACAGCTGTTATTTTCTGTATATACAAATAAGCATGGGTCTCTATTGTTGGCTTAAAAACCAAGGTGTTTAACAAATTCTGAGAAGTGCGCATTCCAGTTCTTTGGGCTTGTCTTTAAATCATATAGAGATTTGTGGAGCTTCCATACTTTCGTCTGCCTTTGATTCTCATATTCTTCAATACCGTCTGGTATTTTCATGTATATTTCTCGTTTTATGGGGCTGTGTAGAAATGCTGCTTTGACATCCAGTTGCTACATTATAAAATCGTGTTTGTTTGCTATGGCAAGAACTGCTCTTACTAGAGCAAGTCGTTAAACAGGTCCGTATGCCTCGCAGAGATCATATATGTTTGAGTCCTTAAATCCTCTTATTACAATTCTCGCCTTGTATTCTGGATACTCAGTTCCGTTATCTTTACGCTTGAAAACCCATCTTGAGTCCAAAACGTTCAGTTTCTTTCCAACTTTGCATGTTCTGTCAACCACTGCAAACACATGATTCTTCTGCAGAGCTTCTCTCTCCTTTCCTATTGCTTCCTGCCAACTGTCCACGTCTGGTGATGATACAGCTTCTCGATACGATTTTGGATCACCGTTGATTGTCGTCAGTAATGCATATAATATACTTAGTCCTTCGATTTCCTCCTGTTCCTCGACTGCAGCCGCAGTATCTGTGCTCTGTGTCTGCTTTCGAGTAACGGTTCTGTGCACTACCTTGGGAGCTGGTTTTGCTGCTGTCTTTTGTGTTCGGTTCATACATATTAATGGTTTTCTTGTCTTTTCCTGGTGTAGGTGAGCGGAAAGCAGTTCATCTGAACGGAGAGCCATATGGTGACCTGCTGGCGCGTCTCTTATTGCGACTGGGTGACTTGCTTTCCTGTCTCCTCTGCTTTCGTTCAGGTGACCTGCTCCTTCTCATTTCAGACGTCCTCTTTTGTAAGAGTCCCTTCCTGGGTTCTTTACAGTCCTTGGTGATGTGGCCAAAACTTGTTGCAATTAAAGCACTTGGGCTCGTCATGAGAATAGTCGGCCGTGACGTGGCTTTGATAATCACACCTTTCGCAGCGTTTAGTTGGTCTTTCACGGCTTCTGGATCGACCCTCAGTTGATCGGCTTCTCCTGTCCTCTTTGACGTAATAATTTCCGGGTAGGCGTGTTCTACTGCGTTGTAAAACAGGCTTTTCTTGGCTGTCTTAGTCATTTTATCTATTCCATCATTACTCTCGTACTTTTTCACGAGATCCTCAAATCTTAGACAGAGGTTAAACGCAGATTCTTTGTCTTTGTGAAACTTAAGATTGAACAATCGTCTTTGAGCTGTATGTGTGTTAACGAAATTCGTTCCTTTCAAAATCATGAAATCGTTTACTTACGTCCATGTCTTCAGGCAATCTTACGTCATAAAACGTGGTACCCATGCGTTCGGCAGACTCTTTGCGCCAATCCTTATATAGAGATAGATCGTGAGACATGTTTACATTTACGTTGTCGTTCCAGTCATAAGGATTGAAGGCAGGTGCCTCAGGCATGAGGGTGGTGGAGCCTCTGACATCCGTGCTCGTGAACTCCCTGGGTCCCGGTGTCTGCAGTGTGAACTGTTTGGTGCTCGCAGGCCGGAAGCCACGTCCTCATCCTCTCGGGAACAGCTTGAGTGGTTTATCCAGGTTTATTACGCTGGTAACTTTGGGTTTGTTGGCTAGATTCGGTCCAGTGAGCTTCAGGTCGTCTATGGACTTGGTCAGAGTACTCATGTTCGACCTCAGTGTGTTATGTTAAGTTCATGTTCATCCTGGCATTTTCCTTAGCCACTGAATCGAGTCCATCAACCAATTTGCTGCTAAGATTAACTTGAGCCTTCGTGCTTTCTTGCAGAAGTCTTGTTAGGTCGTCCATATTGCCTTTCGTTACCCCTTGTACCGTGTGCGTAGGCGTTGACGTAGCGACTTCTGATCTCTCTACTTCGCTACAGTGGCTTATGGACCTACCGCTTGGTCCTTTGCTGTTTTCAAGACTCCTAGCATCTTTACCGTCTCATCCAGTGAAAGGATATTCCTGTCTGTAAACATACATAAATATTAGCCTGCGGCTGAGAGAGTACCCCTGCGAGGCTCCTGGTGCTTTGTGCACAAGCAACGGGATACCTCGCGGTCAGTCGAGTTACTATCCACAGAAAAGCTCCCCAACCAACCTAGTCTCTTTTTGCAGAATGTATGCCGAAGCACGGTTCCTGCCGTCCGAGACCCACTGAGCACGAGAACAGGTGGCAGATCTGTGTGAGGGTCCGGTTTTTATTGAGCGTGGGACACTGACTAAGTCTCTGTACGTGCGCACGTACCAAGTCAAAAGGCGTGAATTCGTGTTAAACCCCTCACAGATCCGCACAGACTCTTACATACAGGTTCATACAATCGTTTCCATATTATTTAAACAAGACTTCATTATCCAGTAAGAGCGTTTGGTCGTTGCTTGTTACAATCCAGATGTTCCCAGCGAAGAGCGTCAGCCAGATTTCCTCCTCAGGATGATCGAGCGGGGCTCATAACCTGTCGTTATATTAACGATACCCGTACGCAATCGACAAGGTTAAGGTAAAACACAAAGGAAAACACCGAATAGTTAGACTTAAAGATGAACGTGGCTTTATTCTTAAGAAACGTGTCGTGAACAGAGGTAGAGAGATTCGTGACGTAGCTAAGCGAACGTGTTAACAGCTCGGAGAGCGGGCACGAAGTGAGGAGGCAAGCGCAGCGCGCCGACGAGCGCAGCGGCGGGTCACGTGGTCGTGGCGCTTCGGAAGGGCGCTGGGGTAGCTTGGTTGGGCCGTGAATGACGAGTGTTATCGCCATATTTCCAACACTTTTCCATTATCATCCATTTTATGCTTCAAAATATTTCTTTCAATTTTGTTAGAATTATCGTGAAAAATTAGTCTCGATTAGATTTCGAATCTGATTTGAATTTTTTTAATGTTCGGTTTGGTGAATGATCGTTTTCAGTTACCCGTTCAGGAGGCATTTTGTGATATTTGTCAACGATTTTCAATAAATAATTTTCAACAAATAAGCAGACCAAATTTCAAAATTTTCAATTGAATATCACAAGTATGGAACAGCGATGATTTACGGATTTACAGCAGCTATGTTTACTTCAGAAACTATATCTCTAGCTATGCAAACAGCTAGGGATAAGGGCTATGACGCGTACAAAGGAATAGGAGGAATAATAATAAGGAATGGAAGAAATAATAATAAGGAGGTTCCTCATTGTTCCTCCATATTCCTTGCTATTTCTGTCTTTCCTGTTACGTATACTAAACGGAAGAAATAACAAGCTTGATGATTCTCATAACTATTGATAAAGTAAATTAATAATTTATGTTAGTCATTGCTGTTACTCGCTATTCGTATGTCCAAGCAAAAGTGACAAACCTAGCGGATTTTCCTGAAAGTGTTGAAAGTTATAATAAGTAGGCGACAACCAAAATATAAGTATACAAATATTACGTGAGTATGGTTTTAAAATAGAAAATTGTTTCTTAAAAATTGATATAAGGTTATAAGGTTTAATAGGGAATACTATAATATAAAATTAAATACTGTTCTACGACTTTTTAGTTTCTGATTAAATGTATCACTTGGTCTTATTATAACTTACAAGGAGAGCTACCAGGCTCCGGGAAAGGAATTCCGCTAAGATTTTCAGAAATGTTTTTTGGTAATTAGAAATGAGAGAATCCAGTTGTAGTTTGATCTCATAGGCCTTTATTTGTAAGTTATAGCCAATTTTATTCAAATTCAACCAAAAAACCTAGTCATTCAAACGAGTATAACTTCTAGAGGCATAATTTCTAGAGCATCCTGTATAAAATTTACCTTAAGTACGGAAAATTCCCTATCAATTAAGGTGGTTTTTGAAACCAAAATACCATTTTATTTTTTCAAAAAATATAACCAATAAAAGATTTTACTTAATTTTTCACGATTGTTCTGTACACTATTTTCCAAGTCAGAAATACGATAAAATTTTCATTTAGCTGTATCATTCAAAGAAAATCATCTTTTGGCCTTTGTAATACCTCATTTTATAAAAAATTTTGGAAGAAGAGAAGGTTAGACGGAAAGACGAAGAAAAGAAACTGATTTTCAACAGAAGTACGCTAATCACAAGATCACCACCGAGAACACCACACACAAGTAAAACAGTCAAAGAAGAAAGAGAGAAGATACTGGCAAAAGAAGATAACAAAGAAAATGAAGGAACGGAAAAGACAACAGAAGAGAAAGACATGGAGAAAATACTGAAAGAGATCCTTGAGAAAATGAACAAGGAAGGGGTAGCAAGAGAAAGAGAAGCAGAAGAGGCTAAACAAAGAGTGGAGAAAAGAGAAGAAAGGTGGGAAAAGAGGCTGGAAGAAATGAACAGAAAAGCCGAAGAAAGAGAGAAAAGATACGAGGAAACAATTATAAAGATGGAAAAAGAAAGAGAAAAAGAAATAAGGAAGATAGCAGAGGAAATAAAGAAAAACAAGGAGGAAGAAGAAGAAGCCAGGAAAAAAATAAAAGAAAAAATAGAACAGCTGAAGGCAAAACAAGAGCAAGACGGAACAGGAGGGATAGAGATAGCAGGAGAATGGATAAAGAAACTCAAAGAGATAGAAAAGGAAGTCAAAGAGATGAAAGAACATGAAGGAACAAAAGACAAAAACAACAACGAAAACATGCAGGAAACAAGGAGAGCGCAGAAGAAGAGAGACGAAGAAAACAAATGGACTGGATGGCCGAAAAAGAGGAAAGAGAGAAGATAAGAAATAATATAGTAATAAGTGGAATTGGAACGAAAGATGGAGTGAAGGCAGAAGAAGTACAGGCATGGATAAAGAAAAAACTAGAAGTGGAGGTAGAAGTGAGGAAGTGCTGGATCACCAGAGGAAAATACCCCAAGATTGGAGAAAAAATAGGAAGCAAAGAAGAGAAAGAGAAGGTGATGAAGAATAAGAGGAAATAAGAAGAAGGAGTGTACATAGATCACGACTCAACATGGAAAGAAAGAAGGAACAAAGAAATAGTGATAAAGAAAAGCAAAGAAGTAGCAAATAGGGGAGAAAAAGCAAAGATAGGATATAATAAATTCAAGATCGGAAACGTAGAATGGTTTTGGAATGAGAGAAACGAACAATGGTTTCGAAAGGAGAATGGGAAAACAGAGAGAGAAACAGGAGGAAATAGGGTGGAAAGGAGGGAAGGATACAGAGATTAAGGCAATATGGTGGAATATAGCGGGGATAGGGAAGATGAAAGAGAAAGACTGGGAATACGTAAAGGAATTTGATATAATAGGCCTAACAGAAACATGAGCAGAAGAGAAGAATGACAAGATATGGGAAAACAGATTAAAAGGATACAAACTCAGGAGCAAAGCGGCAAAGAGACACCATCAGAAAGAGAGGGCGAGAGGAGGAATAATAATGGCAATTAAAAATACAAGCATAGATAAGGAGATAAGCTGGGGAGAAGAAGAAAACAGAGGACAAGGAGGAAAACAGGAAATCGAAAGACAAGTATATAAATGAAGAAGGAAAATACTTGATCGAGAAACTAGAAGAAACAGGATTGCATATAATAAATGGAGATATAGAAGGAGACTGGGAAGGAGAATGGACATACCTGGGGGGAAATGGATGCTCTACGATATACTACATAATAACAAACGAGGAGGGAAGAGAGACTATAGAAGAAATGACGATAGGAGGAAAATGAAAATCGGACCACTTCCCAGTAGAAGTGAGAATGAAACTGAAGAAAAAAATGGAGGAAGATATACTCGAAGATATACTACTATAGAGAAAGTGGAGGAAGAAGAACTCATAACAGACTGGACAGAGAAAGGAATAGAGGAATATAAAGACTGGCTAGGGAAAGCATGGATACCGAAAGATTAAGGAGAACTCAAAGAACTAGTAAAAAACGCGGTAATAAGACGAAAAAAAGAAAAACAGAAGGACAGATGAAGGATGGTGGGACAAAGAATGCAAGGAAGCAAAAAACAAGGTAAGAGAGTCACTAAGGAACTGGAGACAAGGGAGAGAAGACAGAAGGAAAGACTTCCTACTTAAAATTCTAAATAGCATATGGAAAGGGGACGGATTCCCAGAGGAATGGAACTCGGGGTTAATTGCACCGATATACAAAAAGGGAGATAAGGATGAAGCAAAGAATTACAGAGGGATAACGCTGATGGATACAGGTTATATACATTATACGCAAGTATAATCGAAAAAAACTGAGAACTGAATANGAAGAAAGAGTAGTGTGGATGCGATATATATAGTGAAAGCCCTGGTAGAGAAAGAAATAAAAAAAGAAAAAGGAAAATGTTTTTGTTTTTTGCTGATATGAGCGCGGCGTTTGACAAACTAAAAAGAGAGGAGATATGGAAAATCATGGAAAAGAAAAAAGTTAAAGACAAGTACATAAGGAGAATAAAAGAAATATACAAAGACACACATAGCAGAGTGAGAATTGGTAAAGGAAAGTCAGGAAAGTTCAAAACAGAAAAAGGTGTGAGACAACGGTGCACACTCAGTCCGACGCTATTCAACATCACCGTGTCAGATTTAGAGCAAGAAATGGAAAAAGTACAGGAAGGAGGGCTAGTACTGGGCAACAAGAAAGTATACTCAATAGGATATGCAGATGATATAGTGTTAATGGCAAACAATGAAGAAGGAATCAGGAAAATGCTGAAGAGATTCAAGAAATACATAAAAAAGAAAGGGCTAGAACTGAATGTAGAAAAGTCAAAGATAATGAGATGCAGAAAGAGGGGAGGAAGGAAGAAGAAGGTTAAATTCAAATGGGATGGAAAAGATATCGAGGAAGTTAAAAATTTCACATACTTGGGATACCAGATGAAAAGCAATAACAAAGAAGAGGAACAGATTAAAAAAGTAAAAGGGAAGGCCAATGCAGCACTAGGGAAGATATGGAGTATAGGAGAAAAGCTGTTCCAGGAAAATTGGTACCTGAGGATGAAACTCTTCGACTGCATGGTAAAAGCGCTGATTCTATATGGAGCTGAAATATGGGGATGGAAGGAATATAAATAAATAAAGAGCATACAAGACAAATACATGAAATGGGTACTAAAAGCGGACAGGACAACACCAAGACATGTACTAATGTTAGAAACAAGAAGAGAAGGAATAGCGGTAAAGGTAGGGAAAAGAGCGCTAAAATACAAAGAAAAATTAAGGGCAACAGGGGAAGGGACGCTGCTAAAAGAGTGCTGGAAGGAACTACAGAAAGAGGCGAGAGGGCAGCATAGAATAAGGGAAGATGCGAACCATAGAAGAAAATACCTGGAAGGAAGAGGAATATCACTACAAGGATGTATGGAAAGGATATAAGAAGGGCCAATATGGTCCTAAAGATATAGAGAGACAACAGTGGAACGAAAAAATGGAAAAATCAACATACGCAAAGGAAATAAGGGAGGTAATAGAGAGTTACGGAGAAACGCCAGAATATCTCAAAAAAGGAGGAAAAAGAAGAAACATAGAGCTGGAGACACAAGCGAGACTCAGATTGGGGAACGAAACAAGAGCAAACAAATATTGGACAGAAGAAGAAAACAGGAAATGCAGAGTATGCAGAGAAAAAATGGAAATAGCAAAACATATAATGGAAGAATGCGAAAATACCAAAATGGAAGAAACATGGAAGGAGAAAATGAATGGCCGACAAAAGAACCTAGGGAAGCTGCTACAAATAAAATGGATAAGGAAAAGAGCGGAACGGAACGAGGAAGAAGAAGCAAGAGGAACGCAAGGAATGGAGTAGGCGGGCCACACGCAAGCAGTTTTAAGAACGCATAAAAGAGGGGAGGTAATAACATGGGCGCATGACAAACGAATAGGTTAGAGGAAAGATAAACAGACAAATACAAAGACAGGAAAAAACAGGAGTGAAAGAGAAGAAAAAGAGGAGAAGACACAAAGAAAAAATGAGTAAAATGAAAAGATTGGAGGAGAGGATAGAGTGGCCGCTGGAAAGGATAAGGGAGCTGGAAATTTGTGTGCTGGAGAAGGATAAAGAGGAAAAAAGAGGAAAAGAGATGTGGCTGAAGGAGCTCAAGGTGAAGGATGAGGAAATCAGAGAGCTGAGAAAAATAATAGAGAAATTAGAATGCAAAGATACAGAAGAAGATACACAGGAAAGAAAAGAAAAAACAACAACAGCAGAAAGTGACAAAGAAACAGAAAAAGACAGGAGAGACAGGAAAAGAAATGAAAAGTCACTGTTCATAAAGCAGGGACTATACTGGAAACAGATAGAGGTGAAAGAATGGCTAAAAAATAAGACAGGAAAAGAAGGATGGTGGTTAGAAACGGTAAACGAGAATGTACTAAGGATAGATTTTCATGAAGTGAAAGGAAGAAAGAGACAATGGGAATGGAGATGGGTGGCGAACTTCTACATCCTGGACAAATGGCTAAGCTTAAAGGAGAGGGAAGATAGGTATCACTTGCTAAAGGCAGTAAGGGAGTTAGAGGAAAGGAAAGCAGAAAAGGGCGAGAAAATAAAGATACCCTGTTAGAAATAGTTCATAGAAATCGATTGAATTTTTAATCGAATTTGGAGCTATTTCTTAATCCCACTTTTTGCATTAGAGCTCGATTAAAATCGATAGAATCGATAAAAGTCAATAGAATTATATACGAAAAATGACTATTAAAGTGAATAAAGGTCAATCATTGGTATGAAACATCGATTTCAATTGTTGTTTTCCGTATTGAAATTTATCGGCTCCTATCGATTCTATCGGTTTCAATCGAGTTCTAATACAAAAAGTGGGATTAAGATATAGCTTCAAAATCAATTCAGAATTTAATCGATCTCTATCGAGTATTTTTAGCAGGGTAAGAATAGAAAACAAAAAGATGAGAATAGGAGAAGAATGGTACAAATGGGATAGGAAGGAAGGAGAGATAAGGAAAATACCAGAAGAAGAAGTTACAGTAGAGCCGCTGATTGAAAATTGGAAGGAGGCAACGCTGTACAAGATGAGGATAAAGGAAGAAATGGAAAAGAAAGAAATGGAGAAGAAGGAGATACAGGAACTGGAAAGAAAAGAAAAGGAGAAGAGAGAAAGAGAACAGAAATTGAGTAAGGATATGCAGAGAGTAACGGAAGAAAAAGAAAAAGAAGGAAAAAGGGAGATAGAGCAGAAGGAAGAAGAGAGAAAGGAAGAGGAGAAAACAACTGCAGAATGAAGAAGAGAGAAGAGAGAAGAGAATGCACTACACGAACAAGTACACTGACACACACACATAAGATTTACACACACACGAATAGAAGTATACGCATCACAAACAGGTTACACATGCAAACACATATAAACACACATACACATTATGAGAGCAAGCAAGAGGAAAAAACGCTAGACAAAAGTATATGTATATGTAAAAAAAAACTTTACGTTAAATAAACAAATTTATTATAGAAAATTTTCAGTACTTAAAGTAAATTTTATACAGAATGCTCTAGGAATTATGCCTTAGAAGTTATACTCGTTTGAATGAACTAGGTTTTTTGGTTGAATTTGACTAAAATTGGCTATAACTCTCGAATAAAGGCCTATGAGATCAAACTACAACTGGTTTCTCTCATTTCTAATTACCAGAAAACATTTCTGAAAGTCTTAGCGGAATCCCTTTCCCGGAGCCTGATAGCTCTTCTTGTTAGGGCCATCTAACAGTGCTTGAACGTACGAATTCATTTTTACATGTGACAGCGTTAAGTAACAGCGCGACATCTTATATAATAAGACATATTGAATCTTATATCAGTATTTGTTTATGTGTATATATCTTCCTATATTATATAGTCATTTTGGCAAGACTCCCCCCCACCACCCCCCACGACCCCCCACTTACCCCCCACCGACCCCCCCCCACCAACCCCCCACCTTGGTCCCGCCGACCAATAACGTACAATTCTTTCATTTTATGTGATTTTGGAAAATCTTAAAAGACCCCCCCACCAACCCCCACCAAGCCCCCCACCAAACCCCCCCACCAACCCCAGCCTACCGTATTCCACCAATCAACGCCACAGACGTAGGTCGGAAAAAGTGCAAAATGATTATTAGAATAGAAAATTAAACTACTGTCTATTATAGACAGTTTTCCACACCACCAAGGGGTACTGTCAGGGAAGCAGATTTATATTTTAGTACTATATAATACAACATTACTGCAGGCGCTATATTTTTTTTTTGTTTATTTTTTTTTTTATTATTTTATAAAAATGTGCCGAATATTTCATATAATTCATGACATGATGAAATTACTACAAAATTATGTTATTTTAAAAATGAATGATGTTCTAGAATATAATGCATCAAAAGCGAATATTTAATTGTAAAAGAATAATATATTAAAAAAATAATACTTTTCAATCTATTCAACAAGGAAATGTAATTGAATACTGATCATTTGTATTCAATTAAATTGTATACAATATCTAAAAAAAGTGGTGAATCATGCGCCTGGAACCTGATACAGGGGTCTTAGATTACCAATCCCGCACTCCCCTTAAGGACTCGCCTCATACCATCCTCGTCCTACGAGCTCACTTTTACTTGAAAAAAGGTTTTTGAAAAAAAAAATTTGTAAGCGTGACGCATGTTTACTATAATTAAACACCTGTTCAAAAATATGATTTTGAACAAGCTACAATGTAAATTACAACTTCTTTTTGTAAAGGTACAAATAATCATTAACTTTTTTTAAAGTAAAAACTCAGTATTATCTTGTCCTTAATAATTACAAATTAACTTAACTATAGTTCGCTAATGATTGGTGTGGCTGCCTGTTCTGTACGTGTTTTTTGTGTTGTATTGTGTATGAAAAGCTTTCTAGAAAACGTGTTTCGAATGATATTTAGGAATTTTATTTTTTTAATTGAAAAATATATTGAGAAAATGAGAATATTAATTTTGTTCTGGTAGTTGAATCTTCGATAATATTTGTTATTTAGATGTAATTGTGAATTACATAAAGAATTTGTAAATAATATTTTTACTATTCATTAATCAGTACGATTAATTTGAATGCTATGATTTTAGCAATGTTAGCTAATTAAATAATATATTCAACATAAGCGCACTTATCATTTTCAAGTTATCTGGAAGAAGTCATGTGCTTCTACGAAATTTTAATCGATTGAAATAGTCAATGTAGTTCATGAATTGTTAAACTTGTTAAATTTGGAGGTTATGTTGCTATTCGTCGACGATATTCAAAAAATTGAATGTAATGTAATCTTTTTAATCATCTTCGTCATATTCTCTTACCAAATCATGTAATAACGTTCATAATCTTGCTGGTTCTAATCATGGCTGTTCAATTTGATTATTAAGCTTGCAAAAATTTCATGCGGCTTCGTTTTCTATTGAAGCTAAAGAATTTCGAGTTTTTTATTAATTTAAAAATATATATATGCTCAAGAAATTCATTCCACACTATATTTTCTATTCTGAATGTTTTCATTTCATTTTGAATAAACAATCGATAGGGTCTTTGCATCTAGATAATGATACATACAATTTCCATGAGAAATAACGGTTTTTTAGTATATTCCTACATTTATCGAAACTTTGTCCTTGAGATTTATTAATAGTCATAGACAACGCTAAGCTAAAGGAAATTGTTTTCTGTATAAAATAATGGCAATGAAGATAAATTTCCAGTATGTAAAGTAATTCTAGGTATAAAACTTTATTTCGATTTTTTCCCCAGTTATAATTTCAGCTTCAATGTCGTACTTAATAGTTGGTTAATTTTTATCGGCGTGCCATTACACAAACCGTCTGTTATACTCAAGTTCTTATTAACATAATAATAGCCCCAATTTTTAAATGAAGTTCATGAGGTGGCAATCCTTCGGCGAATGCATATTATATTCGACAGGAAAATTTATGTAAATGTTATCGTCAGATTATCAACACCTTGATAGGTTGCAGTATCAACACTGTAATACGTTTTACCTCTCCTTCCATTTGATTATTTAAGTGAAATTAAGTGAAAGTGATATTAAGTGAAAAATTTATGCTGTGACCAAAGTTTTGTACATATATCATTTGTTTTCCATTTTTCGGGAATACTAAATTTTTTTATCTTTCCTTCTCCTACTTCTAATAATAATTTTGAAAATGTTCTATCAAGTGAACGCATATTTATGTTTAATTTTAAAATATGGAAGTGTAACCAAAGGTATGACGCTTTTATAGTTTCTGCTATTATAATAGTTCTACTACTATTTTTTACAACGGGTAGAATTTGCCGAAAGTCTCCTCCCAAAACTATTAATTTATTTCCAAAAGGAATGTTGGTATCACATAGATCACGTAAAGTTAAATCAACTATTTCTAGAGCTTTTTTAGGAATCATAGAAGCTTCATCCCAAATAATCAAATCTGATTCTCGTAACTTTTCTTTGTCAGATTCAAACTTCAAAAATGCAATTTTTAAATTTGTTAAATCTAAAGGTAAACGAAAAGTTCTATGACTCGTCATTCATTAAATACACGCACTGCCATGCTATCATCTTCCATTCTTGCAACGTGCCCTACCCATCCTAGTTTCCGCAATTTACAATAATTATTCTGTTTCTATTCGGTAAGTTATGTAGCTCGTCATTGTGCAGTTTCTTCTACTCCTCGGTTTCCTTATCTTTCTTCGGCCTGTATATTTTTCGCAGAACCTTATTTTCGAACACCCTAAAACGGTTTTCTCTGCTTTAGTGAGCGCTCAAGTTTCGCAATCGTACAAAATTACCGGCATTATTATAGACCTATATATCATTATTTTTACATTTTTAGACAACAATTTTGATTTTGCAACGTCTCGGAGAATGGAGTGCGCCTGCAAAAGCAACCCGTCTGAGTGAGTCATCCCTGCAGCACCGCAGCCATCACATCAGCATCAGCAACGCACATGCACACCGCTAACTGCTCAATTCCGCTTTTAGGCTTTCTCACTCATTAAATGTTGATTATTCCTTTTTTTTTTATGCACATGCGCTTAAGCATCCATGCTTCCACTGTATTTTGCTTTCGAGCTTTTCTTGCATAATCACATGTCAAAATACACTTTTTATTTTCGTTAACTTTAAACATTAATTTTCTATGTTAATTAACAATGAGAAAAATTAAATGAATTTAGTTTTGTATAAATCAAATGGTAATAAACATTTATAGTTAAAAATAATCATAGGCGCTCACGCAAAAACTCGAGAGAAGTTACGTTAAAGCTAATGGATATTTCTTTTGTAATTAGCTATATAAATAACGTAGAAATACATTAAATATTCATTTTCTTACATCATCGAAGGTGCCTTTTTGTAATAATCTTCAAATCAAATTTGAAGCATCTTTAATTTTGCAATGTACTTGCGGTAAATGAGCAAGCTAAGTATAGATGAATACCAATGACTATGTATCTATGTGACCCACATACATAAATTCCCACGCACCTAGGTACACAGAGAGTATACAATTTCGGGTGTCTGCGCACGACAGATAATTAAAATAGCATCCTGAATATCTACTTTTCAGCATCGCCGTAGAAATTGTACGTTCTCTCACCAGTTCAACCTCTACCAGTGTCTAGCGTAGACGTACTTAACGTCCCTGAACGCACGTGGAGAGCGTTGATAATTATTCCTGGAATTTGTTAGTAATCGATTGATATTTTTTTTTTTTTTTTTTTTTTTTTTTTTTTTGCTTTGATAGAATATATGACGTTATTTCTTTTATTGAGAACATGGAGTGTATTTGCGCGTGAGTTCTTGGAGTGTAATTGAATGATAGTTAAGTGTAGTAACTGAAAAAATGGTATTGGGATCATAGGATCTATTCGCAAGCATGGTGACCTTGAGGAAGCGCAGAAGACAATTCAATATTGTTTCAGCCGACTGGTTTGAAGGAGGGCTGTGCAGTTCCATGTCCAAACTCCCGTACTGTCAATCATCATCTCATCTTGGTAAATATAGTTACAGCACAAAAGATACCCGGACTATCCAACGGAAACGGGGGTAGTTGATAACTACTTTAGTCATAACGCATTCTCACCGAGGCTTCTCCGAATTGATATAGAGTTATCTCATCTCCCTCGCAACCGGCGAGTAGCTCTGCAGGTTAGAGCCCGCTATAGGTGCAGAGGTGGAGAAGTTCTTTGGTGTTGAGTACGTTATGCTAGGGCTTCCGCAAGACTCGATCTTGCCTTGTATTGTCTCGAGAATCAAGACAATATCAAAGACGAGATCAATGTTTGATTTTGCGAGACAAGAACAGGAATAGCTCTTCAAGAACAAGACCGAGACAAGAGTAACTCATCATGATATTGCAAGATTCTTGCAAGATTCTTGCAAACCTTTCCAATCTTTTATATCGTATAATAGATTATATCAAAAAATAAAACAATGTGTAAATTATATTTCGATGATCAGCATGATGGGAACTTATAGATTCTTTTATGCTAGTTCCACATTCTAAGAAATTTCCGAGTATAAGTAGCTCTCATAACGATTAGTGACAAGACCAATATTTTCGAGACAATGCCAAGACAATGTCAAGATAAGACAATATTTTTGATGACAAGAATCCAACAAGACCAAGACCAGATGATCAATAGTCAAGACTTTTCGAGAACAATATAATATTTTATATAATATCGTATCGTCGAGCAGTGTTTAATAGAGTGCTGCATACAATACCTCTCACTGTAAGGTAATCTATGAAAAGTCGGACACTCGTGCTCACGCTCCAAATTGATGATTTCTCGTGTGGTGATCTTATTCAGCAGTTCTGCCTTCTCCTCTCCTCGCACGTAAATTTTATTCGCTCTCTTGCAAATATCGTGTAAACTTTTATCAAATTTTTTCAGCGATACATCCCCATCATACCAATCCAGACCATGATGATGCAGAGTCAGACAATTATTCTCTCTTAAAATATCTTTCTTTAAGAATCTCGTATTACAAGTAGGTGCGATAATCCAATGTGCTGTAATATCTTTATCTAACACTACCAAGCCCGCTTCTTTCGGTACAACACGGCCTTTGTTGTCCTTGAAAAACTGCAAATCAATAACTAGATCCATTTTCACTTGTCTGCACAGCTCAAGAAACAAGTATCGACTGACACGAGCCCCGTGTTGGTGAGCGGTTTTATTTGGTTTTTCAAGGAGCGCCATCTAACCTCAACCACTGTAGTCGACCAAAACTTGTCGAGACGAGTACATTTCCAACGGATTGTCGTACTCAGCATAAATTATGCAATTCACAACACTGTCTAATGCGTCATCAAATCTCACATCAATCCTCACACTACCTCTTCTAATTAAATTCCAATGGGTATCGTTGTTGGCTGATAAGTCAGGCGTCAAATCGAATGCAAAAAGGCAGTACCCATTTGGGTATGCATCGCGTGATATCGAATTGCCGGCATTTGAAAAATGTACACCCGTACCCGAGAAGAGTGTGTGATACGCATCCACATACATCTTTGTTTTTTTGAAGTCAGGCTGTAGTGGTTTCGAGGGGACTTGTACACCGTCCACAAACAAACACAAAAAATTAATATTGAAATTTTTAAAATTGAACGGATTGAGTTTTGTATCGCCGTTGTAAGCCTTATTCTCAATAAATCCAATGATTATTCTTTTCGGTAATTGACCTAGTATGACATTATCTATCGACTGGCCATGCACACCGCTGTTTAGGGTTACATTTTTCACCTCTACACGCGTGAGCGGATATTTTGCTGTGGTTTTAGAAAGCACTTTTTCATGAGCCAATGCAATGCCTGGGTTAACCTTTACGCGGCGAACAAACAGTGTCGCCTCGGATATGTGTACTATATATGCAGAATACGGATCCATTAGACAAAAGCTGTCACGAGAGCGCACAAGACGTACACGTACCTCAACACCACCAAGTAGCAATCTATCCATATTTAACACGTCTACGTGTAAGTAACCCAATAAATCAATTTTATTGTCAGTCATAACTGCTTGCCGTCTAACGAAACCAGCATTACCGGCATCAGCGTTATCCATTTTACCGGCTGTGTCGTCATACCACAAGACACTGCTCAAGTGTGAATTTTTTGCCGCTGGTCCGTAATTTAATAACGTCTCAATGTACGATCTGTATGCGTAGGCATTATTTGGTGGTGATACAGGTTTCTGATTAAAAAATACATCCACTTGATTGAACAGTGAATGCATAAAATTATTTACAGGGCCGACGGGTGGTGCTGTCGCATCCTTCTCTAGTGGTGCCATTGGCGTTATATTTACACGTAGACTCAGCATTGTATGCGCTAAATCTAGATATTCACAGTTGCCAGGGATCGTAAATTCTATTGGCGCTTGATCAGTGAGTGACGAGATTGGTTTATACTGCACCCAATGAGAGCCCTCAATGACCGTCTGTGTTGGTGGTAATTCAAAGAGTGACAACTCCGACTTCAACGAGTCACAAGAGTCAGTGTGTAAAAAAGCCATGTTTTTGCCTGGTATAGAGTAAGTAGGTATATTGTTTGAAGAGAGAGACTTTTTAGCTGACAAAGATATCCTTAGCTACTGCTGACGATGCTGTTTTAGTTGTAGATTTCTTCCTCTTTTTCTTCTTTTTCTGAGTAGTTGGCACGCTCCTACCAGCTCCACGACTAAAACCTGACTGCGTTTTTTGCGTCATCTGCGCCTTCTTATATTTAGCTTTCTTCTTTCCACCACTACCACCACCCCCCACCTCTGCCTCCTGCTCATCTGGTGCCATCATTTTATTCAGTACTTGTTCAGCTTTGCGCTTGAGATTACCCCCACTCTCGCGCATGCGGCTACTTAAAACCTCTCTGAAAGGTCTATTCTCGTTAACCACATCATCCATGATCTTTGCACTAGCACGAGCAGCTTCCTTACCGACAGACTTAACGCCACGTCTTACAAGAGGTAAAGCACCGCGAAATAAGCCTTTCAAATAGCTACCAATACCCGCACCAGTCTGATAACGTCTACGACCAATTGCAACGTAATTATCCCCACCACCACCACCACCACCATCGCCACAGCCAATTTGGTGAGTGAAAAAAATACTATAGTCACACATTTTTTAATTTGTGCGTTTAAAATGAAGTGTCACCGTCAACGTTCCGTAATCAAATGGGACAGAATGACCATGCTCGCCCCTTATATCTACCTCGATGGACTGAAAAGACGATGATAGCAGAGGTAAATACATTGGAGGGGCAAAGTTCTGAATTTGTGTTCGACCGTAAGTATAGTCATATAACTGAAGAGGCACAGCACGTAGTAATCGTGAGCAAACATCGCCTGTCACGTAAGGTTGGCAAATACTACTATAAACCATCAGAACACTCGGTAAACCATTTACAAGATTTGCTGGTCTATTACCGATAATGAAGTAGTCTTTTTTACCATCACAAGTTAATAATTCGCCGCTTTTAAAACCCAATATTTCACACAACTTTTTGGACAAAGAGAATGAGTGAGTATAGTTGGCGCACTCATCCTCAGTGCAAATGCATCTGACTTGAATATAGCCACCACACTGAATCTCAAATTTAAGATGATCTTTCACATTGTCGAGGCTATTAATCTCCTCCAAAAGAGTAAGAAGGTCGTCATAAACGCCACATTTTATTTGACTAAAAGTCTCCTCATAATTATCACCATCATCATCAACACTATCGCGTAACCTATTGCTCATGTAAGCGGCGCGCGTAGATTTTTTTCTCACACAAACAACCCCCTCTCCTTTCTCCTTCATTGATATGTGCTGAAAGGTGAGAGGTATCTGAATTTCAGTGAGACCGACACACCAATTGCCGTGTAGACAAAAATTTTGGGGGAGTTGTGTGGTAAAGTGATTTGTAGTGTTCTCGGGGAAAACATATCTACTACTACTACTGGACAGAACCATGTAAAATTCATCCGTCATCATCATCATCATTGTTTTGTAGATTCACGAGATCTTTAGCAGACACCCAAGAATTAAATTTTTCAGGGTAACCCTTCCAACTCACAAAATACTCCTTCCTCTTTCCTTTACCCCTACTGCGTAATACCTGGTCAATATGAAAAACGTCACCAGACAAATCTTTGCGCACTCTACTCAACTGCTGTTCGTAAAAATAGCCGTCAATTTTTTCTCCCTCCAGATCCTCGAGCGTGTAGACGGGCGGCTGTCTCGTCGTATCGACCTTTGTAATCCTAAATAATTCTAGAGTCCAGCCACCCTCGTATGCTTTTCGAAAGGCTGTCCGAGCACGACTAACTCGAACCAAGTCTTGAACATTGTATTTATGGGTACAGCGTGACTGTCGTTTGGCACAGTAGCGCCGCGCTAAATTTTCACGAGCTTTAGCTGCATTATACATATTCACACTAGATGGCGTCATTCTTATTGCACTATGCCACGAATTATTGTACGACTGTACAATACCGTCCAGCACGTCAATGTAGCGTCTTGTGTTGAGATGTGTGAAGTAGCGCCATATTCGTTCTTTAAGAGTTCTGATAAAACGCTCGGCGACTGCTGCCTTAACGTCGGGGTCTCGCACAGCACGATAAATAATGTTTCTTTTTTTCAGCAAATTCTGCACTTCGCGTCCAATGAATTCCTTGCCCTTGTCCGTTTGAAAGTATATAGGCTGTCTACCATCGTTTCGCTGTAAAATCTGCTCCAGACCACTGACCACACTTTTAGTCGTTTTATCACGAAGTGGCTCAACCCACGCATACTTTGAAAGCACATCAATGACCACCAGTAAGTAACTGTATTGATCATTATACGTTTTTAGAGAGCGAAAGTCTGCTAAATCAGCCTCCCACAATTCGTACGGGCTGAAAACCCGGTAAGAGCGACGAGGAAAACGATATCGCACCATTTTATGCATTGTGTGCGCATCTTGCCTCTCGAGCCACTCCCGCACCTCGTTCGAGCGAAATTTTTTGCGCATGGCTCGTACAAGTCTGTCTCCACCAGCGTATGCTGATGGAGCTGGCAAGCCATAGTACAGTTTTTCAAGCTTGCTCTCCATTCGTTGACTGTCTCCCACCGACTAATCTCGATCTCTTTCTCCTTGTACGTTTTATAGCCTGTCTGAATCGTCGATAAACTCTATCAAAAGTGATTTTACCGACCATACACAAAACAGTTAATAAAGCAACGCTTTTCTCCTCACTATCCGACGACTCAGATAGCATACGTGAAAAAGCACGCTCAGCCAGTCGGCGATCGGCTTGAGTATGTCCCCCACCACCACCACCACCACCATTATTGCGCGAATATGCGATATCGTGCTCGAGACAGGCTCTATCTAGAGGATTTCTGCCGGTCTCACCGCGTGCCAGTCTCTCCTCAAGATGAGTGCCCGGCCCGAGAAACTGGTATCCCGGTACATGCATCTCGAAAGGCACTCGATTGATTAGTGCGTCCAGCACACTAGATGACTCCGCGTTTACTCTTTGTGGTGCTGCCATTTTATATGTCCGAGCTTAGGCTCTTTTAGTACTACTTGTTTTTTAGCAGGTGGCGCTACAGATCTTATTGAAGTATCTACCGTGGTGTCGACTGCTGCACGACTACTACCACCTCGTTTTCTCTTCTTATTACCTTTGCGATAATTCAAAAATGTCAAATTATTTGGATCTAGTGTTTTCTCTCCGTCGTAGTCCGTCTGCTCCTCCTCCTCCTCCTCCTCCTCCTCCTCGTCACTACCGCTTCCACTGGATACGAGTTGTTGTTGTCGTTCCGGTACAGATAATAATGACGTGTCGTAAGCAGTTAGCAGAGAGTTGTTATTACCACTACTGTTAGATTCTTCTGCTGCAGCAGCCGCTACAGCAATATGAAGCTGGTTATTCCCTATAAATTCTAGAGGTACGTGTGCCTTACGGAGTACGCGAACAAACTGATCGAAGCCACGAGAAGGCGGCCTTTTTCTACGTCTCACAGTTTCGTTCACTAAGTCTACAATATTAACGCCTCGTGCACGCACGCCATCTACCGTAATCATACCGAGTTTATTCCAGGCAATGCTACCAGATCGACGTAGACTATTCATTAGATTTCGTGCGTTTTCACGAAGACTTGGCGGTACACTATTGATAATATGCAGATCAGATATTACTTCACCATCACTATTTGTAGTAATAGTGCGGTGCTGGTAATGTTTTATCGACTGTCGGCAACAACAACTCATTACCGGCTTCATTGTCCTCACTACTTTGCGTTTTGTAGTGTAGGAAGCGTTGCAACACCTGCTGGTACATGGAGTACTTTTGCCGATCATCCAATCCACACGAGTTCAAAATTTTGTTCATAACGTCGTCCAGTCGTAATACCTCGGAGCCCGGTGTCTGAACTGTGTTGAGGTAGTTGCCATTACTGCCACTACCAACCCCACACTCATCTGTGATAGCCGTCTTTGACAGTGGTGGTGGTGGTGGTGGTGATGATGGTGCTACTGTTATTGGTCAACATTGACGTTGTTGCTGCTGCTGCTGTCTCACAATCTCGATACACTCTTGAGGCACTAAAATTATTTTCCTAGCATGCTCCATGCTGATTATACAGGTTTCACTATTACCGGCACAAGGTTTTGAGCTTTAATTAAAAGTCTCTTGCGAGTCTCTATCGTCTGTCCCGGAGCTATAATTTTGCGCAGTAATGGCTCGTGTTTACGTAACTTGCTCTATAACGCCTGCTCAGTGGTACGTTTCCACGCAGAATATTCAGCACACACTCGACCAGACTTATCACAAGTTTTGGGCAGGCTTGACGCAGTAGAGCTGTGCGTTGCACCGCGTCAAGATGACAGCACAGCACTTTCAATATATCCAGATACTTTCGTCTAATGGGATAGCGATGACGCTGCGCTGCTGCTGCTGCTGCTGCTTATGTTGCTCGCCCCATCACACGCGAACGACTGGCACATTATCGGTGATGGAGTTGCTTTTAATCTGTTTGCACGGTACATACACATACTGATACCGATTGAGCGGAAATATACATGTGCGATACCGACAATTTTCCGGTGTATCCTGCTTTAAGTCCAGCAGTAGATAGTGAAATGGAGAGACAGCATCGCTATAGGCTTCTTGTAAAAATTTCGTATCCTCGGGATGTAGCTGTCGGGCCAGATGCTGTATCTGGGAGCGATCGCGCGGATTCTTAAAAATAACTATGTAATTCGAGTTCAACGATATTTCTCGCTGACCACGATGAAAGAGATTTTGCGAGAGAAAGAAAATACTCAAATTACAATGATAGCTGCCCTTGACAAATAAATTAACTACACTCCCACTGGACGACTCGCGCATGAGATCGTCGAGAATCAAGAGTTTTGGTCGCTCGGGATCTCTACTGTAGTCCTCGGTCTTTGGTGAAATTCAATACTAATACTACCGTCAGCAAATTCCTTATAAGCAGGCTGCCATTCCATGTAGTAGAGTAATATACGCTCAAATTTTGTATCGTTCATCTGTGCGATGTGTTTGAGAAAATTACCGACAAACACGGTCTTGCCGCACGAGGTTGGACCGCAAATCATGCATGTCCAAGCATGTCCCCAGCGCACATCCATGACGCGAAGTGGCGCGGTGCTGGTGATGATACACGAAATACTCGCCAGACCGGACAACACGCAAGCTTTATAACGTGCGAGACTCTGTAACGCCCCCTGGCGAGGGAGAACCACAAACGCGTGGCGCGGGGCCCCCTCCTCGCGCGCATGCGCGAACGGTTGTCGAGCTTGCCGAAGGCAAGTCATCAGGCAACCCCTTCAGGGAGCTCATTTATACGCGCGGTGCGAGACTCCGAAGGTTAGCCATATGGCTCGCCCCCTCCGGGAGGCTTGTAACGCGCACGCGCGCGCTCCGCGTGAGCGACTGTGAAGGCTAGTTCAGTCAGAACATACACACACACACATACACTAGGTTATTCATAGTAGAGGGGGGGGGATGAAGGGGTGGGGAGTGAAAAAAGGATGACAAGGATTAGCATCTGTACGCGCAAGACAGTTTTGTATGGGTAGTCGTCGCGACAGGATGTATGTGAGAGAAAGAGAGAGAGAGAGAGAGAGAGAGAGAGAGTTGGGTAAGTTATTATTAAATATAGAAAGAGTGTATTAAGTTTAAACTTCTTATTATTCATTTTAGAGTTACATAGCCGTACGGATAACTTTTATCGTTGGCAACAAAGCGACGTTTAGAGTAGACAGGTTCACAGACTTTAAATTCCGAGCGTGTGACCACATCATGCAACGCTGTACGTCTAATAGCGTCAAAGCAAACAAATGTCGGTGGTATTTCACCACTCACAAGTTTACGCACACATTCAAAATTAATCTTTTCGGATGCTGATGCGTTCAATCGGATGCCTTTGATCTTACATACACACGATTCACAGCCGCCAGGTGTTAGATACTTATAAGCATAAAATTTTGGTCCGCCGGAGACAAAGGATGTTATGTATGCGCCTAGACCATAACCCGCCAACTCGACAGTGAGTTGTCCTAAAAATGACCCCGTTGACGGTTCATACTCGCATCCGTTTTCTCGGCTCACATACACTATGGAATCTGTGTCATAGTACAGCACGCGTTCTCCCAGTGGCTCAAGCTCGGAGAAAAGTTTGAGTCGCGCCAGAGCAGTAGTGTAAGCAGCGATAACCACGTTGCACAGTGGTGACGGTTCAATTTCGGCATCCTCGTCATTATTTGCCCAACTAACGTAGAGGACTTCATCGCTGGCCGGCAGTATAGAATTTACAACTTTATCGGGGCTCGTTAGCAGCTCGAACAATCTCTGTGGGTCTCTTACTATCTCGGTTTTTGTCATGTTTTCACGTTGCCCAAACTTACCCCACAACGAGTTGAGACATAACTTTGCCACGGAGCGTAGACCAGCATTGAATTTTATCTGACTTTTATAGAGCTTTATGCCCTCCTGTTGCTCAAAGTTCTGAATATACCGATCTATTGCTTGCTCATCATCATTTCTACACTCTGGTGGTTATCCCGATGCATAGGTCTTTTCCGCGAAGAATTTATCGATGTACTCGTGAAAGAGACCACCTTTACGCGACCGTTTGTCGAATTGTGTAATTTTATACGACCATATTTCAAATACCTTAGTAATCACGTAACCAAATTCCACGGCTTTTTTAAGTTCGTCGGCCACCCAGGTACCGACAAAAACACGCACGTTCACGTCTTCGTGTTTACAGTCTTCCTGACACATGGACTCGGCGCACGATCTACACAGCGGAAATAGCAGCTTATTATGCATTTTTACGGGTAGAATAGGGTGGTAAATATTTCTCGGTGGTAACACCTCGCACATCACCAGACCGTCAATCTGGCTGATGTCGTTGTTGGGGCCAACTACACGCGCACACTCAACCTCACCCACATAAAGTTTCGGATGGCCGACGGGGTAGCGGCCGTATTTGCAAATGTACGGGTATAAAGAGCATACATCGACATATTTAATTTTTTCGTTCTCGCGAATGTCGTATGATTTTACCGTGTTACCCGTGCGACCACCGAAAAATGCATCTCGCGGATTAAGTGGTGTATGCCAGTCTTTTGTGACCTCTTTTATATACGTCATCATCTGCTCGTTCTCGCTGTACTCGCGATCAAAATCACACTCCCACTTTTCAATCAGCTCGTCCATACTCTCGCCATTCACGATTGCCAAATCACGACCATCAGTGTAGCAGCGAACACAGCCATGCCAATAACACCCGTGGAATTGCAGTACGACTTTCTCATTATTTTCTAACACGCAAAATCCATCCACCAGGGGGCCTTCGGGTAGTCTTTTTTCACGCGAATTTATAGAATGCTGTATCGACCAGCCTGTCTCATGCTCCATCCACGTGAGCCATTGTGCTGCTTTTAGCGATTGTTTATTGGCTCGACGATAGCCACCCGACGGTATAATGCCAATAGTATATTTTTTTTTAAATTTCTTACGGTACACACGCATACACGACGACGCAATAGTGGCACACTCTACGAACGGATCTGTCGAGCCGCATTCGATAAACGTCTTTCTGAAGGCAAGACATGCAAGTCTCAATATCTTAACATCCTGCTTGCAATACTTGATGATCTCGTTTTGAAAATCAAAAATGTAATTTTGTTCTTTTCTACCGGCGTACCACTCTAAGAATGTTTTTCGCTCCTCGACACCCATCGAGTCGGGTGAGTAGCTCTCTACAGGTGGCATCTCGCCCACATAGTTCTGATTCTCCGGTCTGTTGAATAAGTGGGGAAACGTTCCCTTCTCAATACCACCGCCAAGTCCGTAAGCTTTCGGTAAAGCACTCAAAGCCATATGTAAATAATTTAAACTATCGAGAAACTTTATGTGTGCAAACTTCATCATAATTATTTTTGACCCGTTTAGAATTACGGAAGGCATTTCACGGAAATCTTTGCGTCCCACCAAATATTTCAGCACGAACTGCGCGTCAAATCCTTGAGCATTGTGTGCGATACAGATCACGTCTGCAATATTTTTTTTCGACGATTCAAGGCTAAGTCTACTAACTCTTTTACCGGATCGTCCTTGAACACATGCTCTCGCACCCCACAAAAATTACATGACTCAGAAATATTTTCGTTATCTAGACAGGCACTACATACCTGCTGTACTACACACAGATTGACAACATGTATATGTGTCTTATCATCACCCAATACAGCTTCCGACTGTTGTGTCTCGAAATCGTAAAATAAGTATAAAGGCTGTTTTTTCGTGCTGTTACTAGTAGTCGGCTGCTGACGCGTTTCAGCTATAGGTTGCATAAAACAAAGATGACCGATTGGCTGCATCAGCTTACAAACTTTACAAAAAGCTGTATCGCAAATATGAGGGGCTGTATCATTACTAGTGGTAGTTCTAATCGTTCTACAGCACCTCGTGCAAATTTGTAAACTCGCGCATACTGTATGATTCTTATGAAATGACCCTGGTTTCAGATGATTCGAAAGACACATCTGACTGAAAAAGATTCTATTATAGTGCGG